>VYXH01009906.1:114643-125662 GCA_013397275.1 Burhinus bistriatus | reverse complement strand
TTTTTTTTTTTTTTTTTTTTTTTTTTGTTTTTTTTTTTTTCTGAGTGCAAAATATATTCCCCTATTTTCTCATTAATTCTCTTCCTTGCTGCTTTAATTGTATAATTGTTTTCTGATACTTTGCTGTTCTTTTCCTCTTGCTTCTTATATTTGCTTTTCCTTCTGCATTTCATTTCCTCTTTCTTTTTCCCTTTCCCACGTGGTATGCTTTTGTTTGCACATCTTCCTTTTTAATAAGTTGAAGGTTCTGGTTATATACACGTAAGTCACATTGAATTAACAATAAGACAGTAAGTTTATAGTAAACTCAAAGTCAATGAGAATTAGCCCTTTTCAGTCACATGGAAGAAGACTGTGTTCTGAAAATGGATTGTTTTAATGAGTCCTCCTTGAATTGTTTTTTGTTGTGTTGAAATATGCCTGTTTTAATTAGTCTTTAATAATTGGAGAATGTCTCCTATTGAAAATGTACATTTATGCTGAAGTTTGGTGCAGGATAAACTACTCCACCATAAAATACCACTGTGACATACCATCTAGAGAAAAGTCCCCTGCTTTGATTGCTCTATAACTTTGGAGTAGTCATTAGAAATAAGTGGAAAAATTCTTGTTTTGCATTTATCAGTATTGTTTCACCTGTTCTGTGCTTCAGTCTACCTATTTCTGAACTGAATGTAATAATAACCACAATTTTTTACTGAGCAGATGTTAGGGGATATAATGCATGTTTCTGAAGATTTCCAGAGACTGCTAAATTGTTGTGCACATGCTTCCTAAGTCCAGAGAAATTTTTTCTTTTTTTTTTACATAGCTGTGCTTAGTCAAGTTCTAAACTATTTTTTATTTCGATTTTCAATTCTTTCAAAGCCCATAAAACATTGCGTTGGCTTCTGAAGATGCTTATACTGGAAACTTCTAGAAGTCATGAAATGAGCATTTCAGAAAAAAATAAAGAGAAAATCCTCGTCTTTGCACTCAAAGGTAGCCTGAAATTCACCTTCTCAAAGTGCAGAAAAAGGTGCAGCACCCATTTTCATTATGGTGAACTGCTGTGCCTTTATTATAGCTTCCATGTTGGGGAGTTCTCTAATTACTAAACGATGTGTGGTCTTATGTCTTGAGAGTAAAAGTAATAAATGTTTAATCTAAACCTCAGTAAGAGGAGACTGTATGTCTTGATGGAGAAGTGGAGTGCAGTAGGCTGGATATTGCAGCAGAAACCATGTCATACAGGGTCTACCGTTATCTTCTATTTATCTCCCACCAAGCGATTGCGTTATGGTTAGTAAGAGCTACAAACACCATATAAACCATCTTGTGGATTATTTCTGCATTGAGTGATAAAACCATGGTCACTCACAAGTATGACAAAATATTGTTTCACAGTATGCTAAATCTTGCTGTTATGGTTCTTCTGTTTTTCCCAGTAGAAATGTTTGTCTCTCTTCTCTGTTGACAGCAACTCAACTAATGAGGGAACTAACGTAAAGAAGTGCTGCAAAGGATTCTGCATCGATATCTTGAAGAAGTTGTCTAAAACTGTGAAGTTCACATATGACCTGTATTTGGTGACTAATGGGAAACATGGCAAAAAAGTCAATAACGTATGGAATGGAATGATTGGTGAAGTAAGTTCTGTTAGGTAAAACAGCTCTTAAGTAAGAACTTAGCAACACTTGTTTTTAATTCTTTTGGAGAAATGAGGTATTCTCTACTAAGTAATATTGGTGGTGTCTTCTCTTTGTGGATCAGGTGGTATATCATCGTGCAGTTATGGCTGTGGGGTCTCTCACTATTAATGAAGAGCGCTCTGAAGTGGTTGACTTTTCAGTGCCATTTGTTGAGACTGGGATTAGTGTCATGGTGTCACGGAGCAATGGCACAGTTTCACCATCTGCTTTTCTAGGTATGATTCTCCAACCCCTCCAGATCATTTAATTGCATTCCTATAGACTTGGGTAGGTTTCATTGTTTGTTAAGCCATAAAGTGCATTGACATGTTTCTGTCAAGTTTTGAATTTTACATTAAGAAGTTTGTACCTTGTTGACATGCTGATTAACATGATTATTAGCACATGAAGCTAGTGCTGTTGGTTTCAGATGCACTAAGTGAAAACCAGTGATAGTGATTTCAGTATGAAAAAGAATCCTCCAAAATTTCATCCTCAAAAACTTGCTTCTTTATAAACTAATTTATGCTTGTTTAGCCCATTGTAAATAGTTTAATATCTTTTACAATCACAGTCACAAAATAATTTTAAAACCCCTTGTTGAATAGTTAAGAAAAAGAGACTTCCTTGCTATTAGAAGAGATCTGGCAGATAATTTGATAACAATTACCTCTGCCTTCTGCACACCGTACTACTGCACGGGAGAGCATCTGAGTGTTTTCTCCATTGATGCAGTTGAACAGTGGAGATGTGGTGATGCATTTGAACAGTGGAGACATAGCAAAGAAATTAAAGGCTGCACAGAACTGTGACAGGATATAAAGAAACAAAGACGTTGGTCAACTTTCCTTGTTTGCTTCTTGTTTCAATTGTTCATTGCTCCTTTCATTATTTCCCTCTCCTTCTCTTTCAGTGCTTGTTGTTTACTTCTGTATTTGAATTTACCAGAAGCTGAAAAGAGAGTGAGGCACGAGAAGGATCAAAAGTACCCAGAATGCTATTTTCCTCATAGTATATTTGGGCCCAGAATTTTTAGATATTTTGCACAGAAATATAGTGCTAGTGACACTGAAATTATTTTAGTGAGGGGGAAAAAAAAAAAAAAAAATCAGTATTTTCCAGATATCTTACAGAACAGTTTAGTATGTTCAAGTCCATTGGGTCAGCAGTGATGCCATTTTTGCATCACTGATTGTATGGTTTCTTTTTAGATTGCTAAGCGTAAGTTCGTCACTTCCACTGAAATCACTTGTAGCCATTGAGGAGCAGATTCTTGGTGTAGTATCAGCTACAAGTGGGTAAATAATTCAGTTTTCTTGCACAAGAATCATCATTTAGCCACAGAGCTTATTTCTCATACCTTTTCCATAAAGGCACATTGCAGAGATGATGCAAATACATATAACACAGTGGGTAATCAAATAACTCCCACACCCGGTGATACCTAAACAGATTTTGGTGGTGGTTATTATTTTTTGTTCAATGAATGAAAGACTTTTTAATGAAATTATAAGAGGCTGTACTTTTAATGAAAATATTCAGGTAGTGGCTTTTCATTTCTGGAAGCCATTGACTTGTAAAGTTAATTCATTTTTAAAATTGCAGTTGCAGCATGTTGAAATTATCATTTGAAATAGAAGTACTGGGGTGTTTTCTAAATGTGGTGCAAGTGCAGTTGATTTTTATTATGGACTCTGCTTACCTCTTAAAAACCTGCTTATAGCTGCCGTCAAAAGAGACGCTGCTTTTGCATTTTTCACAACTGAGTTACTAGTTTTCTAAAATGCATTTAATGTTATTGGTTTAGTTGGACGTACATATAATTCAAAAAGTAAAAATAACCCCTTCTTATAAATCTCTATAGAATAGCATTACTTTTGAAGAAATCTGATTTACTGCACCAATAAATCAAGTCTGTGCTCTCAGAAGTATGTTCTGGTTTTTTAGACGTAGATGAAACTGTCACTTTACTGGAATTGACTATATATTTCAAGGAGGTGTGCATAGTAGTAAAATGCTTTGCCATGCAAAATGCTATCAGGCAGATAACTGAATTTATTCACAGACAGATTTTGTTTCAATTAAATGAATGTCTAAGAATAGAGTCATCTTACATAATTATTTTTAAAGATTTTTTTTAAATATGTGAAATACCATATTAATTTTTTAAAATAGCACTTGATTACAGTTCATGAAATTTCTAGTTTTGTGATTTGTTACTATGAATGTAGACAAGGACAGGATTTTGTCTGAACTAGATTTTCCGTTCAGTGGTTGTGTCCAATAGATCTAAGTAACTGGTGGGCTGACAGCCTCTTCCTCCTTGACTGCTGTGTTCTGTTTCTGATGTGGGTGTTTCCTTCAAAGGAGAATTTTATCCACATTCAAATATTTTCATATCATGCTAAAATTCATATATGCTTGATCCACAAATAATTTCTTTAAAGATTCTATGGAGATTTTGCTCAACTTTATTTAAGCAAACAAAGTAAGGAGAACCTCAAATCCAAATTTCTCTATTTTTAAGAGGGAGAGAGTTCATAGGTGAGGTCAGTTTTCTTTTTTGGAGGCATTGGTGGATTAGGAAATCTATGCCCCTGTTTATTTTATGTGTTGTTTAAGTATTGTTTTCATGGTGGGAGGTGAAACTTGAAGGTAATGGAGTACTACATCTTCTTCATTGCTCAATATTCTCCATTGCCAATCATTTGAAGTGTACACTGGCAAGTCATATATTAGTATTTTTCTGCCATATCATAGCTTTACTGAAAATTCTCATAAAACCTGCTGCTTGCCTGAGGGAAGTTCTCTTTCTGTCCTTTGAGAATCAAAGAACAGTGCAGAATGTGTAATTTGAGCTCTAATATGACAGGAAGATCGACTTTGTTATTCAATTGATTTTGTACTTGTTCAGTCTTACTGCTTGCTATTCTAAACAGCTTTTTATTTTCCTATTGCTTCTTTTAATCCTCCACCTCATTACCAGACTGCTTAAATTATTAAAGAGCATTCTTTCTGCTTAAACTGTTGTTTATAGCTCACTTTTTCACATCAGCTTCTCTTGCCCTTTGCCTTATTTAGATTTTGACAAATTACCATTGCTGTTTCTACACCGTTCCTTTTGATAAGAGTTTTATGAGGCTTGCTTTCTTCTATGCAAATGCTCTCAAAATTGTATGATAGTTTCATGTGAATTCCAATTTATTCCAGTTAATATGTGAATTCATAGAATATTTGTTATTAACTGTATTTGGCTACATAGTGTCCTTTACCTGCCTGAACCTGAACAGATATTTCTCTGCCTTTTAAGTATTCTGCTTTTTTGCTAATATACTATTCTCAACCGAACAAGTAATTATAGTAATTGAAAGAACTTCATAACCTCTCTTACAAATAAAATAGTTTTAAAAAAAATAAAATTAAAAATACTGTTTCTTAACCTTATCTTAAAAAACAGAAAGAGAACACTTTAGCTTAAAATTTCCCTGCCTTGCCTTTTTAGTTCACATCCAAAATCACCAGTGGGGCTATTTGGAATTTGGTCTTTTCTTAGTTCCAAATTTCTGAAGAAATTGTAGCAAAAGCAAGTGATGTCATGAGATTTCCATGCTTGGACCCAAATTATTACAGCTCGTTCTAGTTCTGGGTGAATCGTTCATGCTAACTCGGGCAAGGTTCAGATTGGGCTATTGGGCTTAGATGCCTCAATTCTCATTCATTTCCTGCAATGATGGAATAATTTTCAGTGGTTCAAATTTTAACTTAAATTCAAAGAATCGAGAAGTTAGGATGGAGAATTTCTTGTCATTTCAAATGCTTCTTGATTCTGTCCTAACTTGAAATAGTATACTAAGGGTTTTTTTTTCTCATGCTTCAGAGCACACTCCCACTTGCATTACCTGCCAAAATTAGGATATAAAATGCCCCCAGATAAGCTGACCTAATAAACAGATATTTCTTTGCCATACAAAAGCTTTCTTAGGTATATTTTTGTACCATGACACAGGGACTTCTGAAATGACAGAGAATTTGTGATTGGGCAAAGGTGATATTTAAGAACTTTGCTTTATCACATGCTATTACCATATCCAATCCTTTGAAAAAGTTGCTTAGTCTGGTATTTGAAACTGCTTTTAGTTTTCTGTTCCAACCTACTCCTTTTACTTGATTGTGGTTTTTCTGTCTTTCAAACTGACATTCAGCTTTCCATAAAAACCTTTTGATTTGAGAAATTTGCTCCCAGATGAGAATGAGACTTTCAAAAGTGCCACAGTCTCATGCCACAATGAGAATTTGCAATTGGTAAAAACATCTTCACTGCAGGTAGATGAAAGTGAACACAGAGAAAAAAAAATTCTGAAACAAACTGAGTTTGAATGCAAGTATTTAGCTTTTTTCCCTAACACTTTTTGTTGGATAGAAAATGAGAGAGGTCTGCTTCATTGAATTACCAAATGTATTAAACATATGCTTAATTGCTTTTGCTCTGCAGAAATACAGTCATAACGGTAAGACCATTCAGCTGATACATGCATATAACATGGGATAAATAGAAATGGGCGACCTGATTGTAAATCGAATAAGCAGCGAGTCAAACCAATTATTTGCCACTCAGTGTCAGTTAAGGCTTTCTCAAAGAGAAGTGTGCAGCCTTTGTTTTGGAATTGCAACTTACATTTAAGATTTTGACTGTAAGAATTGTGTGTAGAGAGACAGTAGTTCTTCATGTATTGCTACTTAGCTATTTGCTAGCATTTTGGTTGGTAAACACTAATTTAAAGAAAGCTGCTGGGCTTGCCTAGCTGAAGATGTTAGAATTCTTGTGCTGCGACTGGTTTAATGAACTGTGTTTCTGTTTCTTTTGGGTTTTTTGCTGCAGAGCCGTTTAGTGCATCTGTCTGGGTGATGATGTTTGTGATGCTTCTCATCGTGTCCGCCATGGCTGTCTTTATATTTGAGTACTTTAGTCCTGTAGGGTATAACAGGAACTTAGCACAAGGGAGAGGTAAGCTTTGCATTTTACACAACCCTAAAGCTATAAAACCCCCCATGTATTTCCCATCTCTTCCCCTCCATCTTTTAAAATAAACATAATGTAGGAATAAAACAGTAAAAGCAGCTATGAAACTATGTTTGCTTATAATTTAAATATGATTTCTTGAGGGCTTATATGCTTGTATTTGTATTCTAATTCATTGGATAAAGACATATAGAAGGGTAAATGATATCAGAGTCATTCAGGCAGTGTTTCGTTAGTGTACTGTCTCAGTTGTAGAGTGTCAGCTTAAAAAAGCATTGGAGTAAGTTCTACAGACTTCTGACTCTTATGAATTTGCGGTTCATTCAGAGATAATGATCTAAACTGGTGTGGTTTGGTGGATAATCTGGAAAAATAGCTGTTAGGTTGTATTTAGTGTTATATAGTCCCTATAGAAAGTCTGATGAACTCAGCCTTGAAATGAGGCCAGTGGCAGAAGGGCATCGCTTCTTTCTGTGTAGCATCCATGGTTATAGAAACTTCATTTTTAAAATATAACAGCACAACAAATTTAATACAGAGCTTGCCTTTCTCAGTGAAAGCTGCAGTTCTATATTATTAGCACTTTGACCTGAGAATGAGTATTCTATGTATTGTGTTGCCCTCATCCTTCCCTTTTTTTACTTACAGTTCAGAGTGCAGCCTGGTTTTAATTTCTAAATCATACTCGCCTCATTTTATAACAAGAGATCTTCCAGCTTGGTGAACACAGTTCTGGGGACTATTATAAGATAATGGTTTCTTCTAGATTGTGATTGGTTTGTTCCCTGAAAAAGGGGATTATTGTAATGTTCAGATTATGTTATCATGTCAATAAATTGGTAAATGTGTAACCTCTCTCCAAAGTAAACGCTGTTTACGAAGGGGAAATCAAAAGTGAATATAGAGAGTGGGGATCTAGGGGCTAGGCTGTTCTTTTCTCTTGCCACCTCATGTGCCAGAACTGATTATTTAGTGTACTTATGGTGACAAAGGCGTATTATGGCACTAGACCATCCTAACTTAGTTCTAGAGACTTGCCACGAATCCAGCTGCCATTCATTTGAAACATGGGAAGCTTAAAATAAATGGGAATCTTTACGTAGATTACTCCTTTCCCTGGACATTTTTGGCAGGATGAAGCTCAATGGTAATACAATCTCCAGCAGCATAAACAAAACTTTAGACTGCTGTCTTGGCATATGCTTTCCTTACCATTGTTGCTCAGAAAATACATATTATCCCAGCATCAGCCCAGTCTTAAATGGCTCTAGAAGGTGGTTTCATAAACCAAAAGTCAGCTCCACTGTGTTTATTTTACAGCACTCTGTCTTCTTAGCACTGCTGCAGAATAAAAGATGATAATCTAAGAAGTTGTGCTTGATTGCATTGTGAAAAATTTGCACTGTATTGGACAGCATTTCCACTGAAATGAGAACATGCACTGAGTGTACCCACTTTGGGCTTTGTTATTTTAATAAGAAATTATTATTAAAATAAGTTATAATTACATTAATAACTAATTCTGAGTTTGTAATGTGCACCCCCTTGGATAAAGGTGCAGGGCAGGGAAGGAGGTAATATTACAGGTGTCTGCATCAGACCTTATTCTCTGAATTGCTATTTAATTAAAAAATAGATACTTATATAAAGGTCAAATGAGTCACGGTCAGGGGAGGCCTGTTTCTCTCCACTGAGGATAAAGGGAGTCTAGATGATGAGCAATACCTGGTGACTGCACTGTACTTACCTAGAGCTGGGTAAGAGCAAACTGTGTTTTCATAGGGCTCTGCAAATAAGGCCCCTGAAGTGGATAATAGCATTGCTAATCCGCTTCTGCCTCTGTGTGGGCATGAGGGCATCGTGCTGACTACTTCTCCCTGCTTTGGGATGAATTAAAAGCTGACTGAAAACAGGAATAACAAAAATTACGGAATGGATTAGCTGGGACAGGTTTTTACCTGTAATGCCAACACATTTGAAGCCACGGAACTGACTCTGAACGTGTGAGGTAGCCATCTAAGTCACGTGTCTATACAGGGAGCTGCTTTGTGTTGGCTTACTGATTTATCCTCTGAGTGCAAAGTTGCTTAAAAGTAGGTAACATGTTCACACATTTTGATCTTAAACATGCTTACATAAAGTTCAAAAAGCATAATGTTGAAAGACTGGAGAGGATACAAAATAATTTGGGTGAGAAAAGTACTAGAATTTAATCATTAAGACTTAAACCCACAGTTTTCCATTTTACATGTCTGCTGGCACAGACGACTGAAAGGGGCAGTACATACCTTGCTGCAAGAGCCATATCAGTTTGCTTCTCCTCCAAACCTATGCTTTCCATTTTCATTTTAAAACTTTTGAAGTAAATGCCACATAGAAAAATGTTGAAATATTTTTTACAAATATGGAAATAAGTGTCATTACAATAGAGAGTACCTATGGTAAATCCTGTGATTCCATTGGGACTACAGTGAATATGTACTGAAATATTTTTTAACTGTATCTTTGTGAGTGCTTTGTTGTTATTATGTAAAGTATCTTGCCAAGGTTTAATTTAATTGCAGTGAAAATAACTACTCTTTGTAATTACAGATCCCCATGGACCATCCTTTACCATCGGAAAGGCGGTGTGGTTACTCTGGGGCTTGGTATTCAACAACTCTGTGCCTGTGCAAAACCCCAAAGGGACGACCAGTAAAATCATGGTGTCGGTTTGGGCTTTCTTTGCTGTCATCTTCCTGGCTAGTTATACTGCCAACTTAGCTGCATTTATGATTCAGGAGGAATTTGTTGACCAAGTGACTGGACTGAGTGATAAAAAGGTAGGTCTTCAGCTCAAAAGATGTCAGTGTCCATTCTTCATAATCCTTCTACAAATTTGTGCTAAAAAACCCTGAGCAAGATAATAAGCTAAAACTGCATGATTTCATTCTGAGTGTAAGCCTTTACTAACAAACCTAAGACCCAAAGCATGAAAATATCAGACTGTTTTCAAAGTCTTTGAGTTGCCTTTTCAAAACTAATTGCATTAATTGAAAAGTACCTTTATTTTGTGCTGGAAATCAATTCCTGTTTGAGTAAAAGGAATGCCTCGACAATATACAAAATTCGAAAAATAAAAAAGTCAGCTTGAATGCAGGGAAGGCATATTTAAAATTATTTGAACATCTCTGTGTGGAATATTAATAATATCATAGAATCATAGAACGGTTTAGGTTGGGAGGGACCTTAAAGATCATCTAGTTCCAATGCCCCTGCCATGGCCAAGGACACCTCCCACTAGACCAGGTTGCTCAAAGCCCCATCCAACCTGGCCTTGAACACTTCCAGGGATGGGGCCTCCACAGCTTCCCTGGGCAACCTGTTCCAGTGCCTCACCACCCTCAGAGTGAAAAATTTCTTCCTGAGATCTAACCTAAATCTCCCTTCTTCCAGTCTGAAGCCATTACCCCCATCCTATCGCTACATGCCCTTGTAAAAAGTATATAAATAATATATTAATTGACAAAATATTCGTAAAACCAGCAAGTATCAAGTAATTGTCAGAAGCCAGTTAAGGCTCCTGAAAAAACGTCTTTTTGCTTTCTATGTAGTGTGCAAGGAAGTTATAGAAAGAGTTCAGATTTAAAGTAGTGCCAGCACAAGTAAGTGAAGAGAAATGATAAAAAGTGATATATGTTGTCTGTGGATGTTTGAATGTTTTCCTTGTCTAAAATGGCAAAAGGAGAAATAAACAGATCAGAAAATTTTGGCTTTTGTGGTATGACATTGAAGTGAGATGTAAATTACATAGGATAAGGTGCAGAATTTTGATGTGTTTGTTCAAGAAGCTTTCCTAATTCAAAACTTTTTGTGAGAATTCCACTGTGAGCAGTATACTCTGATAATTAACTTAAAACCTACTCAAGCTTCACACAAGTTGACAAATAATCATGGAATCACAGAATTTTCAGAGTTGGAAGGGACCTCTAGAGATCATCTAGTCCAACTCCCCTGCTGACGCAGGAATGCCTAGAGCACATTACTCAGGACTGCATCCAGGCGGGTCTTGAAAATCTCCAGAGAAGGGGACTCCACAACCTCCCTGGGCAGCCTGTTCCAGTACTCTGTCACCCTCACCATAAAGAAGTTTTTTCTTGTGTTTGAATGGAACTTCCTAGGTTCCAACTTGTGCCCGTTGCCCTCGTCCTGTCATGGGAACCACTGAAAAGAGTCTGCCTCCATCCTCCTCCAACCCACCCTTTAGATACTTATAAGCAAGAATAAAGTCTCCCCTCAGCCTTCTCTTCTTCAGACTAAAGAGTCCCAGCTCTCTCAGCCTTTCCTCAT
>VYXH01009906.1:74414-114136 GCA_013397275.1 Burhinus bistriatus | reverse complement strand
CCTTCTCTGTGTCTTCCACCACTAGGGTGCCCATCTCATTCATCAGTGGGCCTACATTTTCCCTAGTCTTCCTTTTTCTATTGATGTACTGAAAGAACCTCTTCTTATTATCTTTAACCGCAGTGGCCCAGCTGAGTTCTGCTTGGGCTTTGGCCCTTCTAATTTTCCCCCTGCATAGCTTCATACATCTTGGTATTCCTCATAAGTTGCCAACCCCCTTTTCCACAGAGTGTAAACTTTCCTTTTGTTCCTGAGGTCCAGCCAAAGCTCTCTATTTAGCCAGGCTGGTCTTCTTCCCCATCGGTTTGTTTTTCGGGACATGGGGATGGCCTTCTGCTGTGCTTTTAAGAGTTCCTGCTTGAGGTATGACCAGCCTTCCTGGGCACCTTTGCCCTTCAGGACTGTCTCCCAAGGGACACTCTCAACCATGCACCTAAAGAGGCTAAAGTCTGCCCTTCGGAAGTCCAAGGTGGCAGTTCTGCTGGCATAATAAATATGCTTATTTTTCATATTGTTGTAGCTGGACTGAACTTCTGCTGAAAGTATATTTCCCAGATCTTTGTACTTGTGAAGTTTAATCAATAGTCTTATAAATCAGAAACCTAGCAATTACTTCTTTTTTATTTCATTTCTGTGACTGCTCTGTAATAGTGGTACTGCACGGATGGATTGAAGTCCATTTGCAAAATTATTGTTGTGGTGGATATGCACAAAATACATGAAGACCATGGCATTTTCAAATTTATGTCCAGTTGTTTTAAAACGAAACTAAATATTGACATTAAGAAGTGATACTTAAATATAGTATAGTACAGGGGAGAACTTCACAAGGGATTTATCTCAAAGGACAGAAAAAAAAGGAAATTGTTCTTCAGAAGAAGGCAACAGCTTAGATAGCCTCGTGTCTGTTTTTTGTTTTAACTGCTTTTTATGACCAGCCTTTGATTGATCTCCTGAAGTATCAAAGCATGAATTGCAAGCATGGCTAGGGGAAAGACAGATAAAAAGAAACAAAAAATGATCATAGTTTTGTTTTCATTAAGTTGTGTTGTCGCAAAACCTTTGAAAGAGTATGAAGACTGTTAAATATACCCCTATTTTAAGATAATATTCTTAGTAAGAGACAGATAAAAGGTATTCTTCTCTTGAGGATAAAAAACGGATTTGAGAAATGTCTTTCTCCTGTTTGTGAGAAAGTACAGAGTGTATTCCTGGGAAGTCTCGGTTTTGGCAGGATTTCGCTTGTATCTGGCACAGCAGTAGTGTTTGGCTCTGCCAGTGTACCCTTATTTTCCTCTCTCTGCTGGCTGTTTGCTGCTCTCACCTATGGGCTGGAAAAAGGTCAGTATTTGTGTCGTAGCTTTTGGCTAATAACTTCCTTATTTTTGTCATTTTTTATTCTGTCTGCTAAGTAGGATTTTATTTCTACAAAAAGCAAAATAAGAATAGAAAAATACTTGAATCAGAAAATACCATCTGCTCTTGTGTGGTCTTCTGATCATTTATTTGATCTGCCACCTTTGTTTCTATTTTACAGTTCTTCAAATTTTACCTGAAGCATATAGAGATAAATCAGGGGAGCCATGCCTTTTCTGATTAAATTAAACAAGCCAGAAGTCCAGAAAAGCAACGTTGATCTATTTCAAAGTATTCCTCTTGTCATACAGAAGTTTTGCCTCCTCTACAATCCTGAGGTTTCTTGGATTTTAAAAATTAAAATAATTAAGGATAATTTATGGGACTATAATCTGATTTATGTTACATTATTTTTCTCCCCTCTTTGCCTTGTTGCTGCAATGTTGTTAGTAGGGGAACAGTTCAGGAATTTGCAACAATTTTAATGTTGTTCAGTAGAGAACTCTGATCCTTGCTGCAAGCAAAACGGTAATAGGCAAAGGCTAGTGAGAAGGAACAGCAGTATGGGGAGAATTAATTTTAAATAAGTAGAATTATAGAAGAGACCTTTAAGATCATTGAGTCCAACTATAAACCTAACATTGCCAAAACCACCATTAAACCACGTCCCTAAGCACCACGTCTACCCGGCTTTTAAATATCTCTAGGGATGACGATTCCACCACGTCCCTGGGCTATTTCAATGTTTGATAACCCTTTTGATGAAGAAATTTTTGCTAATATCCAATCTAAACCTCCCCTAGTGCAACTCGAGGCCATTTCCCCTTTTCCTATCGCTTGTTACTCAGGACAAGAGACCAACCCCCACCTCACTACAGCCTCCTTTCAGGTAGCTGTAGAGAGCAATAAGGTCTCCCCTCAGCCTCCTTTTCTCCAGCCTAAACAACCCCAGTTCCCTCAGCTGCTCCTCATAAGACTTGTGTAATGTCTGGAAGTTCAATAAATTTTTGAAAATCTTCTGGGCTGGTAAAGCCGTTTACTATTCCTTCTTCTCCCCTTTTTCCTACTGCCACAAGCAGTAGTCAAGCTCTTTTGTCAATGCTCTATTGTCAATGCAATAAAGTATTCCCAATTAGAGATGCTGAGGTTTCTCAGTCCAGGTCCATGTGTGACAGGCTGTAGAGAAGAGAAGGCAGGGAAAAAACCCTGTCTCTCTCTGAGCAGTCATCCGTGACCCTCAGTGTTCAGTACCGTTCCATTCAGGAAACGTGTTACGCCCTAGCAACTGGTTCACCAGGTTTGCTGAATACATGATAATGTGCTCTTCACCCTTCTTGGCTTCGAGACCTCTTGATAGTTTCCTGAAACTTCATAACGTTGCTAATGAATTTCTGAATGCCATGTCATCTGTGTGTCACCCAGAAATACATGGCACAGCATGTACTGGAGTTACTAGGGGTGGGTGTTCATAAACTCCAGTGATTCAGAAGATGAGAAGAAAATTATATTTTGACATCCTTGTGTATGTAAAAGAATGTTAAAAGCTTTGTGTTCATAAAAAGGTACAGAAAATGAGTCCAAAAGTATCCAGCAAAGCTGCCATTTGTAGCACTTCTTAGTTCTGAGACTGTTTATGCCTTTTTCATGTAATGAAAGAGAGACAACATTACTAAGGGAGAGTAGATAGCAGTGTACAGAATTGTCTTGCAAAGAGTTTATCTGCTGTGATTCCTCTGCACAGTCACATTTTAAGAAATACCCCACGTGCATGTGGTCTAGGGGATTCTTTTCAACCTTCGTAGGAAGCCTTAGTTACGCCATTTACAAGTTCCTTATTTTTACAAGATTCATAATATTCTTGTAATGTTGGCTTTATATTTTTGTGCAATAAGATGGCACGAGTTCTACAGTTTCTTATAGATATGTCTGCGGCAAAGCAGTGCAGACAGTTCAAAGGGAGCATGGACGATGGGGCAGTTAGGGTGACCCTCTTACCCCAGTCCATCCTTCCGCTTTGATATTAGACCTTTACAGCGCTTTTTGAGAGTTGTCAGACATAGATATCGACTGCATTTGAGTGATTGTAATAATAGTCTTAGAATTACTAGACCAGTAGCTATATTTTTCAAAGATCGGAAATCAGATTGTCAGTGTTTTCCATCTGGTAAGAGAAGAAAGCAGAGAGTTCAAATATGGGTGTTTTTCTATCACTCCAAACCAGCCATAATTCCCATTAAAATCTGTGTTAGCAGAGGGAGACTATTTACTATTTTCTACTATTTTAGTAATGTTTTCCACAGTTCCTTAAAATACTCCAGAACAATAACAAACTGCACTGAATACCACCTTTTCAGGCAAGCATGCAAATCTTCAGATTAAGTCAGTATTTAATGTTTGTGAAAGATCACTTTACTGACTTTAATGAAATTGCTGATTTTATTAAGGCATATAGGTGAAACAAAGTGAAAGCAATAGGACTGTTTCCTCAGCTCAGCCATCCTGGGATTCCTAGATCAGTAGGACTGCAGTTTTGTTACCATGTGCCGCAGTTCTAGCGAATGGCATAGCATGGGGAAACAAGAACAAATTGATTAGACTTCTGAATAATAGTTGATCTCTCCACAATTATGATTCAAGCAGGGGGCTTGCTCATTCAATTTAGGGATTTTATTAGCAATTTAAAAAAATTAACATTTCAGAAAATGTCTAAGAAGAAAATTGCTTCCTAGCAGACAGGATCTATTTTATTTCCCATCATGGGGATTCCGGGAAAATGAACGCATGTAGAGGCTTGATGCTTTTTTCTTTCTTGTCTCATGCCACATAGATCTTTGCTGCAGTCACAGAGCCTCTATGCTTCTCCAGGACATGTCAGTTCACAGAGTATAAGTTTGCAGTTATTGATGAGAACTTTATACACTTTAGTTATGAGTGCACCATTAGTAAAAAGATTTTAAACTCTTTATTTCTTCTTTACAAGTAGTCTGCAAGCAGGCAGTAGTAGCAGACAATCACTTTCAAAAACTTATCTGCTTGTGACTGTTAAAATTTGTTGTTTAGGTGTTTTGTGCCAAGAAATTCTAGTCAATGGATAGTGTTTGGAACTATTTATCTCCCTGAATTTTCTGTATTTGAATTCCTTGTATGAATTACTTCATCACTTGAATTGCTTGTTATCCTCACGATCCTTGAATGAACTAGTATTTTTTATTAATCTTTGCTCTCCTGCAGAAATATTTTTGTGTTCCATGAATGTTCCATTTGGGACAGATACCTCAACTCCTTCAATCATTCCTATGGGAGGAAACTCCTTCCAACAACTTAAACTCATATGAATGTTCTTGAAAAGTGAGAAAATTCAGAACCAAACTCCATTTCTAATTTACCAGGACAGTCCATCATAATCTTCCTGTTCCCTCAATTCCCCTGCCATACCCCAGGATTAGGAATTGAGCTTGCAGAATACACATCACAGCTGAATTTCCAAAAAATATCAGCTGTATGAGCAGCAGCAATTTTTACAGGTCTTGAAATTGGCATTGTTTTTTTAGTTATTTTTTTCCTGGTTCTGTTGATTGGAAAACTCGATACAGACATTAGGAGATATTGAAAGCCATCTCACTACTTCAGGGATTAATTATCTGTAGATTTAAATAAAGTTAATAACAAGCTACATCTATCTCAGTAGAATCTCTGGACGTATATTTAAGTGCAGGGTTTGTCTCAGTGTTGCATAATAAACACAAAAAGGAGATAGCAAATATAGGCTAAGAACCATGACTAGTGTAATTTTAGTGCATGGGTCAATTAGTATGTGTAAAGTAGAAGCAAAGTAATAATTTAAACAGTTAGGCTATGAAAAGGGAAAATGAGAAAAGTAAGACATCTGTTAGCTAAACAAATAGAGAAAAATAGAGTTAATTCCTTCATGCTTTGTCAAAATATGCTTAATTAAAATGAAGCATTTAATTGTAGTTCTGTAACATGAAAATATTGTTGCAGCAATAATTTCACAGTCAAGGTTTGATGGAATTGAAAATACTCCCAGTTTTTGTATAAGTTTATTTGTATTCTCTTTACAAATTAGCACTGGGTCCTGGGAATTCTTGATAGGCTGAAACCAAACTTTAAAAAGAGAAGTATTACATATGTAGCCCAAAGGAAGCAGCAGCTGTATAAATATGAGCTGTCTCTTGCAGCGCAGGGTATATAGATTGCTCTTCTAACTTCAACAGTAAAAACAGAGTGCATTTCACTGTGGAATTCATGGGTGACTGCTTTTATCAATGCTCAATTGAATTTCCTCATTAGCCAATAGTTCCTCTAATTTGAGTGGCCTTTTTCATTTATTCCTTAAAGAAACATTTTAACTTAATCCTGAACTGTCACTTGGTATTTTAAAGGGAGATATTGAAAAGGCACATACAAAATTTTCAAGTCTGTTAGCAAAAGTTTATGTGAGATCAGATGAATGATTTCCAAATCTGAAACCCGTGGGTGCTCTGAGCTATTGCTGTTCCTTTGCAGATATTCCCTGGCTTGTTTGTCTGTGCTGATGCAATAGTGATGCAGAGGGTAAAATTGTAGAATAAACCTATATGCCATCAAGCAAATGGTGCAAATGTTTGTAGTTTTAAGTTGTAGGGATAAATAGGGACTAGGATTATAGGTGTGAGAGCTCCAGAAGCCCTTTTCATGTCGAGTGATGTAGCTGCTGAGCTCCTGGGGAAGGTGCAAGAACTTTTATTCCCCTTGAGTCATGCCAGTGGAAGGAAAGCCAGCCTGCACCCTGTCCCTCCCTGCGCACAAGCTCCTGCAATCACCTGCACCCCTCTGGGAGCAGCGCGTTAGGCTCCTGCTCAAGTAGTGAAAATGATCCTTTTGCCTTCTTTGTGTGAGGACCCACAATGTATCAGCTGAGATGAAGGTGAGAAATGACTACCAACAAAATACTGTTTTCTTTTGATTGCTGTTTACCAGTGTCTCTGCTGGTAGTTTGGGTTCTCTAGGGAGACGTTGGCAGATGAGGAACATCTTCCACTATCTCTCTACTCCACTTTCTGTGGTCCTGCCATATTACAATGCATGGGAGAAAGTCACATTAGACTGGAGAAATCGAGCTGGTTTTACTCTGGATGTAGATGTTTCTGTAAGTTCAGCCAGGGTGAAAACACAGTTTCTGGCGTCATAGAGCTGAATTAACCCACAGCATTTGCCTAGAAGAAATTTGAGGCAGCTCATACAGCTTCTGTTTTCTTCAACCTGAAATTGCCCTTCTTAACATTTTGAATGCCTGAAACACTTTGCTTTTCCTGCTTCTCTCTAGTTCCAAAGACCGTATGATTATTCACCTCCTTTTCGATTTGGAACGGTCCCAAATGGAAGCACAGAGAGGAATATCAGAAACAACTACCCTGATATGCACCTTTACATGACAAAGTATAATCAGAAAGGAGTTGAAGATGCCTTGGTCAGCTTGAAAACTGGGTAAGCTTTTCCCATTAGTTTTAAAGAATACTGTAGACTTTGCAGAAAACGAGAAATATTGATCTGTACTTACTGTGATACTGAACAGACTGATGTCAGGCATGCTGTGTAATACATGGCTCTTTTTTTTTTTTTTCAACTGCACCATGCAGATGTCAGAAAGGAAAACGATTGCCTGTGATTTCTATGACTATTTTAAAATTGCATGGAAGCTTCAATGTCCTAAGTAAAAGAGATTCAAAGGATGGAATTAGTATTTCTCAAATTCAAAAAGAGATTATACAGATGGACCTGGATTTGGGTGGGGGCTCAACACATGATGTTTTGTACAGTTCCTCATTGTCTTTGCAGAACTCTCTCTCATAGGAATGTGCTTTCACAGGGTGAATTTCTGACAAAGCTTGTTTTTCTGACCAGTGTGCAACTACTTGTTATTTCTTTTCAACCTCCCACCTCTTTGGTATGCTTTTAGGTCTACTCTTACATTTTATTCCCTCCTCTAATTAGCATGGCCCTGTACATTTACTGTCACATCTGAAGTATTGACTTTGATCTTCGTAAAATCTGTTGAGATGAGATAGTCTCAAATGTACTATCAAATCCTGCTTCTGGCAATCTTGGTAAATGTTCTGGCAAATATTATTGTCCTTCTTCCTCAAGATCTGAGATTTAGACTTGAATGCCATCCATCCTTTTCTCCCTCTGAAGTAGCTCCTTCTGCCTGGTTAGACAAAGAGACTGAATTTTCATTCTTTATCCTCAAAAGGTATGAGAGTGACTTGCTAGTTGTATCAGTATTCATCTGGGGGACAGGAATGTGTTAGCTCTAGAAATCTTTTCTAAACATATAGGCCTGATAATAGCATTTGTATTTTTGTTAATAATACTCAATTACAATAATCATAATGTATCAATATAGTTTGTTTTGTTTTGAAGTGAGAAGGCTAAGTTACCCATAGTGGATTTGAGCCACTCTAGTGGCCGTTTCAAGGCACATCTCCCCTGCTATTTTTTATGGTGAACACAGGACACATTTCTTCCTATACTAAATTAAGCTGTTACTTTTAGTCCTTTTTTGGGAACTGCTTTTAATTTTTACTGTCCTTCTCCCAAACATGTAGGGGATTGTAACGTATTTCTTATGCAAAAAACCCTCAAGTCCCCAAATCTTTCCTTAGAGTGCAGTTTCCCTTCTTTTAAAAGTTAGCCTTCCTACTGTTTCCTTCTCTGCTGTCTCCATGTTGCTGCCTGGAGTCCCTCTGTCATCATTTCTCAAGGCATTCTCAGCTGGCATTTCTCAAACATGGTTTGTCCCGTCCTAAGATAGACATGTAACATAACGTGAGATGAACCTCGCCCAAGGTCTTCCAAACTGGAGGCAGAGCTCCTGCTCTGACTGAGCCTGTGCGAGTTACTATTTGCTGGGTGACAGCTAAATTATGCATTATAGATAGTCAGCCCAATGCTGCTATTCCTGCTGTGAATTTTCAAAGAAGCGATCCTTAATTTCAGCCATTGCTAGGGCTTGTTCAGTTGGATGGATAGTTTATTTAGGGGATGTATATTCCTTGTACTTTTCACCAACCACTTGTGCTACTGAAAGCCCTGAAAAACTGCTGTTAGCTTTAAAATCAGGACACTTGTCAGACACTTAAGCATGAAAAGGGGGGGCTGCCTGACTGCAGGGAAGTTCAGGACATTCACTAAAACTCAGGCTGGCTGCTTTTGTGCCAGCTGCTGCTCTTCCTCAAAAGCTTTAGTCCTTTTGACGGCAGAAGCTATTCACTTTTTATAGATTTTTTTTTTCCCCCATCGGAGTTTCTTTCCTCTTCTAAGTGATTTCTCAGTGTGAACATCCCAGGTGTCTGCCTTGCTCCCCGTGACTGACATTTCTGTAGCAGATGGTGCAAATAAGCTGCCATGTGCGATGTTTTCCTGATCAATATAAGTAACTGCTACATACAGCTGGGCTCCTTAATATTTTGTCTGATGGCACCTACAGAAGGATTAAACAACGTGCTGAAGTTTCTCACAATAGAAGTGTCACTTTGCCTTTGCTTAAGTCGCAGGTTTGGACATTCCAGCAGGGGAGTAGTGTCAAGTGGGCTTACATATTTTCTGCCTTCAGTTTCTGCAGAGCAACAACTGTGCAAAGACCCGATCAATGTGGTAATTGTGGGCAGTAAACTTGGTTACAGATCAGGCAGCATGATTGTACCTTCTTTTTCCCTCAGAGGGCTTTCTCTCCGGAAAGATGATTTCATTTAGCTGACCAAACCGATCAGGCTCTGTCAACCTCACCTGTCACTTGCACCTTGAGCCCATCCAGGTTTTCCTTTTTGCTAAGGCCTTTGGTGAGGATGTGATGGCTGTTCCCATGGCTGACACTTCAGGGATCTCTGGAGCTGAAAGTGTCCTGAATGGAAGAGATGAGAGCGTATACTGTGGGACTGTAATAACTTGCTTTCTCCATAGGGAGGACAATAGAAAAGCATGAATAGGTATTTGGTAGTGTATTACAATTGCTTGTCTCTTCTTTTTCTCCAGACTCATATTCTTCAAAACATCATTTTACACTTCTACAGAATTTTCTGTTCTGTTCCTTAGTATATATAACTGTTTCCTCATTTTTTATATACCCATGCTCTATCTTCTTCCTTTCTCTCTCATGAATTATTTGACCAGATTGTTTCTTTCTTCCATGTAAAGTTTGCCCTTTCATCCTTATCTAGACTTGATCAAGCTTTCACCTTCCCTACTTTACTTGATCCCATGACTTTTTAATACATCTTGCCCCATGGAGCCTATGTTGCCACTGCTCTTTTTGGGATGGCCTGTCTCTCCTTCCTCAAACTCCTTCTGCTTCTTAGCAAATACGTCATTTCTGTTTTCCTCTTCAGTATGTGTGTGTTCTGCTTACCTTATTACGGCTATTTTGTCTGTTTTCATCTTTAACTCTCGTCAAAGCTATTCCTAGACTTTTATCTTTTTTATTTTTTCATCTTCATTATTGGTAGCAAACAACAAGCAATTTTCCTTACATATCGTAAATCTTGCTGCTTCTGCACAGCTTTTTGAAGATGAACTACTTGGTAATTATAGAGCCATAGACTATAGACCTGGGAAGGACTTGCAAAGATTGTCTGGTTGATACTGCTGCTGCGAGTCAAAATAAATAGTACCCGTGTTATTCCTGGAGGATATTTGTATAACCTGTATGTATTTCCAATCTCCCTTTTAAAACAGCTTTTGCTTAACTGAAGATTAATAAGGTAAAAATAAGATAATATGTAAGACAAAATAAGATTTTGTCCCCTTTCATTCCTTATGTACAGTGTTTGATTCTAATTTTAAGGTGGAGCAAAAAATACCAGCAATCAGGCAATACTTAATGACTGAATAATGCCACACATCTGGCATCTGGTCTAAATAGAATCAAACTATCAAGTAGTCTCTTGTCACAGTTCAGTCTGGTTTTATTGTATCTCAAACTTTTAAGTCTTTCAATCAGCTTTAATTAGCATTAGCCTCTTGGGATGTATTGGGAATACCTTGGTCTTTGAGACTGTCATGCTTAATACATAATGAGTTGAACTGGAAGGAAAAAGCAGGAAGGAGACAAACATTAAAGCTTCAGATGCACAGATTTTTCTAAGATTTCTTTTTTGTTGGAGACTTGCTCATGTCCTTTTCCTCATTCTGAAAACAAATTAAAATACAAACTGGGGTTTTTATCTTGCTTTCTCACAAGAAGTAAAAAATCACCTACCCGAGTCCAGTCACTAACATGGCCAGGAAAAACCTCAAGGGCAGAAATACATGTAGGAATGTGTATAAAATAAATGATGTTCCTGCCTTTATTTCCTGTCTGGTGTAGAAGTGAGATAGCTCTTTTGTTGGAGTATTGCTGTACCTGCAGAGATGAGTGCTGCACACATTTGTGTCCAGGAAGCCTTGAACAAAATACCTAGCCCCTTTGTGTTTTCATCTCTGAGAGGTGAAGCTAATAGTGTTTCAAAAATTAGCTTACAAGGAAAGCATCTGCAGTTGTTTTTTTCTAATTAGAACAAACCACTACACGGGCAATAGGCTTGGACCCATCTTGTTCAATTAGCATTGAAAATGTTTAAGATCATTCTAGAAAGGAATCAACTGGGAAATGCTGCAAATCAAAACAGAAATGAGATTTTTGCTTTAGACACACTGACACTCCTTCAAGTGAATCCTCACAGGGGGGTTGATTGCAGCTTACTCATGAAGGTGTGTTGCTAGCAATAGTGAAGGCAGATTTATCAGCTATATTGCCTTTTCCCCTTTGTTTGATAAGAAATCAACCTTTGTTTCTGAAAATATTTTAAAAAAAAAATCTATAAGGTCTCAGCAATATCTACCTCTTGTCAATAGTGTCTTATTTCTGAGATTCACAGATAGTTCTCAGAAAGCTGCTGAAACACCGTTTGAACAAACAGCAGAATTTGCTGTACTCCACTTATTAATTAAAGGTATGAGTTTGCAACCAGGCCTGTTAAAAGGGAGCAAAATTCATGCATCTTGTTATTGAGGTACTACTTAATATTTTTCAAAATGGCAAAATGTTGTTCCTGCTTCAATACAATTTAGTACTGAAAGTAATCACAATCTTACAAGCTTGTCGAAAAATGTACCGGTGTTTTTTCCCCAAATTTCATGCCTAGAAAGGATCAGCTGAACCACATGTGCTGTGCTACCTGCAGAGCTTCGGATTGCTCTTTAGGCAGGAGTGAGCAGCTCAGGAATTCTCCAGAGGATTTTTTTTTCCTTTTCCTGAATGAAAACAGAAATGGCAGTTATTTTCGGGAGCATTATTCAGAAGAGTAAAGTCTGTAAGACATTAGCTAATGTATTCTTGGTGGGTGAAGTCCAGCTCTGGTAGTGCCATGGTGGCTCCTCTGTGTTCTTTAGATGTTTATTGATCAAATAAAGTTCTAAAAATGCATTGCAAGCATTTCTGCCTACGCTGTGTTTAATTACTCTGCCTTTCTAGAATCCTTTGTACCAGAGAGACGGTTCCTATTGATTTTGCTTCTTGAAGAGAGAATAAGTCTTTGAATAGGAAGGAGCTAATTATTGTGTTACGTTTGCAGTGGCTCTTTGGGTTGGTTTGCTTCTGTTTGTCATGCTATATTTTTCCAGAGGAGGTTATGGTTAAAGAATGCTGTCTTTTTACAAGCAAAACAACCTTACCTGTTGTAATTCTTTGGTGTGGGTTGTATCAGCTTGTAGCTGTTGAGTTTGCATGTAGTGTTTCTCCACGTGTGAGTGTTCTGCTGTTGTAAAACTGTCAAGAGGAGAAAATGCAATGACAATAAAGTGCAAATGTATTTAATGTTCTCACCTTTGCCCCAGCACATCTACACTGGAATATTGTCTGGGATTTAACTGCTAATGGCTGAAATCAGAAAATTTAATTGGGAGAGTCTCTTCTTACTATAGAGATAAAATGCAAAACTTTCACTTGCCTATTGCCTGTCACTGACGAATCCATCTAATTTTTTCTTCACTTAATTTTCCTAGATATGAGGACTGCAGCTGAGTATCACACAGTGTATATCTTGTTTCAAGAGAAGAGATGGTCTAACTGATGCTGTGTTATGGCAGCATATTGATGATTAACTTGATTTCAGTTTCATTGCAAAAAGCTGAGAATATAGCTTGTTTCAAGGAAACTGCGGTAATGAATCCTTTGTGTTCCACAGGCAAGCAGCCCCTTGTACAGCTGCAGACCCTCTCGCTGTCATGAGCAGTTTTCAGTTCTTATTTACAGCCACAGCTGTGGCTATATATTCAGGGATTTGATGGTGAAGTTTGCTTGGGACTCCATCTGCCTTCCTGTTAAAGATTGCTATGCTTGGTAGTTTACACGCATCAAGTTTAATACCTTCTTCCCCAGTCGTCTGTGGTGTACTGGTGGAAATACGAAGCCGCTTGGAAAGAATGCCGTGGTGATAGCATTTGATAGCATTTCTGCGCTGCCGAAGCCTTGTGCACGTATGGCCTCAGGTGCAGTGAATTATCAGATTTGAGTTGTCCCCCAAGAAGATGCCATCCGCCTGCAGGCGCGTCCTGAGCTGCTAGTCGCTTTGGTAGGAACGTGTGATGATTCTATTCCTCAGAATTTTTTAATGACGAATAATGCTGCTGGAAGAAACACCTGAAAGTATCTAACTGAACAGTGTGGGTGGCACGAGAGGTTATTTCCTCCCTGCAAGCACACTCTCCCACGTGAAAACAACAATATGATTATTAATATTTTTTTTTAGAATCCAATGGTACTAAGCAGAGAAAGTGCAAGAAAAGACTCTAGAAGGCTCTGATGCCCTTTTAACCCTCAGTCTCTAAGTTTATGGGCCTGAATTGGATTATTATTGTGCTTACAGTGCTTATAAATTGTGTCCAGTTCACAGCTTTGCACACTCTGTTATTTTCAGAACAGATACAAACGGGTCACAGCCATAACCAGGAGGCAAACATCTCCATTTCTGTCAGCTGCAACACAATTCAGATTGTGCCCAGCAGGTCCTTCTGTTAATTAGGTCTGTCAATTAATGTGGTGGTGTGCTTAAAATTAAAAACAAACCAAACTTGTCTTTCAGGCAGCCAGCTGACATCTCCACTTGGATGCAAAAACAATGTCAATATTTTTTGCAGTATTTTTGATTTATTTTTACAGAAAAATTGTCATCAAAATTTTGATCCAAGGAAAAACTTGCTAGTTTTTATTCTTTCTGTGCTTCATACCTTTTCACCTAAAAAGGCTGAAAAACTCTGAGAGAAATTACCTGTTTGAGAGAAGAATTATATATTTAAATTTTTCATAAAAAGCACAAGTTCTTCATCATTCTTGTGAGCAGATAATAACAGCTTGCAACCGGAACTCAAGGAAATGTTTAGCAGTCATAAATTTTTAAATTTTTAATCTAGTGGCTCGATATATTTTGACTGTTTCTGATTGACAACACCTTACAATATTTGTAATTGAGAATATTCACTCTTTTTTTAGACTTCTAATGTTACAGTACGTATAGCAGTTCTTTTACCAAATTTTTAAGAAACTTTTCTAGATATAACTTTTGGACGTTTTTGGAGGCTGACCCTTAGAAGCATCCATTTCTGCGGCTGGTCTGAAAGACAAAATAAACAGAATCAATAGAGCTTGGAGACAGGACCATGGGGACTCCTTAGAAAAAAGCTGAACTGAACTTTAATTATTTTTCTCAGTCAAATGAAATCTGAGACTGAGCTAGACCACATCTGAAGCACTGGTGAGTTCAGGCAACTTTTGCCATAAATCCTATCTGGAGTATCATACTTTATGTCTGCATACTTTCTGCCTTGTATCTGGAGTGGAAATAGAGATGTAAAATACTTCAGAATTTGTTGTTCTTTCGTACTCTTTAGTGCTGACAAGTTGAAATAATCACAACTGTAGAACATAAGATTTATTTTTTTGGTTGTTTAAGTAAAAGTGAACATCAGTAGGCCTCTCCTCTCTCTCTTCGTATCTCTTTCTTTCTCTTTTCCCTTTTTGGCACTAGACCTTTATCACGTTCAGTAGTGATTGAGAGAATATTGCATTTGTGGAGTTAAATTGGCATAGTTACAGATCAGGTGTTGTGAATACCAAAATTAAAACAAGCTCAGAAAGAAACTGAAGGAACTAGTGAAAGGTGAATAATTTGGCAGCTATTAAACATGATGGGGCTTAATAAATTCTGTAGCTCATGAAACAGCCATTCATCTGAAGCCAAGGAGATGTATTCAGGTACAATAGCATCCATACGTGCCTAGTTTCTTTTATTCCTCCTTAAGCATCTATTTTTTGCTATTATCATAGATTATTGGGACCCAGGTCTAAGCCAGTGGGGACCCACTGCCGATGCATAGGTATTCCTAAACTATATATACCTCTGGGGAAACTTGTAAGTCAAATAGCACTGAACAAAGATCAAAAACTACCTGGGAGAGCAAGATGTTTGCCTTGCTCCAGAATGTCTATTTATCCCTATCAGTTTTGACAGTAAGTAGTAAGTACTTGTACACATACAAATACACTTTCCTTAAAACCATCTGAAGGCGCTAATAATGTGAATAACAATTTTCTTCCTGATATTCTGTAAAAAAAAAAGATAAAAAAATCTCTGCTAAACAGTTTGGCCCATTCAGTATTTTCTCTTCTGGCTGGCCGGGTTCAGGCAAATTCCCCAATCAATAGCTTAATTTGGTTTGGCATTAGATGGCTGGGGTAGCTTAATTTCAATTTACATTATGATGCTTTCTTTTGGACTTCAATCTTATATTTGTTTCAGTGTTCATTCTAATATTCATTTTGGTATTACACTGAGGGGAATGATTTTTCAACTGATGTTACAACTGTAGTCACCCAAGCCAGGAATTAGAAAGCTGGTTCACAACTGGGCAACTGCTATTTGTGCCAAAAGACTGCAGAGATATGAAGACATTTACATTTGCAGTTCCATCTAGGTGTGTTCTTCAGAGGATCTGTTCACTAAAGTATTAATTCTGAAATCTAATAGCTTAAAAGAAATATGTGCCTGAATCAGCATAGCTTTCCTGCTTTTATTGCTAACGTGAGCAGAGTGCAGGGTTTGGACTACAAAGTGCCACCGAGCACAGACAGCACAGAGATAAAGACTTCTACAGCATTTCCATTTGTGGCAGGATTTTCTGGCACCAGTTTTTCTGATGGCTGATCCCTGTTTCCCCATCACTTACCATCCTTTCGGGAAATGCGGTTATTCTCACATTCTTGTATTTCTTCCACATGTATTGAAAAGTCAAAATAAATGACGGGCTGGATAGAACCTAATGTGCTGTTCCGGGGGACTTCCTGGAGGAGGTTAGTTTTTACAGGCTTTGAAGAACAGGCAAATACTAATATTGGCATTTAGAGGGTTATTGGGATCTGAGAAGGCATTCACTGAAACGTCTGGGGAAGCTCATACCTCAGTAGCCTCAAGTTATCTATAAACAGAAGCAGACATCATCATGTCCTTTTAAGCTGGGTCACGTTTTCAGGAATTTCTTCATGGCCATAAGATAAATGCACTGTGGGGGTTTGTTTGTTTGTTTGTTTTAAAAAAACAGCCTGTCTCTTGTGTTCAGCTGATGCATAGCAACTTCCCTCTAGGAAAAAACATAATTGATAGTAATTTACAATTCCTTTACTCAGTACCTGAGTGCTCTTCTGATTTTTTTTGAAAAATGGTTATCTCCTGTGTCTGTATTACCTTTTTTTAGGTAATGCAGTTATCTATCTAATGTCTTTAAATATTATAAAGTACCTGGAAATAAAATGAACAAGTGAAAGTAGCTATATCCCATCTAACCCCTGTTCTTTTGAGAAGAAGCTATTCCAAGTTTTAGTATTCATTTGATTTGGGGATGAGATCAGGTGCTTGGTGAAATGTGCTGAATTTATTCTTCATTATGCTATTGTAACTGGGACAAAACCTTTAATCTAAAAATATATTCCCCCTACTCGACTTTTCAAATTTTGTGTTTTGATAAACCGACGCTTTGCAAGTACTTCACTGCTTGGCTTCTGAGACTTGAAGTGGGACACTATTCCATTGCATAAATTAACCATAAAGGCACACTACATTTTCCATTCTTTTGTTGCTAAGGGAAATGTTACGGGGCCTGGGAAGGCAGGTGGGCAGAGGGGTGGCGAAGAGGAGCTCCTGGGACTGAGGGGGCTGACTGTGCCCGTCCAGGTGCCCACAGCCAAGTGACGCAGGAAAGTTCACAGTGGCTTTTCTGGCAGCCTGAGATTGCCCTGACAGGTGAGGTGAAGCCTCCACAATCTCTCACAATGGTGTTAATGTCTGTCAGAACTTGGTCTTTCAAATTTTGTGTCAGCATTTTCTATGTGAAGATTGAAGTGAGGACAGTTTGAGCTGAGAGAAAAGTTGAAAGCTCATTCCTCGCTAATGAGTTCAGCATTTAACTGGGTTAAACTTTGCTAACCTACGTTGTTGCAGGGGGTGGTTGTTAAATTTTCCCCTAATGAATTAGCAATGTCAAGATGTCAAGAAATCCATCCAGTATATGTGAACTTAAGATCTGCGTGGAGCTATTTGAATATGTGCTAAAAGATAAAGTCAGTGCTGGTGATGAAGTGCCATCAGATAACCTGAAATGCATTTTAGTCAAAACTGGGTAAAAGAAATCATCAGTCCTTCATGCTAAAGGTTAAATATCTGCTTCTCTTGCTGCAGCAATATCAAAGTGTCACGTTAGAGCACTTTCCCTGAAGACTCATCTTCAGAGCAGCCTTCTTTCCCTTTGATTGCGGCCTCATTCCATAGTGACCTTTTGGCATTAGATCCCCTGGACATAGTTTCAGATATGCACAAATGACGTTGTGTCTCTCATTGTGCACTCTTGACATACTTTCTTTTATCCCTTCTGCGGATAAAGAAGGGATAAAATGTAAATTATTAAATTTGTAATACATCAGTAAATCTGTAATGTAAATCCATCATATTTTAAAGCATTTAAATTTTGGCACTTGCTGCCTTCCCAACAACAGTATTGATGATCTCTAAAATATATGCTTGTGTTTAATTCAGCCTGAAGTGGATAACAGCTTTTTGCGTAATATCTAATTATAAATGCTACTTTAATGGTCATGTAAGGCATCTATTCTGCAGACTATGCGATTTATTTTTAAAAGGAAAAAACTGAAAAGTAGTGGGTTTTTGCAGAATATTTTGAAAATGAGCTGTATCTCTCCAGAATTATGTTTAGGAGACAAAGCTTTAATACGTAAAATTGTTCTTGATGATGGGGGTGGGGATAAAGAGGGGAGGGCAAAGCTGCCGTTAAAAGTCTTGTTTGAGGATTCACTGACTTGCAGTTTGATATTTGCAATAAGACAGTAATTTCAAATATTGTGCTTTCAAAAGACACTACTGGAGCCTTAGTGAACAGGTATCACACTTGCTATGTAATAATCTTTGTAGTCCCTTTTGCATTTATTTACAACCAAATTTGAGGAATAACATCTCTTAGTTTTTTAATTCACCTAGGCAAATTTCAAAAACAGATTTGATTTCATTAACTATCTTTCCTTAGGGTAAAATTTATATAAATTATAATGAATAATTATTCTTAAATATGTAATTGACGTTTAATTTTTCAGAACAAACCCCAGAAGTTGCATATTTGAGTTAAAAGGTACCATTCATCAACAATAACGCAGAAAAGTCATTGTGATACAGCAAAACGCAGTGCAAGCAAATTGGTATGATGGTGCACTTCATATATTACATGCATTCTGGTTTTGTGTAAGTCAAATCTGTGTTAGTAATAATACACAGCTTTCATCTGGCTGTGAAAAGAACATATTTGGGGTGTTAGAAAACATAAAGAAATGAGAGTGAGAAAAATTGATTCTGAAGTTAATGGCCTGGATCTGACAGATGAGCACTGCACTGAGTGGTACCCACTTTAGCAGGAAATTAATTCTGCTGTAGATATTGTATGTTTGGATTTACTGCAGCAGTTGAAAACTGAAAAGTGACTTCAGTCATGCTTCAGTTTCTCTGATCCTCAATGCAAACACAGTATTATTTGTTCCATAGACTGAAGTGCTGGAGAATAAAATAGAAGAAAGTGAATAAACAGGACTGCATTAAAGCATCCCTCTCATTTTCTGAATGCTATGACACAGGTCATAACAGGACACAAAGTAATGGAGAGAGATTGATTTCTTGTGTGCTGGATTACTGTTTGTGTCTCCAGAACTACTGAGCAAATTGCCATTTTAGATTTTTCCCTCTTCTTTCCATTAAGAAAACAAAATCTCTGAAGGATCGTGTAGTTGGTTAAGGAAGCAAAGTAACATTTTCCAAGTGAGCTATACTTCTGTTGTTGAGGAAGAAGCGATGACTAATAAATGGGCATTTTCCTAATCCTGCTTTTCAATCTCCATCATAGGAATTTGTTGAAAAGTATGGGCCAATAATAAAGATGGGGAAAACAATAGGGAAGTATTTTCAGCTTTTCTGAAATTACCTTTCTGTACCTTTTCCTCTAACTTTAATTTTCTTTACACAGACATTTTCTGAACATGTACAGCAACACTTTAGAGAATGGGGTTTTGTGAGAGCTATTCTGATTTTTCAACTTTTATACTTCTTGGTGACTCATAAATGTTTAGCTACAAGACTGTCCACATTTGTTTTTCACAGATCTCCCACTTCAAATTATTACATTCAGTAATGCTTTCAGGGTTTTTTAGAACTATTCCAATTCATTATTTTATAGCATCTGATGTTCTCCTATGCTGTGGGAGCTAAAATTCTCCCCACCCCCTTTCCTCTTTGTGCTTGCTAGGTAATGAAGGACGTTTACTTTTGTAGACTGTCTTCTATAAATATTCCAAAATGTTTATTTTCTCTCCTACCCAGGATTATTGCAGTAGTTCAGAGGAAGTTTACAAACCTGCCAGTTGCTCAGATGAGTCATAACACTGTAGTCCTCAGTGAAGATGCCTGGCGTCTTTGGCTAGTTCACGGCAGTTATAAATCTTGTTTCTTGCTGCATTCCAGTTTCTGTAGTTCTCTTTCATCTTTCTAATAATTCTTAGCAGTTTATTTAAACCTACACAATATGACGAAGCTTTTCGCCCCCTGAAGTGGCTGCACTGAAATGACAAGTTAATTGATTGATTTTTATGTGACTAAGGTTTTGAAGAGGCTTTGAGCCTTTCTTGATGCGGGGTGCTGTACTCTGTGCGTGTAAGCTGTTCTGCAGTGAATATGTAACTTAAATAGCAGAGTGGTCAGCACTCAGAGCAATGCAAAGCTTCTCAGCTGTCTAGCACAGTTGGATTTTGCTGCCACAAGAACAAAGATCCTGGGGCTTAAAATCATAGAATCATAGAATCATTTAGGTTGGAAAAGACCATCAAGATCATCTAGTCCAACCATTGCCAGTCCTTTGGTAGAAAAAGAAGAGAAAGAAGAAACGGGTGAGCTGGACCAGAGCTCCAGGCTTCCCAGTCCTGCCCTGAGAATGGGAAGACAAGCACGGGCTACTGCCTTCAGCAGTCACTGCCATGCACACAGCCTGGCTCTGCTGGCAGTGCCAAGCAAAACAGCAGATGTGGCTTTCCTCACATAGACATAGCAGGAAGGAAAGTCCTCTGTGGCCCCAGCTACCTGCTGGCCTGCCCAAATGCCTGCTTTGCCTTCATCCGGAGCTTCTGCTCACTGCCATCCTTGCAATCAACTGGGAAAGGGTCAAATTTTCGGACTTGCCCAGATTTTGCTGTGTCTCAGTTTTTGGAAAATCTTATTGACGAATGTTTAAAGTTGTCTGAAAGTTCTTAAAAAGTCAGTGTCAGGCAATTCACCTCCTAGTGAGGGAAGAGTTGGATGCCCTAACATCTGAGAGCTTCATTCGTGGCTTGTTACTCCCTGCCCACGCTGCAGGGGTACATCATGTTCTGAAGCTTTGCTTTGCAAGGAATAGTACTTCTGTAATCAGCACATAGTGAAGGGATAATTAAGCCTTGAGAGGTTATAAGATTTATGTTGGAAATGGAGAAAATATATTCTGAATATGAATTTGTATTTGTAGAAAGAAAGACTTTTCCAGGGCAATCAACTTTTTGGTTCACAGTTCAGGCATTGGGCAGCAGCTGAAAGCAGAACCTTTCAGCACTCAGCATCTGTAAAGAAAGTACCTCATGCTTTTAAATTGATTTGCATAATGGGATTTATTGTGACCTTACAGAAATAGTATAGAGAAAACACTCAAGTAAAGCCTTCTGCGTTCTCAGAACCTGCTTTCCTGGTGTGTACCCACTGCAGCTGATGCCAGCCTCTCTAAAGGGAAGCTGGGGAGGGGTCCACGGTGAGTGAGTGAAACTGTGATTGTTTCCTGTCTTTCTGTCCCAAGGTTTTCCTAAACTGCTGAATAACTGAGGAGGCAAGCTGCACGTGCAGAGCATGATTTCTGAGGTAGCACAAGGGTTTTGCCCTGGAGTCTTTACCACAGATATCTTTTTCCTCTGTATTTCTGACTGAGTCTGTTTTGACAGAAGAAGAGCTGACTCTGTATTTTCTCTTTGTTTGCCAGCATGTGTTTTATGTGCCTACATTGCAAAACTATAAATCCCAGAATAAACAGATGACAAATTCCAGACTGTATTTAACTTAGGTCGGTTACAGCAGTGTCAGTACCCACAGAGAGGAGCATTAACTTCCAACCCCTTGCTTGAGCCAAAGGCATCCACTGAGAGGGGAATTGTCCTTCCTTCCCCACAGATAAAAGCATGAGATTGGATTGTATTCATTATGGTAATTGTCTGCTGTAGATCAGAATTGTTACAAGTATCTTGAGGGTACAGCAAACAGTTTTTCTTCTTTTTTTTTTTCCCTTCTGTGCCTACCTAAAGGACATGGATTTTTGTTCTTTCTCTCTACACAAACCAAAGATTGTCTCCAAGGTGCCGAATCAAAGCATGTCATTTAGAAGATTGTCTGGCCTTGTGCTGAAGGCTGCAGCTCGGGCAGTACCCCAGCCTCCCCAACAGCCTCTTGGCTGTTTCCACTTTAGTTATTCTCAGTGCTAGGTACCCATCCGTATCTTATTTCTGGGTTGAATTTGTGACACGTCACCTTGCAGATGTTTAGCAATTGTTTTCTCCATGTTCAATTACCCATTTGAAGGAAGGAGAGAGTCAGACTTTTAGCATTGATGGAGCTAAGTTGACTTTTAAGCTGAGGATCGCACCAACTGAGTTTTAGGGAAGAGTGGAAAAACAAAGAAAATGATGGTCCAGCTATTTCTTTTAATGGTTGAATGAGCCACCTGAACTTTCTCTAAATTAGCTACTTCACTAAACTCCAATTTGATGACTTGAATGGTGACTGTTGGGGTGAGTATCCTTGAAGGAAAGCAATAAAGTACAGAAAGTAGTGACAGGAACTTCACTTTTTCATGACAGCAGACAAAATCCAACAGCCTCACTCTCTCCTGGTATTTCTCTTGGTTTAACATGAGATGGATAGGGGTGTTTTTTAGTGCCACATTTTTGCCATGTCGTCTAGAGTTCCACAAAAGTTAGAGTTCTTTATGAATCTGTTGATTGATTATTTAAGAACAAACACTGAATTATGTCATGAATGAATGTTTGGGTTTTTTCTGTCAGTAGCCAAAATCTGATATGCCTAGGTCTTGCTCTGTTCTGTGGATATAAATGAAAAGCTTTAGCAACATAAACTGATGTAAGCTAATGGCAAGTGTGATTCCAAAACTTCAACAGCAACAGAATTCACAACTGGTACATACTGATACAATATAATTGAAGTTGATGCTCTTGTACCTGTTTGTGCCACAATTAATTTATTTTTATAATTCCCTTTCCATGAAGACAGGTCCCCACTGTTTATGAACAGCATTTTGCCAGCCTCTGTCATTTGCATCCCATCAGAACATTTTAGCAGTGCTCCATAGTAATGTGTTACAGCTCTTCAAAGGCACAGCAGGCAGTGCCGGCAGCGCCTGGGAGCTGCAGTGCCAGTGAGGGTGGCCGGGTGAAGGCTCTTCCTACACCAGCCTGGGAAACCGATAGTGTAGCTGTGTCCTCCCCATTCCTCTGACTCCTATGGGATGGGCAAAGATGTTGAAAAGGGAGAGTATGTTACTGGGGGAGGTAATAACTTTGGTTTAGTTCATCATTTAGGTGGGGTTTGGGCTGAGATGATAGTTTTTCCCTATTGCCTCTGTATTCCACTAGTCGTGTGCAAGTGGTAGGAATCGTCAAGGTTTTGGCTGCAGAAGAGGGCAGCAATACAAAACATACTTAAGTTTTATCTTTTTCCTTTTAGAGATTGCGTATGAATTTCTGTAGGTATAAGAATGTCTTTTCTTTGATCGAGGTCTACTGCTGGCAAGTGATTGTCCTTCCAAATGGCCTCGTCTTCTTGTAGATGCACTTTTATTTTGTGAAATATCCATGCACCTGTCTCCTCTAACACTTACTTTACAGTGCTGCTTAGAAATTATCCGTGAAGGACACTGCCTCTTTTCCTTTCCTTACTGATTTTATTTTCATCTATTTTGTTGTGTTCCCTGTATACCTTAGAGAATGGGATTATCCCATTCTTACATTTTTAGGTCGATGGGCTGAAAGGCTTGAAATTTTCCACAACAAGTTCCTTTATTCCTGCTGTTATCCAGGTACAAAAATAATATGTTTGGAACTGTGAATCGTAAAGAAATATTTCCTATAATTTTCAAGCAGGATTTAGATAGCTATATGAGATATGCTCCAATATCTTCCTCTGTCTTAGCAAGGACTTAACCTCCACCTTCATTGTTTATTTTTGGAAACAGACATAAAATAATAGTGTGTGTGGAAAACCGGTGCAGTCACATTTTCAGTCTCATTCAGTATTTTAAATAAGCTAATTGGTTATTGCTGTTTCAATTCTAAAGTCTCTATTGTCATTTGTGTTGCTTTTGGAGATCATTTTCCATCTCAAGATATTTATTATCCATTTTGAGAGCAAAGATACAAAGATAACAGGGCAAGACATTTTGTAGCTTGGTTTCTCCTGCTCAGTATTTTTTAACCACATCTCTTAAAATAGAAATGCAAAAGTATGTGTCCTACTTTCCCCTCACTAAAATAGATGCCTTTTGTTAATTTTAGGTACAGCAGAGCAGGATATGTAATTAATGATATCAAAGAATCCATATGATATTCAACAGGGTCCTAACATCAAGGACAAAAGAAGTCTGACAACAGCTGTCCCTAATGATTTGGTTTGTAAAATGTTTTCTTTTATTTCAGGAAGTTGGATGCTTTCATCTATGATGCAGCAGTGCTGAATTACAAGGCTGGAAGAGATGAAGGCTGCAAACTTGTCACAATTGGGAGCGGGTACATCTTTGCCACTACGGGCTATGGAATAGCACTTCAGAAAGGATCACCTTGGAAGAGACAAATTGATCTAGCCCTCCTTCAATTTGTTGGAGATGGTAGGGACTAATTTTTTTTCCTTTCTTTTCTTTCTCTATGTCTGCACAGTTAATGCAGTTTTAGTTTTACTACTGTTCTCTTACAGTCTTTAAAAAAAACAAACAAATGCAAAAAAAAATTAGTAACATGATTTCTCGATGCTGAGACAGGAATTCTCTTCCACTCTGATCTAACTCACCTCAACACCAAGGACATTTGCATCTATTTTCAGAAAGTGTTTTCGTATACATCACAAAGTAATGCTGGCCTCAATGTTAGAGAGCATTTCTAAATTTATTTATTTTCTTTTTTTATTTTGCCTTTGAGCAATTCGTGAGGAGTTTTTACTTGGTAGATGACAGCATGACTGTTTTGCTATTTAAAAGTGTTTAGCTCAGTTCTGAACTGATGTGAGTGATCCCTAATCTAGGGTGGATTAATTTAAACTTCTGGTAAAAGAATGTTTATGGAAGTGAAGTAGGATGACTAGTTTTATTGGATGCCAAACAGCTATTTTTCATTCTAACACAAAAATAAAAGAATTATAGGTCCTTTTGACACTTCTGCCCTGGAGAAGAAGAAAACTTACTGCAGATCTTTAATATATTTGTAGACAGTAATAATGACTCATTCTCCTTATAGGGCTTGAACTACGTTTTGATTGTAGAAATGTTTCTTTGCCACAGTGAAACTTCAAGCTCTTCACATGTGCATGCAAATAAAAATATGGTGGTTTAAAAAATTTCTGTGTTATGACTGACTAAAATCCTCCCTCAGGTTGGAATATGGTGTGTGTTTCATAATTATTGTGATTTTTTTTTTGTTACGTAGATGCATGTGTTAAGTTTGCATTTCTCTGTCAGTGAAAAAGAGGTCTTTATTGAAAAATAAATATGCACTTAAGGTCCCCAATAGCATGCCACTGAGACTAAGAATAGTAAATGTCTGTATACTATGACAGTTTAAATGGCCAAGTGCAGGACCTTAGCAGAGTGGCCTCCTGTTCCTTAAAAAACAAGACATTAAGTTTCGTACTGGAGACAGCGAGTATGTTAGTCTTCCAGCACATGGATTTTATTCTTATTATAATACTAAATGACTGGAAGAGATGTAATCATCATGACTGATGCATTTTGTCTGGTGTACATGTAGAGATACTTGTGTCAACATTATTGATCTGTTGGATTTAGAGAGGCTTATGGAAGAAACATTGCTTACTTCTGCTAAGGAATGAATATATAACCCATAATAGCTACATTTCAAGCAATTACATATTCTTGTTTTAAACAGTTGCAATTAATTGACTAAAATATTTGCTTTATTTTTCTATTTGTGAATATTTTCTGAATACTTTTCTATTTGCGTAATACTACCAAGAAGTGTTAGGTGCTGTAATTCTGACACATTTTTAGATGGGGAAGTTGAATCAGAGAAGTTGAATTATTTGTCCCATACTAAAGAAGAAAATGCTTCTGTAGCCTGAAGGAGGATCTGAGGTGTCTTTCTCAGTTGTGGGCTAACCCCTCTTGATGTTGCCAGAGTGTTGCTGAGGTTTTCATTCTTTTCACCATGCATTTTTTTCATGCTTATTCTTTCATCGCTTTTGATAGTTCTCATCCAATAAAAAGAAATGAAATCACAGAGAAAGAAAATAAACTAAATAGAAGGGAAAGTATTTGAAACTATTCAAGAAAAAGCTCATCAAAATACCAAAGGTACTGCATTTTTATGCGTCACTTTGTGTCTGAATATCAGGGAGAAAACAAAATGGATGGGAGGAAAGAGGAAGAAATCTTATCACGTATTTACACTTTGACCTGTGGATTTACATAGCAGAGGAATGATTATATCTTTAACTCGTTTTTAGTAGCCAAAAATAATACAAATGAATTGTCTACGAAACTCAGTATTAAAATTTCCATATGAGTAATTTACAGAATTGCAATAGATACAGATGGCACCCAGGTGAATGAAACCTTGTCATGAAATGTCTACTCCCATGTTGATCTTGCTCAGATGTTACTTCAGAAGATAAGCAAAAGTTTTGAATGCACAAACCATGGGGACTGTGAATGTGTTTGTGGCATCTTTTCAGTGGTATTTTTCAGTACCTTTAGAAGGTACTCTGATCAACCCATGAATGCTAAAATGTTCACTTTCTCTTGTAAAGGATCCTTTGTTAAGGATCCTGTAAAGGATTCAGGAAATGGTGTGGGCTCTATTAAAGAGAATAGCAGTTGGACTTACATGATGTGAAGGGGTGGACGCTGTTAAAGAGAGTGGCAGTTGGACATATACGATGTGTAGGAATTATTGTAGGCATGTTTCCTTTAGTCCCAGAAATGTTTGCTACCTTGTCTCACTTCATTGTGTCACAGGTCTAGATGATAATTTTCAGAAAAAAACCCAACCCAAAAAACAGGGGGGGGAAACAACCAAAAAAACCCCCAAGAATAATATTGAGGCTGAAATTTCTTATACTGATTTATAAAGTACATTGCAGGTGAACTGGAACAAAACACACGGAAATTATATGTAAAGAGTAATTGCCTGGAACTAGCACGACCTGGTTTTGTAATCTACATCTATCGTCAGTAGTTTGATGAGTTTTGCTATGAACTTACAGAACTCTGTTTTAGTGAATCGGAAGAGATGAACCCAGAGTTCAGACCAACATCACTTTGCTGTATCGCTAAAAATCTCTTTGAAGTTATCTAGACTAAAAGCAAGTATGGTTGGGGGGAACATTTCATCTTAATATGATGCTCCTGGGAAAGCCTCAGTGGAGTCTGAATGAGGTTGTTTAAGTAAATAGGCAAACACAAATGAAAGCAGAAATACTTCTTTCACATGTATAGGCTCTGCAGAATTTATTATTCTCTAAGACTAAGCCCATAAAACAGCAACGTGCCTAGTAGTATTGAATTATTATTCAGTATAGGTAATAGAACATTCATCACATTATGGAATCATTTCAATGAATGATTATAAATCTAATGAGTTTCATAACTGTAAGAAAAAAAATCCTAATGAGTTGAACAAACACAATTTCTTGATATGAATGTTATGTTAATAAGAGGAGAGAACCTTTTGGATGATGTTTGGATAAGACCAAGTAATTTGTTTAAAACTATATCTGATTGCACCTACAAAAAACCATGATCTCATCTCTCTTATATTTATGCAGTACTGAGATAGCCTTTTGAAATGTGTTTTAAAGCTTTCAATTTCCTCTGCACGTGTCTTTCTCCTGTGATTTTTCTAATTTGATTTTTTTTCCTTGCTTCTTCTGTATCATTCTCCTATCCAAGCCAGTTCACTTACACATTGAAATGAAATTTTTGTACAGTGGGTGGGAACCTTTTCCATCTTCCCTGCTGATATAAAACATCCAACTGAAGTATTAATGACTTGTTAATGCAGTAACATCTTTTCATACTTTCCAAAGCACAATGCTTTTTCTGCATTAAAGTCAATGGCTTTGAACCCTCTTTTTTACCTTGTTGGCACTGGAAAAAAATTAAGGTAAATACAGAGGGATGTATGTTTGTGTTAGGGATAACCTTAAGCTTAGAGTGGGTAGTTTATATGTATCTACATGAGTAGTGTTGTGATCCTGAGGATAGTTCTACTGGGTGTACAAATTATACTCAACAATAATTACACTGTGAAAGCGACTCTGAAGTCTCAGTGGAAGGAAGAAGGCTGCAAGATGCCCAATTTGTTATTCCAACGAAGAGGAAAACAGACAGAGGGAAGGAGGATGGGAAGGAGTTGCTGAAGAATTTAAAGAATAGCTACTTAGTTGTTTCAAAAATCGAATTATCCCCAAAATGTTTCATCACTTGGTCTGTGCAGGTTCATATGCATAGCCCAGTTCATAGGGAGCTGAGATGAATATGCATTTGTGAGTATAAGATTAATTGCTTTGGAACATTGAATCTTTTTAATATGAAAAGTTGCTTTTTCTTGAATAAAGAATATGAGTGAAGGGTATTACTAATGAATTTCTGGCTTTATACATATTACTATCTGTACATCACATCTCATTATCTACAAAAACTTCCAGTTGATGATTAACATGTGCAGCTTTGTTTAAAATAGTTGATCATCAGGGTAATTGTCTAAAGTGCAGAGGTGGTTGTGCTTTTTTTTTTGGCTTGCTGTGGTCACAAGATGAAACTTTCATTGTTTTTTAACAGAGAAATAAAAATATTTGTACTGAGACACAGAAGACTATTTCTCAATCTTCTGATGAGAAATAGAAGCACCCAGGAGTTCAAAAGCACCTAAAATGATATGGCTGCTAAGCAGCAGCACCATCATTTTGTTTGGATCTTCTGCCCACGGCCACAGGAATGTGTCAGAACAGAAATGTTGTGCACTGAAAAATCGCATGATATGTGCTTTGATTTCTTTTATAAACCTCTGTAAAGAGCAGCCGGGCAGGCTGACATACCCAGAATCCAGCATGTTACCCTAGCGGCTGTCAACTGCTTTTTTGTGCTAGCTTGCCATTTGGTAAGTGCAGTAAAGGCTCCGGCATGCAGCCTGCGTAATTTAGCAAGTCTGTAACTGCTGGACTGCAACATTTGTGAAGGCACCCATGTTCCTCCAGCCTTCAAGAGCAGGAACTTTTGGCCAGCTGTCTGAAGGCCCAGGTATTGCTAATACGCCTCTGGCTTGGGCTGCCCGGTGCCATTTAAAGCAGTGGGACTTTTCTAAAAATATCCTGCAAAGTAGTTTGAAAGGCATTGCTTCTGAAACCTATAGCGTCGTGTCTTATGGGTGCCTAGTAGGTGAGGAGAATTTATTTTTCTTTCTCTTTTTCTCTGTCTTTCTGTTGTTTTTGTTGTTTTGTTGTTTTTTTTTTTCATTTGTGAGCAAATGAGATTATTGAACTGCAAATGACAAAACTGCTTTGGGATTAGGAGAGTAAGAGGGCTTCAGAGTCTGCATGGGATGGAGAGAAAGACAGCAAAGAGCCTTTAGCTGTGGGGGATGAAGCAGAAATAGAGGGATAAAAGATGCATGACAGCAGAAGTGGATGGCAACGAGGAACAGAAAAATGCTGGATAAAGAGGGCAAGTATGGGGAGGAGTGGGAGAATACCCGCCAGCTGGCCAGGTCAGGCATCTACTAGGTGTGAGGTATTTATACCCTCCTGCACTACCTGCAGGTTACGGGCTCAGTTCAAATGGCGGTCTGGGAAGAGATCTCAGGCAAAGAGGGGCAGATGGTATAGCTGTATTAAGCCCTTAACCATTAAGGCTGCAATCTTTGAAGCGATTGGAGACACAGAGATGTAAAAAAGAAAACTGCTTTTGGTTTCAGTTTCCACAGAGTGTCTGTTATTCCCTTCTTACTAACTTTCAGTTTCTGGTTAATCTTTATGTGCTCTTAGGATGGCTTAGTACACTAAGAATTATTTTCCTGGGTGGATAATTGCTTCTCACTCCTTAAGGGTAATAGGTAACTGTGGAAATAAGATTTGCCCCCTTACATCTGGAAGAGGAAAGCTCTTTGCTATTTTTTTCATATTTTAGCATAAGCCTTCCAAATCGCTGTCTAGATTATAAGGAAGTGTAGCAGTGTGACTCATGCTGGCTGCTGAAGACCAAGAAGGAAATACGTATGTGATTATAAGGACATATTTCCAGTGCGTGCTGCTCAGGCAGAATAAACCCCCAATCCCAGTGATTTTCTGTTTATATATTTAGTGTCCTCCTTAAGCAGTGGGTGGAACAAATGTGACTGGAGAGTGTGAGTGTATAAGTGGAGGGTGTTTGTGTAGCTGAACAAGAGATAGAGGGATTGTAATATTGACAGACGTGCTCAGCAGTTCTGTTAATTCATCCTTAACTAATGGGGGCACGCAGAGTGCGGTCATTAGCTCACAATAAGTTTGTTGCTGTCAGTCATCTGTGTTCTTCTTGCTATTTTTACAGGGGGAAATAACTCAGAAAATAAGAGTAAGAGAGACTGTTTTGGGGGATCCAGACTGAATTTAAAAAGTTGCTGTGCTCTTATATAATCTCTTCCACGACACATGCTCTATGGATCATATAACTAGGTCAAATTGAAATGGAGGAGCTTATTGAACCAAACACACATCAAGCCATTTGGCTTCTGACTCCTCTATTCAGGGTAAGGACCCTCTTATGTTAGGGTCTCCAAGTGACCTTCTTCCTCCGTCACCTAGTGGGAGTTCTCTCCAGAGCAAGTGTGAAACAGTCTGTCCCTAAATTTGAAAATGGATGTTTGTCCAGTCTGAATAAGCAGATGATTCTACCAGTGCAAGCCAGTCTTTTGAAGATGATGCTCTACATCTGACCAACGTGAAAGTATATATTTAACCCTTTTATTCAAGATCTATAATTGTTATATGTCAGTTTTCTTTACTTGCATGCTGGATCCTCAGGCTGAACGTCAGGTTAGCGCTTTGCGCAAGAGTCACCACCCCTTGTACCGTCAATAGCAGCCTGTTTCTTTTTGCACCTTCTGCTCTGTCACTTGCACCGTGATCTCCTGCTGGGGTGGCCTGCTCCTGCCCTGCACCTTACACAAGTCTAGGGGACGTGCTGACACTAGGGGTCTGTTGTACTCAACCAATAAAACAACAAAGATGTCGGGCTGCAGCTCGGCTTTCTCCGCTTGGACAGAGCATCCTTTCCTTGCTTGCCCTAGGCACGCTCCTGCAGAATATGCCGGCTACACTTACACAGGGATGGTTGCAGTGTGTGAAACAACACAATGTAGGGGATAATTAGTTTTTCCAGACGACTCTCATTCATGCAAGGCAATGGTTTTTGGAGTCAGAAGAGGGTGACTTTCCATGCAGTTGCAGTTAGTTGCCTGATATGCCTGCTGCAGGACCTGGCATTGGTGCAGACATATCCAGCACTGGGGGTTTCCACAGCTCTGGTGGTTGCGAATGCCTTTATACAATGGATCTCACTGTGTAAACTCAATCTCTCACCCAAGCTCAAGAGAGCAGTAGCCCATTTTAGAAATGCCACAGCCAGAGAAACCCCCATTAGATTATATTTTCCTCAGTTTGTTTTAGGTTTGCTGTTCCTCTTATGTTCTGTTGGCACCTCGTTGCTGGGTTTTGGTCTGCGATAAGGTGAAGGTACAGGCTGGCACTCTGAACCATCCTGAAATGGTCATTTGCAAACAGCACACAAAGTGTTAAAAATCTTTTTGTGGATCCAGAAGGGACATACAAAATAGATTTCTTCTCCCTTAATGTGTGAGAATAATTAAATAGGTTAAAATGAAGGCAAGAACTTGATGAAAATACCCCTCCAGAGTACCTAAGAAAGCAGTTGAGGCAGCCTGTGAACCATCAGTGATTATAGCCAGGAACCTATGGCTTTAACCTACATGGCTAAAGTAGGGCAGAAAAACACCAGTCTTTTAAAGAAGAAAATTAAGAACTCAGTGAATTCTAGACTTTAGTGCTTATAGAAATATTAAAACAAATTATTTAGCAATTTACTTTGATCATTTGGAGGATAATAAGAGAATCAAAACTAAAAAGTCAATTTTCCAATTACAAATCTTATAAAATTAATGTAATTACTCATCTGATAGGATAACTGTTCTTGCAGAGAATGTAGATATGTGAAACAATATATAAACATATAAAAATATAAATAGTATTCTATTTCCTTTATTCTGTTTCCTTTTCCACTTGGTCAATGCTTCAACTGTAATCACTGTTTATATGTAGCTGCTTATTCTTCCCTCCCATAACTTTTATTTAATGGCTTCTTGACAAACATTTCTCATGTGTAGAGCTAATTCCAAAGTCGTATCTCTGTTATTATTTCTTCAGTTTCCCTCCATCAAATGCTCTGTCCAAACTTCTGCTGGTGCTGTTTGCCCTGGGGGCTGGCTGAATGCAGCACACCTTTTAAAAGCAAACAGTGTCCTGGAGTTCTGACGGCTCTTTTGGACTGTCAGGAGTCCGTGCTTAATCTGCCTGTGTTCCCAAGTCACGCTGAAACCCAGCCCAGGCTTCGCTGGCTGCCTAGGAGTGAAGAGCAAAGGAGGTAAATCATGGGCTTTGTTTGATTTTTGAGAGTGATTTTCTACCAGGATGAAGCTCAACCCACAGCTCTACTGGCTGGGACGGTGCCCTCTGGGGCTTGTCCTCGGCTGTGGGGAGGAGAAGGATAAAAGCCCTGTGTCTGTGGACTTGGAGAAGAGGGGTGGAGGCACTCCTGGGCACACAGCACTTCTAATGCTTGTTACTTACTGACTGTTGTTGTATGTTCTGGGTTTTGCCATCAGGAGCATTCAGGGTTAGATTCTTCATTTCTGACCCTTTTCCCCATGTTTGTATCCTCAGGGAGAGGGGGAGAAGATGCTTGGGTGCCACTCAAGCCTCAGAGGTCTTGCTTTCTTTTCTGGAATGGAGCAGCAAGTTGATTTTATTATTTGCTTTTTAAATAAGAAGGTTATCCTAGTCTGTTTATTCTCTTTTTGGATGTAATTATAAAAAGTTGTGCTTGTTTATTTGTGGCAAGTTTGTAACTAGGGACATACGTGGGTGATAATGAAAAATTGTATGGTTTTTTTACTAATCATGAAGAAGGGATCAGACAAGTATTGAAAAACTGTTAATCCCTCTCAAAAAAAAAAAAAAAGTCTTACCTCAAACTGTTTTTCTATAAGTACATGTGGAGAATGATGGATTATATGGGTTTGGGGTTTCTCTTTTTTATAACTAACATGTCCTTTTCAGTATGCGTGCATCTTCCTGCATGCATGTGTAGATGTAGAGGAAAAAAACTCTCAGAAAACAAAATAACATCAGTGAAATGACCCATAAGTTAGACAGCTTTAACTGTCAGTATCTCGTGGCTGGCCCATCATTTGGGAAGACACTGCCTCTTTCAGGAAAGTGGTTTAAAAAGCTGAGAACCAAGGGAGGATGCCAGACCCTTACAAGATGCTGGGCCTAGGAAATGAAGGGAATCTAGGGGTACCAGTAACCCCCCCTAAAAAATGACCTGAGAGCTGAGACAACTCCGAGAGAGACAATGACAAAGACTGCAAAAGGGCAGCATGTTTTTCAGCTCCAAGAGGATGGTGGCAGGGATAGATGACACTAACCACAGCCTGCAAAAACTGCTAAGGGCTAGGAAGAGGAAAAGTGTGTAATTCTACCCTTTGATCTGTATCTTTTCTGTGTCTGGATAATGATGTTTTTAGTGTGCAGATTTTTTTTCAGAGGGCACACTGGATAGTTTATCACTCCTTCCCAGCATGATGAAGTGTCTAATACGCTAGAGGTGTTGCACAAAATGTAGAAATAAAGCTGTTTGTGGGATACTCACAGTCAGAATGGCCAACAGGCACATTTCTGTGCTAATGGCAGTCAGAGCAGAATGCAGCAGAGCCACAAGAACAAACCCAACAGAAAAACAAAGGGATTTGAGTACTGTTTGTGCTGTAACCTAAAAACATTGTAAATAGTCTTGAATTACCACTGAGAGGGTTAGAATTTTGCAATTTATTAGAGAAGACTGTCCTATGTTTTGGGTGAATATTGTAGGGGCTCAACACTGCTTGAAATATGGATCTTTAAAATACCTGCTTTTACTGATTCTTACACTATAAATGAGGCAGACTTTTTTATGAGACAGCACTATGGAAATTTTAAAAATACCTTATTGTAGGCACCAGACAGTTATTTGTGAATTTTGCAGGTTAAATATACCGTGAACATATTAAACAGAAAATAAACACTATTTTTTTTTGTTCAAATATATTGGGACTGTTCATTTTCTAATCTTATGTTAGTATTATGATGTACTTTGTTGCCAAAGTCTGGAACTATTTGTTCAATCGTTCATCTCATCCACACATTGACAGGTGTAGAAAATGATTGTGGCATTACATTACTTTTAGTAAGTGCTTGAAATGAAAACAAAAAGCCTTAAAGTAAGTCTGATTGATATTTATAAGTAACTTGAGACCCCCCTATTAGATGCAGACTTAAACTCGTTAACACTTGGTTCATTGGGGCCTGGCATTTATATATATTGAGGTTGCTGACTTAGATTTCCAAGGTCTCTCTTTTGGAAGATTGGGAGCTCTTACTTGCTAATTAGAATTACGCACACATGAAGATGACTGAACCCTCCAATGCGTAATAATTACAACTTGCTGGCCTTTCAAGTGCCAAGGCTAGTATATTGCTATAGGTGTCATCATCTTACACATTCACCTCACAAGTTAGACCACCCAAAAGGATTTGAAAGACAACAACATTCCTCCAAAATGGCTTGATTCTTTTAAATTTTTTTTTTTCTGAACCAAAGTTTAACTAGCCTCAAAGTTCAATGTTTTGAATTCCAACTCCAGGCCAAGTTTGGAAGTGGCTGATTTTTACAAGGAACGAATCGACACCGCAGTCAAAAAATTCCTCATAGCTGAGGATTTTCTTATAAAAAATTTATGCCTTCTGTAAATAGCTTGGGTAAAATGTAATGGGCAGGAAGAGCAATAAATAGATTGGATATTTTTTGCCAGTTTTACAGGGTCAGTTAAATTAGTAACTGTTTTGTCCGTGTTTCTGTGTGTATACACACACATGCATGTATATAAATATGTTCTGTAAATGGTAAATGATTTCTATATGTAGACTAGAAACACCAGCCTAATCTGTCCCTTCCCAGGTGATATTTCGTAAATATGACAATCCAATGATTCGCGGTGCTTTGCAATCTAGAAAATTGTGGATTACTTTTGGGTATTAATTAACAGTGATTTCTGTCATTGCCAGATATAACGGAAAGGATATTGCAACAGCAGGATCTGTGAGACACTGGGATGCTTTGTTCTTCGTAGCTTGCCAGGGCACTGTCATTTATCTCGACTCAAAACAAGCTTGGTTGGTTTCTGTAGTGACGTTTTTGGAAAGGTTAGAGGATTATCAATAGTTACTTTAGATGTACATGCCAAAGGGAAAGAAATGCAGAGGAAACAGAAATAAAAAACAGGTTTAAATTCCTTCATGAATTTTGTTATGAATTGTAAAAGGGCACAGCAGTCAAATCAAGTTGATGCTTGACAGTCTTGGGCGATGTGAATTTTCCTGTGGGAAGTAATGAAGGCTGATTGTCAGAGTTTCGGCTACTAATGCACAAACCAGAAATATTGCTCTCTCTTTGGACTTGGGTTCTTTTCTCTTCTATAGCCTTTGTGAGTTTTATTCATAGACCTTGGGGAGGACTTGAAAGAGAGACGAGGGGAACAGTCCACTGAGGTTTGGCAGAGAAAAAGAAATCCAAAACGATACGGAAATGCAATAATGAACCCCAATTATCTATGTAGTGACAGTGTGCCGTATCTATACTCTTACAATTAATAATTTATTGTCCCAATGTCCTGGATTAGAAGACTTTTAAAGATTCATTAGGATTGACTTTCTTCTTTGGGGATGCTCTTAGGTATTTTGAAGATTGAGCACTGTAATTTGGGAGAAGATACAGTGCCTTTTTCAGACTTAGAGGTTCAATTCATGCTTCAAGCACAAAACTAAACTCAGAATTAACTAGGAACCAAATAATCTCTCTTACAAATTTGTGGAATGCCTTTGCTGAAGTGCCTTGGTACTTGTCCTTTCTACTTCAATTTTTCCTTCACATGAGAAGCAATTTCTCCACCACTGTCTTGTGTTGCACTTCCAACTCACACATCCAAATTATCTGTGGGCTGCAGCTTTCCTAGTGCCCTGACACTCTCCCCTGTAAAATGCTCTTGCACAGCAGGTCATTGATCTTGTAGTCTAGCTTGGAGGTAGCTGAAATGTCAATATAGGTTCTAGCCGCTTTTTTCTGACCTTTACTCCAATGATGTATGGATTATAATACTGAAAATGTAATCCCTAATCATTGGGTAAGGATTAGGGATCTGTAGCATGGGAATTCTACCCCCAAATTGAAGCCATATCCTAAACTGGGAAACACACTAAGCCAGCTAATACTGTACTTTCTGGCCCTCTGTATTGCCTGCTGTATTTTCGAGAAACAGTGAAGTTTGTCTTTCTTTAAAAATAATAACAGAATTAGTCAGCTGAGTGTACCCCCAAGAGAGTAAAAAAGTACGTATGCACATGCAATGCTTCAGCAAGGGCAACGCTAAACATTTGAAAATTAATCATATCATGCAATATAAAAAACAATCTTGGCAGGAACAACTGCAATTTCTTGCGCACCTCTGTCCCTGTCGGCAGTAGCAACAACAGCTAAGTGACAGTGTCCTTCATCTGGGGCCAAATCTCATCAGTGAAATGTGGATTCTAAGACTGAGAATATGCGACAGAGGGAAAAAGCGGATCTGCTTCCTTAACTTTAAGTAAATGAAGAGTTTTCATGGCAGTAAGGATGTGGCATAGCCAGAACCAGAAACCAGGAATGCTCTGTTTCAGGCACGTGGTGATGCCATTTATTTTTCCGCCGCTGCCCAGGAGGCAGGCAGTGGCAGCAGCAGAAGGCCAAGGGAGGCTGTAAGAAGAAAGGCCGGGTGATCCAGAGGGCCAGGAGGGAACAGAGGGAGGTGTCCAGGACACCATGAGAGAGTATGTGACATGGGAAAGGGTTTGCAGTCACTGCATCACCCAGGCCTTGGGGAAAACAGAAAGTGAAAAGAGACAGAAAGCCAGGAGAAGAGCTGTATTTGAAAGACACTACTAATTACAATAAAAATTTAAAACCAAAAACTTAAACAGGAAAAGGGACAAGTATCCAGACATTGTGTTGGTTATTTTCTATAGAAAAGCAGGCGATGTATGAAACACAGTAGACTTTCTTAATACCGTATCATATACAACTATTTTTCCTCACTTGCTGCATGTGCTGTATGGGTAAAGCTGGTCAAGCGTTCCATTTCCACTATAACATTACTGTAACCTGCAGGCATAATGCTCTGGGTGATTTTACATCCAGTGTTGGTGATTGTCATTGCTTTGCCATGAATAAAAGTATTACTGGGAAGAAAACCAGAAAGTTTTGATAAAGAATGTGTTTTTCTTCTGAAGTGCTTGTAGATCAGAAAGTGGTTTAAAGCCGCATCTCTGAACCAGTTCACCTGTTACTGAAGCAGCCGACTATCAGAGGAAATGTGACTAATGACTGCTGCAGTGGTGGCCCGGTGCAGCATCTAGGGGCAGCCAACTGCTGGACCTGGTTGCTACTGCTCATGCTGAATTTTTAAATTTGCCGTTTAATCTTTGTTGTTTGGTTGGTTTGTCTTTTAGCATTCAAAAACATCTTCTTGGGCTGGGAGCCTGGAGTAAAAATCTGTTATGGAAGGGATATGTGGATGTAAAGGATACGCAGGTACCTGGATTCTAAGGTTGTTCATGAGGTTATCTGGTTAGCAGCTATTCAACATTAAAAATAAAACAAGAAACATGAGCACTAATAAATCCCCCGATACCCAAACCCTAGGGAACAAGCGATACCAGAGACAACAGCAGAGACAAGACACATCAGGAGAGGTTCAGCCAGAACATTGCAACTGATACAAAAAGGGGACATAAGGTTATCGTGGGTCTCACAGGCAAGAACAAACTTCTTATGGCATGCATTAAAGGGATTGTGGGAACTTGTGAAATTTATTTCGTGATGTTTAAGGGAAGGGCCAAAGGGAGGGGTCAGAGTGGATCAGAGAGGGGCAAGTGTAGGAAAATGGAGAGGAGAGGGCATAAAAGGGTCTGGTTGTGTGTCAGGGTGCTTGTCTGACTGAGCCCTGTGTCTGATTGCTACAGCCGGTCCCATCTCTTTACTAAACTCAGTTCCTAGCTGGTTTTGATGTGATCTTGCTTTCCATTCAATGTTTATGAGTGTGGGGGCAGATGTGGTTTGTTAGGGGACTTTTGGAAAGACCCAAGGTCCAAGTCGGTGCCTGGGTAAGGGGCGTCTAGGGTCCGGGCACAGATATTGCACAGGCTTAGCCCATGGCAGTGTTTGAGGGGTCTGTGAATTGTGGTGTGTTTGTGAATGACACGAGTGATCGTGTGTGCGTGTTTCACTAGCAAACGTCAGTCCTCATCAGCTGGGCAGGAGAAGGAGGATCAGGCCGTCTTTATTTGTGTTTGTACGTGCCATGTGGGTGCTGCTAACAACACTGCTGTCTGTGAGGCTCTGTGTGTGCGTTGGCACCTCTGGAGTACGCTCACGGGCTTACTACCAGCTGGACCTGCAGGCGGGACCAGCACCGGTGGCACATACTGGACTGGGACAGGAGGAGCCGCCTGGGTCTGAGGGTGCACCACACACAGCTCTCGTGGATGGGGTGGAGGAATCCCCTAGGAGGGGAACCCTCCAGTTCCACTCTTTGTAATAGGGCGTACTAGTTATAGCACAGAGAAGAAAGGTTTACCCAAATCACAGATCCTGCTTTCTAGAGTAGCCAGCTTCCCATGTAATTTTTGAAATCTGAGGATATCTGAAACTAGGGTGCTGTGAGTTGAAATCTGCTGTGTTTGCAAGTCCTTAGTAGATAAGACTGAAGTGCTCCACAAATGAAGCATTAAATGGTGCTGTATTTTTAAACTTGCAAAGACTTTTGAATACTGTGAGTAGTAATTTTTGCATCCTAACTGGTTTGACTCCTTGCTCTCCCTAGGGGAAATGGAAGAGTTAGAAACCCTGTGGCTGACTGGTATTTGCCATAACGAGAAGAATGAAGTAATGAGCAGCCAGCTGGACATTGACAACATGGCAGGAGTGTTTTACATGCTTGCAGCGGCCATGGCACTCAGTTTAATAACCTTTGTCTGGGAGCACTTATTTTACTGGAAACTTAGATTCTGCTTCACTGGAGTCTGCTCAGATAGGCCGGGATTGTTGTTCTCAATCAGCAGGGTTAGTATTGCTTTCATTTTCCTCCCTCAGGCAACAGATAGAATAAACGCTACCTCCCTAAAACATTATCTTTCCTTTTATTCCCATTTGGACATTTGAAATACACATTAGAGCATCAGTGTGGTGCTCTAGAGTAGTCAATGGGCTTAGGATGTACTTGCACTCCGTGGGAAGTCTTTTCTTCACTGGATTATTCTAAGGTATGAATTATCATATGCCAGGGTAATCAGTAATCAAATGCTGCAAACTAATACATTTAGGGGAAATTTTGATGAAGAAATGGTAGAGCTGCTCAGAGACAGAAAATGGATTAATTTCCACAAAAAAATCCAAACAAAATAAATACTAAATTGAAGAGAGATATTAGCTCTTAGTTTTGTGTATTTCTTAAACAAGTGGATTTTAAGCAATAAAAATATACTGGAATATTTTTATAAGCTTTTCTTGATAACAACCTTGAATAAACTGTGTGAGAAAAGGCCAAACACAAGTGTCATTTATGTTTGGTTAGACACTAAGACAGGTCTTAATGGGAACTTTACCAAACCTAAAGTGGATTTACATATCCAAATAACTGATACTTGTCATAAAATAAGGGAAGTATGTGCTTGATCTTATATTTTTGACAAATGAGTTGGGTTTTTTCTTTTTTTTTTTTTTTTAAGCACAAAATACTTTCATTATGTAAATTATTTTGCTGGATTTTTTATATAGCTGAAGGGAATTGAAAATGATACTAAAATGCCTAGTTGCTTTAAAATGTGCAGAAATTAACTTGTTGAGTAAATTGGACTGTATTGGAACTGCATTAAAAATACTCTGGCCTACCCTGTAAGGGGTTCGTCTAGAAAAGCACATACACTTTAACCTCCATATTTTCTATTTGAACTTTATACTTTTGGCCTTTTACATGTGAAATTGTCCTAAGCAATCCGGGGGGGGGGGGGGGGGGGGGG
>VYXH01009906.1:0-74345 GCA_013397275.1 Burhinus bistriatus | reverse complement strand
GAAAATTTCTAAGAATTTCAGGTTCACAGGGTCAGAAATGTCAGCTGAGCTCACAGGAGTGACTGAAGAGGTTGGAGTTAAATATGGGCTTCAGCCTTTTGCTCAAAATGAACTCAAATTCAGGCTTTAGAACGAGATGGGATTTTTTCATATGTACTAGGATAGCAAACAGAAAAGCTAAAATACCGTGACTAGAAGCCTTTTTATTTCAGTGAAAGTAAAGAGTACCTTAATCACCAAGAAGATAGCCTGACTGCAGGCTTGTTTAGAGGGTAACTTAATCACTGGGTTAAAAGAATAGAGTTTCCCTTTCTGAAGGTTAGTTACATTTTGTGATGGGACCAGGGAACCTTTTGGGGTACCTTCTCATCTTGCTTTCTAGAATAAGAAGGGGATGCCAACACAGACCATTGGTTTGTAAAATACTGGCAATTTTTCTCCTTTACAGTGCCGAGAGATATGACAGAAATTATTCTCCAGTATCAACGTAAAGAAATGTTAAAATAATAGATATGTACTTTTAATCTTTCCAGTCATTAGATAAGCAAAGTATAATTGTTCTTTATTGTTAATAAAAAATAGAATGGAGGTATTTAAAATTGACACCTGGTGATTTTATTTGTTTATATTACTCATATTACAGGGTATTTACAGCTGCATTCATGGAGTACACATTGAAGAAAAAAAGAAGTCTCCGGATTTTACTTTGACCAATTCCCAAACCAACATGTTAAAACTACTGCGAACAGCGAAAAATATGACCAATATCAATCCTTCAAGAATTAACTCCCCAAAAAGAACAGCTGATTTTATTCAGAGGGGTTCCTTGATTATGGATATGGTAATGGATAAGGGAAACTTGGTATTTTCTGATACCAGATCCTTTCAGACAAAGGATAACTTTTTTGGTGACAACATGAGTGAGTTGCAGACGCTTCCTGGCAATCGACACAAGGACAATCTTAACAACTATGTTTTCCAAGGTCAGCATCCTCTCACACTGAATGAGTCCAATCCAAATACAGTAGAGGTTGCAGTAACAGCAGAAGCAAAAGTGAACTCCAGACCCAGGCAGCTTTGGAGGAAATCTGTTGAATCTTTACGTCAAGAATCTGTACGTCAGAGCCAAGGTTCCCAGAGAGAAAACGAGTCAGATGAAAACAGGCAGCTTTCAGTGAAAAGCCAGCGATATCTTCCTGAAGAGATTGTCCATTCAGATGTATCAGAGACATCAAGCCGGGCTACTTGCCATATGGAACCTGAAAACAACAACAAGCACCACAAAACCAAGGACAATTTTAAAAAAAGGACAGTAGCATCAAAATACCCAAAAGACTGTAGTGAAGTGGAACTGACATATCTGAAAACCAAACCGAGCTCTCCACGGGATAAAATCTATACGATTGATGCTGACAAGGAGCCAGGATTCCGCTTGGACACACCTCAGTACATCGAAAACATTGTCCTTCCAGAAACTATAGAGTTTCCTGATGTTTATCAAGATCACAATGACAACTACAGGAAAGCAGAACATGCTAACAGGACTCCCTTGCATAATGAAGACAGTCTTCCAAATAATGACCAGTATAAACTTTATGCAAAGCACTACACTTTAAAAGATAAAAATGCTTCCCTAGTTGATATGAACGATAGATATAGACAGAATTCCACCCACTGCCGGAGCTGTCTTTCCAATTTGCCCACTTATGCGGGACACTATTCGAGCAGGTCTCCCTATAAATGCGACGCATGCTTGCGGATGGGGAACCTCTATGATATTGAAGAAGATCAGATGCTGCAGGATACAACGAACTTATCACTTCCTGAAGAAATATATGAGCATAGCTGGTCACAAAATAATGCTCTACAATATCATAAAAAAAATAAGTTGAGGATTAGCAGGCAACATTCTTTTGATAATATTGCTGATAAGTCCAGGGAAATTGATATTGGAAGACCTTCTCGTAGTATAAGCTTGAAAGAAAGAGAGAAATTTCTACAAAGTAGTCCATATGCAAGCATGTTTAGTGTTCCCTCAAGCAAACTGTTGAGCAACAAGGCCTCACTTTTAACTCATGCTCTAGAGGACAGTAAGCGGAGCAAGTCCCTGTATCCTATTCACTCAGATGATAATCCCTTTCTGCACACCTATCGTGATGACCAGCACTTATCTCTTAGGCGAAGTCCAGCTGATCTTTATAAACATTCATTACCAACAAGAGGAAGAAATGATAATTATTTAAGGTCATCCATAAAGTCTTCAGCATCATACTGTTCCAGGGATGGTCGGATCCATAATGACATGTACATTTCAGAGCATGTTTTGCCTTACGTTGCAAATAGGAATAGCTTGTACTCAACTCCAAGGGGTTTAAATTCCTGTAGCAATAGACGTGTGTATAAGAAAATGCCTAGCATTGAATCAGATGTTTAAATTTTCCATGAACACTTTATCTATAGGGAAAAAATAGTTGCCACCATCTTAGAGGGAGAATTTATCCTTTAACAGTATCCTGCTATGGTAAATGACATGTAAACCTCTCCCTTTCCCAGTGTACTTTTGTACATGAATAGGTAAACTAGTATGCTCTTCACCATCCTTACAAAATATGTCTTGTTGAAAAGGATAAAAAATAGCCATTTATGTATGCTTTATATATAAATGGCAAGCTGTACTGAAATAGCCCCAATATATGTTGGCAACTATGCTGTTTTGTATCTAGTTATTTTACTATTTCGGTTATTCTAATTTATGTTGCAAAGTATCATTCAATGTACTTTTGTCCTTAGAAATGTTTAATGATTTTCTAGTACTGGATAAGCAATATGGTATGCATGTATTATGACACAGACAACAAGAATTAGGAATGCATTTGCACAGTTTCAAAAGTAAGACTCTAAAAGAGAACAGAAAGCTAGATTTTCAAAAATATATTTTAGCTTCATAAGAATTTTCAAAGCCAAATAATAATTAATAAAAACGCCAACCCCCGGGACCTTAATAAATAAAATACAGCGTGTTAGCACAAAATTAATATGTTCATTCTAGACTGACAGAAAATAATCACAAAGGCGGTAGGCCCAAACATGTGAACTGCTGTGTACCAAAAGGAAACCCCATGGATATAGGTTAATGTTGATGTACAAATGTTTTTCTTATATTTTACATGCACTTACCATTACAAACTAAGTTCATTGAAAAGTTTGAGTCATCTTGTCAGAAACTTCACAGCTGCCTAATCCAGAGTATATATTTTTAGATATCACTGTATGCCACTTACTACGGAGCTGTGGACTTTATTAGTAATCTTGAGGCCTAATGTGTACGTAAGTTTGCATTTGCCCCTTACTGGTGATTACTCAGGGCTGTATAGTACTTCTTTTATTCCTTCACTTCAAATCAAATCCCGACCCACTGTAATTCTTTGTTTGTAGTGTATTAGTGACATCTAATTAAGTGTATGTTAATAGTATTAAAGCCATTAATACAGTATCAAACACCGACAGCCATACTTTCAGTGTAATCAGTGAGGAGCGCAACACCATTTATTTCAATCCACAGTGAAGGATTAACACCTTTTGAGGGACTTCTTCCTTCCAGAGTATTGAGCATATTTGTTGAACATCAGACCATTTTTTTAAATTCCTCCGATCAAGTCTGTTATATAAATGGAATATATGCACACATAACTAAGCAACAGTATCTTTATTATCACTTACTGGTATACAAAGATATTCACATAAGAGGGATGCATTGTTATATGAATTTTTTTCTAGTAAAGATCAATCGGATTATTTCACAAATAAAATGTCTGCTACACACCCCTCCTCACCCCCACTGGGAAAAAAGAAACCACTAGATTTTAAGCCTAAGGGAGCGTGGAAGGGAAGAGAGGAAGCCTTTCATGAGTACAGTGTAGAGCTGTAAATTTAATTTAAACTAAGGAAGTAAATATAATTGCTAATGTATTTAAATACTGAAAGCATTCAACAGGTGGTGCTCTCCCATTCCCCTGCTACTCGGAGGATGGCTTTAAGTTTTTTGTGTAGAGGAAGTTTAGGTTATTCAAGCATTATTCCTTACGTTTCACTGAAGAACAGTGAGCAGGGAAACCATTACCACTGTGAACTCGAAAGTGTGAATATTACCCTAACTTTTCTCTAAACCGAAACTCTTTTCAATAGAATCATGCCTGTCAGCTGTAACTGTAGTATCTGCATGCCAGAGGTACAGTATGCAAGTTGTGTCATTTGAACTAGCATACTGCAGAGCAGAGCTGCAAATGGGAGATAATATAAATGATGTATAGGGATAGACAAAATATAGCTTACTGAATTCTGTTTACAATATTTTATTAAACAGATTTAAGCTAACTTTCACTACCAAACAGTCCAGAATGAGTTCTTGGTATTTACAAATGTATTTGTATGTATGTTCACCATTACGGTGAAGGATGATATTTTTGAAGGAATGAAATGTAATGAGATTTGGGCTTCCGAGTCCCTTTCCAGCTTCCAAAAATCTCATTATACTTTATTATAAGTATGTTTGGAAAGCATATCTATGGGTATCTGTACACTGTTCAGAGCAAATCTGTATTGAGTTTTCTGTATTCAACATTTGGTCACAATTTTTGGCCCTGATTCACCTGGTATGCTTTCTGGTTCCTCACTGGATGTAGTTTTTATATACAGAAGATCCTTACCTGCCCTTAGAGAGATTCACATTTCTTAGGAATAGTTGTATGAGCTAAGCGTGGCTAGGGTGTTTGTGGGGTGAACACTACTTTTCATGAACCAAAACCTTTCCCCAAAGACATAGGTATACTATTTGTCTTAGGTCTACAGAAAGGCAAATGCACTAAAGACATAAATATTGTTGTAATGAGTTTAATAAAAATATTTCAGGCAAATTTTAATTTCCAATCCAAATCATAGTGTATTAAGTAAAATCTTAAGTATTTTGAATGACCTGGTGTGTTTCAGCAGATATGGTATTTGTTGATATCATACCAAAACCTGCCATGCAAGTCACTGAGAATTTTACCAAGTGAATCATTAAACTCAGTGGTGGCTCTTGTCTTTCACATCATCTTAAAGCTCTCAAAATGTTTGCTGACCGCTCCAAGTCTTTTGTATCATCATCTCTATCTAACTAGACACGCATAATTCAATATATAGACAAGTACTGTATGTAAAGTTCTGGGAAAGAAAAATTCCCATTTACAACATTTTCTAAGTAAACTGTCGAGATCCAAATGTAAACATCCTAAACCCAGGTGGATTTATCCTTCTGTGAAATGTACGAGAAAATTAGCTATAAAGAAATCTATTGCAGTGTTTGCTTTTTCTGATTTTGAGCAGATCTCTGGTGAGTGTAGATATTTATTATTATTATTAGCTGCAAATATGCAATGCAACCACCTCCCCTAAACCAAAACAAATTAAAGAGACAGAGGGAAGACTTGATAATGTTGCACAGCAGTTGTTCACATGGAAATAAAAGATGCTGCCTTAAAGGAGAAAAAACCCCACCAGATACTGACAGTAGAGGGAATAAGAATCTGCATGCATTTGTTTTGTTGATCTCGGCGTATAATATGAGTGAATAAAGGGGGAAGAAAAGGCTGAAGTGTAGGGTTGTAGGCGAGTAGCTGGTGTGGTTGCAGATGTGTACGTGTAAAGAAGAAGAATCTGAGAAGTTGAAGAAAAATCTTCAACAGTAGAGCCACAAGCCACAGCTTGTGAGGCTCAGTTGTAGAGCGCGTGGAATTCTGAATATTGCCTGAGCTTTGTTGATATATTTGCACTGACTTTCAGTTAAACCGAGATCAAGACTTTCTGTATTTCCCTCTCTCTCTCACTCTAGCTGCTGCTATTCTTGAAGAGGAGAAAAGAATCTTCCTGCATAAGTGGCCATCCTTTCTGTACCTTTCTGGATGGTGCTGGTGACTTGTTACATTTTCCTGATTACAGCTCTAGCAGTTTGTTGGTCATTCCTATCACCACGATTTCCTGTGACTCCAGCTGGAACTGAATCAGGCTGTAAATGATATGGGCCATTCTTGGTAGCATGTCCTGTAGTGTTACACTGCTCCTGGACGACAACTTTTGTGGAGGCAGGATATTGAATTGCTGAGGAATGCAGTAGGTACATGGAGGTAAAAACAGCTACATAGACATACCTGCCTCTTGCTTTTTTCCTCTTTTAAAGACGTTGTAGAATTTCTTCGTGTTTTTGTCTTTCCCTTTTCACCACAGAAAATTTTCCTTTTTCCTTTCAAATGGATTTTGTGTTCTGCTTGTGTTTCTTAGAGCAGTGTAGCCACCCACTAACTTAAACGCATGGAAATAAGATATTTTAATATATAAGGTAAAATTAAGGAAAATTAAGAGTTTTTGTATTTCTGGAAAATTTCATTTAATGTTTTTTTCAGCTTTTGCTTAGAATTCATTATTCTGCTACGTAAGAAGCTTGGTTAGGAGGAAGAGTGCTGTGGACAAACAGAACCCAAATCACCGCCAGCTCACTGTGTTTTAGCAGCATCTCATAAATACATGTCTCTTTCTCTGTGATCTTTCAGGAACACTTAGGAGGCGAAATAAGGCTCACAAGGGAAATCAGGAGTGTGGGCTTTTTTTCCTGGTGAAAAGGCATCTTTTTACATAGTTTTAAAGGAAGAAAAGCTAGAGCTGTGTGTATAGCGTTGGGTTTCTGTGCTGGAAGGCTGAGCGCTTTCTGTTGCTAGTGGGGAGAGAGAGAGAGAGAGAAACCTCCCTCCAGACGGTAGCTCAGAGCACTGAAGGCTTGGGAGCAGTTCTGTGTGTGACGTGTCCTGAAGGTTTTACCTCTCTCTGTTGACTTTTTAGAAAGTACAGTCTCCTAACCAAGACACCTCAGTTAGGTGGGCTTAGAAAAGTAACGGTCTACTTATCCCCAGCCTCAAAAATCTGCTAGTTAAATCTGCAAGCAAGTACCAATTTAAACCTTGCAGGTGCCTATGGGTTCCTGGGCTTATGCAAGCAGTTGCTAAGGTAGCACCTGGCATTTGTGGGTTTTGCAGTACTCCCAGCCTAGTCTATATTATCGGTTTCTTTATACCATGTGACTATCCAGCATAAAATAGAAGTGTCAGTATCTATTCCTTGTAGAATAACTTGCTATTTTCGTATTTCTGCAGTGTAGCATATGCATCTTAGTGACGGGGAAGGTTTTGGAACTGTTCCTTCCCGTGCTGGGTTCATCAATGTAGAACAGGAATTGTGGTACCAATCTAAGGGTCTAAGAGTCAGCTTGGGTTTAGGAAGAATTCAAGAGGTGAATCTTTTTGTTGTTTCACACTGCTTTTAAGACGTTTGATATATAAAACCTAGTGAAAACAGATCTTTTATAGCAAAATCCTCTCTTAGTTCATATAGGACAGGAACTATCCTGTTGCTTGACTAGATTGTGTTGTGTTAATCATCACATCATGTGCTTCTTTCAAGATGGAGTGTCAAACATTCCCTTGGTAAACTCCCTTTCCCAGCTCTAGTCCTGTCTTAGCTCAAAAATCCTTTTAAAGTAGATGTCTTTCCTGTATAGAGCAATCTGGTTTGCAACGTAAAAACAGTTTTCCAGTGATACACTTAAATTGTTTGTTTTACCAATGTTATTTTTTTAATCTAAACTTCCTTCCTATTGAAAGCTGAGCCTTCCAAGTATAACAGTGCTGAAGGAACTTCTGAGAGAGTATAAAGGCCTTTTAAAGTGTGACTTTTGTGATATGAGCCATTTCCCTGCCCCAACTCACCTGTACTGTCCTATTTAAATGTATTAGCAACAACTTAGTATTTACTATCACGAGGAGGGAGCGCAGTTTAATCACAGCTATGTATTTATTTGTGAACATAAATGCAAGTACAGACAGGTGTATGGTATGGTAGAAGAAAGGCTCAACCTGCTCTGGCTGGAGTCACCTGTGAAGCTGTGGTTAAATGGGAGTAGCCTCAAGACCATCACGTCTCTTACTTTGCTCCGATCATGCAGACTCTTGTCTGATGTGCACATACATATTGTACGTAGTGTACAATTCTTGTTGATGCTCAGCTTTCATTGTGGAATTAATCCCGTGTTCACCTTCATTACACTGTCACGGCGATGTTCATGGGATGGAGGGGTGGTTGGTTGTGCTCTCTGGTGTCTGTTGCCCTGTTAAATGGGAGCAGAAGTCCAGCCTTGCTTCTCTGCTCTGCCAGGGAGGGTTAATGCACTTCTTGTAAATATTTCACCTCAGTCAAGCTTTTAATTTTTTTTCACCCTGCTTCTCTCAACCTGTGTACAGAGTCTGCTCTCTAAAAATATGTGCTCTTCCAATGTCCTGCAACTTTGGAAGTCAGGATTACAGGTGTGTATCACCCTGCAATGCAGTAAAAATGCACTTTGTTGTTCTTGCAGGTTCATGAGCTTTTTTGTTACATACTGCAGAATATATCTGCTATGGTTGAAACTGTTTGTCGGGGTTTTTTTTAAATGAATGCCAGTCTAACAGCTGTAAGAATCCACTCATGATTTTGTGATGATTTTGTCATATCTATAATTTAAGAACCAGAAATAATATAAGTAAAATTGTTACCTCACTATTTACCAGGTTTTTGTTGTTTTGCACTTAAATGACACTTTTTACTCCTTTTGCTTAATTCTTTACCTGTATTGAAAACGCTAAATTAGTAGAGAATATAACCATGCTGTAACATTGTCATGCAATACCTTTATTAGTAGATAACCACACTAAGTATAGTATTACATATTTAAAAGAGAGATGGTTTTGACTCTCCAACTCTTAAAAAATAGTGGTGATAAGCAGTTATATTCCTAGATGTTTTGTCCTTTCCCTTTTGTATTAGTATTTGTTTTCACTAATATATTTCAAAAATTATATTTCTATGTGCACGTTAGAAAACTGTGAAAATAAATACCAATAAATATTGTGATACTTATTCAGTGCACTGTAAAGTTCCAAGTGAGATGATACTTTGGGAATTGAAGGTTTCCTCACTTCTCATAAATGGTACTAAGCTTTAATGTGGGCAAATGGTAATATTTACAGTGACATGAAATTTTAATGGAGAATGTCTTGTTTTGCACTTCTATTACTATTGGAAGAAATGATATGTTTTTCTCAGCAAATGCATTATGAGAATACATTTTTTTAATTTGTTTTGTGCATTGCAGTACATAAGAATAGCTGTTTTGGAGAGATTTGTGTTACATCATTACTACAGGATTCTTTAGTCTGATAATATTTTATTGAGCCCATTTAATAATGGTGTTTAATGGCAAAACCCTTTTGGAAATGTATTTTGGCTTCTGTTTCACATTGCAAACCCTGTATTTGGACTCCTAGTGATGCAGTGGAAGGCCCTCACAAGGTTGCTCTGCCTTCCCGTTCTACTGGGGAAGGAGACCTTTCCTGTTCACTGTTGGCACAAGATTAGAGGAGTTGAGAAAAATTTTGGAGGATGTGTTGTGCAACATTTGAAGTGTAAATGACCTTCAAAAGCGAAAAAAAAGTTAAACTGGAGGTTCACAGTTATCCACACTAGCGGGTGGTCTGTGACAGGCTGCAGGGTCTGTGGTTTCTGGAGGAAATGACAATTTTTAACTAAAGCGATTTGAATTCTACTTAAGTTTCTGAAAGCCACTGAAAAGAAACGGGAGTTTTCTTTTTTTTTTTTAAAGCCAAAGTCTTTATGTTGTCATACGAGGTTTCACAGGAAAATGGGCCAAAGAATACAATTAAATATGCAAAAGGTTAATCCTATGGAAAAGGGTATCCTGTCATCTTGATATGCACAAGCATATTAATGGTAATAGGAACAATGTGTGTAGTTTTCCTGTATATTGCTTTGTAGGTTGCACTATTTTGAATGACACGAGCCTGATATTTTAATTACCAAATACCATAAGAAGCTGTTTATTAATAGTTTAAACTTTTTAACCTAAATATATATACAGTATACACACATGTGCGTGCATACACTTTCTAACCTAGTCATGTGTGAGTAATCTCCCAAAAGCATGGGACACATTTCAGCAGTGCTTTATTTTAAGTGATTCTCTTCTCTCCGTTCCAAACCTTCGAGATCCACAAAGCCTCTCGTGGCATTTATTGTAGTGTTTGATACCTATTACAGAAGAGGCTAAAGGACTTGCTGGGATCAGGATGGCATTGTGCAAGGACGTGTGAAAACATGTCAGAGCAGCGTTCTTGTCTGAAAGAGCTGGAAATGATGCTCGCTATGAATAACAAAGCCATAGGAAAAGGATGTCTTCTCCTACTGTTTTGAAAATTTGTGGCCAGAGAAGGTCTATTGGCCTGACTTTAAAATTCTGTGTCAGCTCACGTGATCCACGCCTGGTCATTAAACACATTACTTAAAGTGGCTGAGGAAGGATACCTAAAAACCAAAAATTCCCAGGGAAGATCAGCTAGTGTGTGCACCAGTGGCTGCCCAGGTATTCTTCCATGCAGACTGGACAGTCTTCAAAATCAGTTTTGCACACAGAGGCAGTATTTAGCAGCGGTGTTTCAGTCAGAATCAGTTTTTCTGAACTCACAGGCTTTTAAGCTTGCTGTTACTGATGATGGGGAGATTTTGACCAAGTGGTATTTGGCTTCTTGTCTAAATTTACAGTGCTCTAACCAAAACTTGTGACAAAAAATACCTTGGAATCATTTGTCTGAAGTAATTCCTGAGCTTTTTTTCAAAGGGAGAGTTGGATAGTTATTAATTTTTCCACCTCGACCCAGAAACAGAAAATTCTATAGGGTCAAATTTTGTGTGCAGTTCATTGCAAGCGTGTCTTAGAGAAGAACTTGATTCCAAGTCCTTTGTCTGCAAGAAGAAAATCTTTGGCTAGCTCATTTTTACCCGGCCTAGGTCTGGATTCCAAACTTAGGCCAAACACCTTTTGACTTAAATAGGGATGTGTGAGTGAGTGATGGGAGAGCAGATCCTTAGTGCAGTTCACACTCAGAATTAAAAAAAAAACAAACAAACCAAAACCTCATGTTGCAAAGGTATGGAAGTTGCCTCATGAAAAATTGTGTGCAGCTAGGAAGGAAACTAGTGCAATTTTTAGTAAGAACAGTTTACATTTTATACTTGATATCAGCTATAATATTTTGAAATAGTCTTACTCACTTCAGAACGTCCATTTTGCACTGATGAAGAACAGCTAGATCTCTCTGTCTTCACACCTCACACCCACGTGCACATGCACAGTATATCTTGTGTCTTCCCTGTTGAAACCAGAAGGTACAAACAGAATTCATTGATGTGTTAGGCAAACTCCTACCTGATTCTTAACTAAGTGTGCTATTTTTATGCAAAATTTGCATCCATACATTTCGGGTTCTCTCAGAAGCACTTCACCTGTGAGTTAATGATGTTAATTTTAATTCATCAGATGCAAATTCACACTAAACCTGAAGGGCATTTTGTGCTTCCTTTCATCCTGTTTGATGATTTTTGCTGGCTTAGATGAAGCACTGATATTTCTGTGCTGCTAAACAAAAACCACCAGAAATATATTAAAATCTCAAATTACATTTTTAAAAATATTTTTACCTGTTTCCTTGAATAATGTAAATTTAATGTGTTGTCCTGATTAGTCTTTGTATACATACATATATATATAAAAACTATATATATAAGTGCTTTATATATATGTGTATGTATAAAGTTTTGGGGGACAATGAAAATTCATCATTGTGACAAAGATTCTACAAACATTTATTAACAGTTTCAAGTAATGAATTCCTATTTTGAGTTTGATTAGACGTTATTTGCAGTTGAACTCTGAAAAATGAGATGTAACTGAAAATTAGTATTGGATCATCAGTCGTCATCCTGAGACCACTTTAGTTTCATCGGTATCTTGGGAAAATAAGAATTTACAATATTAACTTAGAATTTTGCTCAGAAAGAAAGTTACTTATTAATACAGTTGGAAAAGTATTATTGTTCTGATGAGGGAAAAAACTCCAAGTGTACTAATTTGTACTGGTTACACAGAGCACTAATCTACCTTGCAGTGGAAGAAATTTGCATTCTATAAATAACATCTTACCAGAAATCTTGGAACCGTTTGATTCCATACACAGTAAATTAAAAAGCCTATCACTTCTGTTATTTACTAGTGCAGTTTACTGTAAAACTCTCAAGAGTGTAATATTTCAATCCAAAGGGTAAGTCATAAATTTCCAATTGCAGGCAAAGAATAGTAGAGGTTTCAAGACCTCTTAACACCTGGGGAAATAAATCAGGATGTTAGAGTAGAAAGAAAAGAATATTAGTGAAATGGAATCAAGCATAAAATAATTAATTTTTAACAGAATCCAGAATTTCATTATAAAATTCATAGTCTAATGGATTCTTCAAAAGAAAGGTTTTGGGGAAAAAGAGGATAATTAAAAACTAGTTTTGACATTCCAATTACTGCCTGTTTTATTAGATAGGTTTAGCAAACTGAAATGAATTTTAACACACAAGTGTCTGTGCACACACAGTTTTAACTGTTGTGTGACGGAGATACGCATACACGTGGCTGCCCCTGCACCCATCTGTCCCTGCCTTTGAAATCGTGGTGGTAGTTGGATCTACCCAACCCTGAGAGTCACACACTTCTCTCCTGCGTTACGCATACTGTCTCACAGCAGTTCACCCCGACCATATTTTAACCCAGTGCATGACTGAGTGCTAATACTGTATAAATATTTTCAAACATATCTAAAAAAAATGTTTGCTTCAAACTTTTTATGATAAAGAAATATATAATTATTATGGTTGTCTTACAAATTGTATTGTGTTCTTCATTTTTGTTAAATATGTAGAAAAACATTAAGGGAATGGGGGACTCGAATGTCTGTGTGTACCGAAATGTACATAACTATTTGGGGAAAACACACGTGCCAAGTATAACATGATGTAAAAATTGTAAATATATGAAAATTCATTTTTTAATAAAGATAATTTCTGCCAATTGATATGAAAATGAACAATGGTATCATTCTTGTCTGTCTTCCTTGTTAAATGGTAAAAGATGAAGTGTCATCTATGAATACGGCTTACCTTTGTTTTTTTATTAGTAGTTGATTTGATTTAAAAGGTGTTAAGAGTCACATGTTTTGAGCCATCCATTACTGTTAGAAATTATCTAAAGGTGAAGATGCCTGAAGCTAAAGCTGACAGTACATGCTCGATGTTCCCAGTTTAATTTAATTCATGAAAAGGACAGAGACAATTAACTTAAGAAAAATGCATTCAGTGTGAGAAATCTACTTTGAATGATGCTCCCTCAGCAGGGGAAGCAGTAGGAGCTAAGTTAAGGATGGCCTCTTAACCTGTGGTACCGTTTTCCCGTGTTCTGAAATACCTCAGATGCACAAACCACGGTGGGCCTGCATGAAGACATGATCCTGGCTGCAGAAATGCAGGAGGTCTTTGGGCGATTGTGGGGGCAGTTTCCAGCCCAAGGAGGAGGAGGTGTCCTGCCAAGAACAGTGCCATCCCTGAGAAGAGGTGGAGAGCTCGGGGAGTGGAGTGCTCCTGACATGGTAGCGCTCTTGGAGGTCGATCAGATGAGGATGGAGCACAGCAAACCGGAGGGTGAGAAAATGGCAGAGATGTGACACATCTTCTATGACTTTGATATCAGCAAGCTTGAGTAATGTTCTGGTTAATCAAGACTTAAATCAAAATAGAGGTTTTAGTGGAGCAATCAAAGTCTTTTCTAAGACTTGACCGTTTGCCTGGCCAGGGGACCTAAAGGAGCAGGGCTCACATGGCACTCCTAAGTGGTTCTGTAGGACCCCGTTTTCCGGGATGTCTCATCACCTAATGAAAGTCTTCCTTTATTCCACAAAATGAGCATAAACAAACCCTTGGCAATTAGAATAATGTTCTTTGAGGCAGTGAGATGAAAGTCATTATATAAATCCACAGCATCGTTTTGATAAATGTGTCTCGTATTGAATATAAAAATAACAGACAGGAGGTGAAAGGTTGCTCACAGATGTCTCACAGCAGAACAGTCCCATCTATTTGTTCCCAAGATAAACATGACTGCACAGATAATATGAGAGATATAAAACTGGAATTCTGTCCTTAATGAGCTTTGTAATGTGTATAGACTGCTGGGCTTATTGTCCTCTGCTAGACAGCCATTTTAAAGGGACTCCACTCTATTTTTATCTAAACATCCTGGTTTCATGCAATAAAATGTAGTGTGCCCAGGTTATTGAATCTTTATCTGATCTTGAATCTTTATGTAATGGACAGGCTAATCTGTTCTGCGCAATAACACAAGGTGATCTGAATGGCTTTGGTTCACCTGCAGCGATGACCACCAAAGGCCAGTTCACGTCCTTCAGTCATGTAAAAGACATGGGAGTCTCTATAGGAAACAGGTGATCCAGGACACAGCCCGTGTGACTCGATCTGGAAAAACCATTTTGACTCCTGTCTTCTGGCTGAAGAGCAGGGCTGGTGTTTGTATCCAGGCTGCTCCTCCCAGCTCTACCTGCCAGCGTAGCTGATTTCTCTCTGTGTGCCTATGAGTCATCTCGGCTTCAGCTTTGATTCCCTTTGGGATCTGGTTCAAAGGTAGTCATATTGTCCCAGATCATTCTTTGGAGTCTCTGCTGATGTGTCTATGGCAACTATCAGTCCTCTAAGACTTTGCTTACTAAAAGAAAATAAAATTTAAGTGGTGACTAGGAAATGGAAGCTTTTAAAGTCTGACATATTGCGCATAGCACTGCTAGCAGCATTCATAGCAAACTGAGCAATTCACAAGGTATGAAAACAAACATCTTCCTGTTAATTTGGATGCAAAACCACCTGTTTTAAGGCCAGCTGCTGAAGTCTGCTCATCTCTATATACAGAAACACTATCCACTCTACTTGTCATGGTGAGTTTTCCCATTGATCACCTGAGTCACTTGTCTCTCTGCTTCTTCCAACAGTTTACAAACAGCATTAGCTCCCCCTTGCAGATTTGTTGCAGTACAAAAACCAAACTGCGGCTTCCACAAACTGCATTGGATCTATTGTGTGATCCTCTGCCACTGCTGTTCTTCTCCCACTTGGCAGCCCGCTTCAGCAGGCATCTCCCCATGTTACACAGCTTGTAACCAGGTCCTTCTTTGCACAGAAGAAAAAATTCCACACACTGAAGGTCTCTGCATTGATTTCCTTATTTTCTTTCTAGAAGTTCCCCAAAAAGCTTTCTGTAGGGTAATTTATTGAATATTCATTTATTTATTTTTTTGCCACCAGTTAGCCTACAGAGCATGATCATTACAGAGGTTGACTGCATTCTGTTCAAATCAGTATGCTCAAATCTTACTTATTAAAAATAATCTATGTTTATAATGTGAGTGATGATGGTTCCCTAACTATGACAATAGCGATTTTAATACACTGAAATTTCTTAGCAGTAGGCAACAGGGGTGGTAATATAGAAGATAATCATGATTAACATTGTTTACACAAGGTTACTGCAAAGTCAAAGGCATTTTCCAGTGGTCTCCATCCAGCTTTAGGTGTAATATAAGAGCAATAATCCTTAAAAACCCCTTTGCGCTGCAAAAGCACAAAGTCTGGCAGTTTCTTTCCCTCTCTTTAGAGTGGACCTTAGCCTGCTAGTTAGACGTGACACATCTCATGAGATCACTGAACCTTTTCAAAGACCCCGTATACAGCATACTGGCAGTAACTTTTCACACTGTATGTAAAGAGCTATGGAAGAGACAGAGAGCAGAAAATCTGAGCACAGGACTCTAGAGAGAAAAAATACAATATTAATCAGGTTTGAAAGTCTAAGACCCTCTCATTTTAAAGTGTGTAGTTCCACTAATTACTTTGGGGACTGATGGTGTTTGGCACTTCAGAGGATTGGTTATGAGAGCTCTCTCCCTTCGTCCTGCACAGGGAAAAGCAAATCAAGTAGGAACAATAACAGGCATTTCTCTATGCTCAAGAGAAAACCGAGACCTTGGACAGGTTTTACTCCCAATTTCAGAGATGGTATGGTTTCATCAGTTGAGAGGTTTGCCAAATGAAGAAAAAGCTTCTGCAGCGGTATCACCGTATCAGGATTCTGATTTTGCCCTCCTCTTTCCCAGCAAGAGAAATACGGCAAATTGTATAATTCTCCTGGTAGCTGAAATGTCTCTGAGTTCCTTTAGTGCAGTTATAAAAGAAGAACCGTTTGTATGCCTTGGAGAGGACAAAAGTAGTAGGAATGAGGATGACTAGAATAACTTTGGTTTTCCTCTGAGAACAAAACTGCTGTTGCGTTGGTTTGGCCACAGTGAGTGTTTCCTAATATGGGCTTTGAAAACTGCAGTGCATGTTAATTCCTGTTACCCTTTTTATTTTATATGTAAATGTGTGTGAAGAGCTTATGTTTAAAAATAGGGGTGGGGGTGATGCTGAGGGTTTTTGCCATGGGAGAAGCTTTCAAATAGGACTAGGCAACTCTAAGCATCCTATAAAAAATGGTACAAATCTCTTTGGACATGTCTCTCACCTGCAAGAGCAGCTTGCAGTAGGTCTTAACCAACCAAGAAAATAATCTGTTTCTAATGAAAAATCAAATCTCAAATTGCTACTCTGTTTAGATTTTTACCCTAAATAGAAATGCTGGAATGATAATCAGGTCCTGTTTTGCTCAGCTTTAAATCCACTGCTGTTCCTGTCCATGGATACACCACTATCTTAGCAAATGGGAACACCCGATGTGACCTTAACTATATTTGTACTTCTGTTTGCTTTCACATGTCTCTTCTCTGAACTAAACAGCTCTGATATCATCACCTTCTTGTTTCCCATTCCCTCCATCTACTCCTAACAGTTTTCTCCATTTCTGTCCCTGCTAGAACATCACGGAAGTGTGAGCTGCACCTTGAACCAGACCTGCATGGTCAGCACATTTTGCCGTGTTAGTTAAAAGCATTATAATCTCAGTGTTCCTTTCTATTTCTGTCTCTATAAAAACTAACATTTCATTTATTTCTGCACTGCAACTGTGCAATGAGAAGATGATTTCAGTATTCAGAGCATAATGACATCCATAACCTTTTTTTTCAGATGTTATTTTTGCACTCGAAGCACTTGGGTAGCTTCAATTATTTCTCCTTGTGTGTATTTATTTTCTGCTGTTTCTAAACACTAATATATTTTTTTCCTTAATAAAGGGAAGTCTGATAGGTCATTTTAGGTCTCCTTCAAATCAATCTATTTTGGATAGCAAAGAACTGACAGGTCATCTACAGACTGGGGCTAGGGCTAGGAGTTGTGTGTTTTAAGGGATGCCAGACAGATTTACATACTTGTGCGGCCTGAATGCCTGCATGTCGGGCTACTGCATTCCACGGGCTGAGGACTTTCTGAGTTAATGTTCAGCATGATGAAAAAGCTTGATTATGTAATGTGATGTACTGGGTTAAACCACTAAATGCTTTGAAGTCAGAGAATGAGAAACCCACAGTTTAGGTTATCAAGAAAGGTATTACATATTGATGTCTTGAGAAAATGGCACACATCTTCAATTCTTTCACACTGCAGTCTGAAAAAAATCACAAGTTTACTTCTTTGGGGAGCCGTACGCAGGTGGCAGAACAAGTCTTATAGGAAGAAATTGAGTCAATGATGAAAGTAGTCCTATTTGATCATGGTATTTTTTCGTATTTTCTCAGAGCAGTGGGTGGGCAGTTTGGAGTGTATATGAACCAGAGTTACCCACTCATTGCACCCATCAGTGTATTCCCCAGCTGGTTCTGCATACTTCTGTGGAAACATTTCTTCTTCCTGAGGCTGAGAGGTGAAGTAGGATGTGAGGTTACGTGCAGTGTGATGCTTGTACCCTCTTGCTGTCTGTCTGATTGTAATGCTGTACCATACTTGCCTCAGTGCTGTAACAGCAAAATCCCATGATTGTAGACAGGAAGTTGAGATGTGGTTGTTTACACACAGGCAACCCACGATGAATTAAATACAAATTAACTCAGAGTGAACTGCAGTCTATTACCCCAGTGAGCATGCAGAGTAACTCTGGCTTGGCAGCCCATGCACAAATGGCTGCACTGGTGTGCCCAAAGACCAATTACAACCTCAGAATGCTTTGATCCTCCTAATTGTAAAGTGTTCCCACTGGCTTCATCATACTGGTGTAACCTGTGGAAAACTTGGTCCCAGATTCTTAGTCTTTACCAGGCAATGCAGGGCTTGAGCAGCCTAGAAATGAGACTAAGTCAAGGCTGCAGATATTTTAAGTGACTGGTTCTGCGTGTGTGGCACAGAATCACCAGGGTTGGAAGGGACCTCTAGAGATCATCCTGTCCAACCCCCCTGCCAGAGCAGGTTCACCTAGAGCAGGTTGCACAGGGCGGTGTTCAGGTCAGTTTTGAATGTCTCCAGAGTTGGAGACTCCACCACCTCTCTGGGCAGCCTGTTCCAGGGCTCTGCCACCCTCAAAGTAAAGAAGTTCTTCTTCACGTTTAGATGGAACTTCCTATGTTCAAGTTTGTGCCCATTACCTCTTGTCCTATCACTGAGCACCACTGAAAAAAACACTTGTGCATGTGCATGCATATTTTAAAGAAATAGCTTCTAAAATCCTCTTTGATGTGAATGCAATGCTCCCAGTACAGACCCTTATTTGCTGATTTTAGCAGCAATCATATGAATGATTTTTAGGGGGATGAATGGCTCAGTGGTTGGTAAGGCCAGAGGACATTGCCTTTGTGTGCCGAACAGACCCTGATAGTGCCAGGTGCCAGGGGTAGCTGGCCAGTTTGTGTGCTGCTACTGTGTCCTGGATGAAGCTATAAAATCTTGCGCCTTCCTGGTTGGGAGCCAAACAGATTGCCGGACTGGTAATCTCAAAGACTGGTTTCTAATGCTGGCACTGGCATTACCATGTCACGGGATCTTGTGTGTGACTTCACCTCTTTGGTTTCCCTCCAGGTCCTCTTCAGTTTGCAAGGTTGGTCTTTGCTGGAGTTAATGCCTCTTGCCACTTTCTCATATGGAGCAGGCACCAAAGTAAGAAGCTCTCAGTCTCGGCAGAGGCCAGTTGGCTTGGCAGCAATAAAATAGTTAAAAATATTCAATTACTAATTTTTCTCCTACCTTGAAGGCTATTGGCATAACCTCACTGTATCTGACCATTCGTCAGCAGGACCCTAATATACAGAGAAGCGTAATGAAGCAGAGCATATCTCTGGAGCCACTAACGTTTAGGATGAAATATAACAATGAAAATAAGCCTCCAAATTGATCTCATTCCACAACTGCCTACAAGAGAAACTGCAAATCCTTGACAGGACTGACACCATGTTGCTTTTCATACTGATGAGACGTGAGCAGAGGAAGCACCATTTTTAAAGATGCAGACCTGAAACCAAGAGCAACACACGGAGAACGCTAGTGTTTTTGACCTTTGTTGGACTGTTTATTCTGATCTTACACAGAAACTTCATTTTCTTTTAACCTTGTACAAGTTATGATTTTAGATAATTTTTGTTTAAAGACTTTTCCACATCATATTTTCATCAGACCACACTTGTGACATTTGCTGGGCATTAGGCCCCTGTGAACTCATTGAAGTGTCCTCAGGGACCCATGAATATGAAAGTATTTCCTTTTTTGACTTCTTTTTTCCTTGGTTTTGCTGGCTGGTTGGTTGCGTACAGTGCAGAGCAGCTGTCCTGAACGTTATCGCTCTGTCCTCCTTATGAGGGGCACAAAGGAAAAGCCCTTTGGAGGAAACAACTTTGTTTCCCCTTAAGAGCTTCAGCATAAGAAAAATGATCGTAAAGAGGACTTAATGAGAGAATTTGAGCTAACTATAACAAGAGGGATCCAAAATTTTTTTAATGAGATAAGTTATAAAAAGAAAAGTCTTGTAATGATGGTTTTGGAGATTTAATCAGAAGAGTTGATTCATATTCCAAAAACAATCTTTGCACCAGAGTGACTTCTTCATTAAGGGCCTGCGTTTTAATGGTCCACCAATCAAACTAAAGATCTCTTTGTGGACATAAGATGGTGTCAGTTCTATTTTAATATTGTGATGTCTTTTAATTACCTTCCCTGCACAGCCTGTGCCACAAAACCCAATGCATCTTTTCATGGAGCCCTTCCTTGAACTGGCAGGTGAGAGGGAGGAGCAGGGGGGATGGTTGTCACTGGGTTGACATAAGCTGTCTATCCACTGGCAGAAAAAGTATAGAATGGCTGTTTCAAAGAAAAAAAAAATCCCCAGCAGAAACTCTGATTCAGGAGTACTAGAACTGTGAGTAAGAAGTTGTATTTGCTGCTGAGACTTGTTTCCTGGTGCAGAAAGAGGAGTGACAGTGTTGGGGATGGGATGGAGCAGCTACATGGCAGCTGCTAGTCGGGCAGTATCTAACCTGGCAGTGCCCCACGCAAATTTCTCCCTTAAATAAGGAAAATAGTCAGTATTCAGCCCATACAGCTAGCAGAATAAAGCCTTCCTTACACTAATAAATGCTTCCAACTGCTGAATAAAATATTGTATTTTGAATAAGAGATGCTGCAGAACATGTCATATAACAGCAATATTGATTTAGGGTGTGTAGTGCTGTCCTGCTATGCACCATTGACCTGGTTTCAGCTGGGGTAGAGTTAATTTTCTTCTTAGTAGCTGCTGTGTTTTGTATTTCATATGAGAATAATGTTGATAACACATATTGTTTTAGTTGTTGCTAAGTAATGCTTATATTAATTCAATAGTGCTGCCGTTTGATTTAGATGAATCTCCTGAGTGTAAGTGAGCCAGTTTTCTGTTCCCTGATGTGCCGGTGTAAGTGTTACACCTCCCAAAAGTGATATAATCCCCCCAAATATTTGGATGATTTATTTGAATTCTTGTATTTATTTACATTTTGATTGCTACAGTTGGAATAATTCTCTACTTTGAAGTTTTATGACATTAATGAAGCTGGTTTAGTGCAGCCTAAATAATTTTGGAAATTCCCTCCAACCTTTCCAGCTCTGTGAAAGATAATTTCAAGTAAAATATGATGAGGCCTGAGTAAGTTGTTTCAACACATGGCACCCTGCTGGCCTCACATGTATAGAAGGGAAGAAAAAGACACATGTGGCAAATTTCTTCGTCAGCAAGAAGTTAAGGTCTCAACAAAATTAAGTGTTTTTCTTTTGAAGAACCAAGTTTTTAGAATAAATAACACTTAATTTTTCTTTCAGTTCTTTTTTTTTCATTTTCCCCAGTACCTTTTCTCCTGTGATACCTCAGCTCTTCCTGGGAATATGCACTGTGATGTATCCTGACGGACAGAACGTAACTCTTTAGGAACCGTACGTACACAGTGAACTCTGGCAATGCTGTCTTCAGATACGTCATGGTTCTTTAAATGATTTGAAAACGTTGGCACCCATCTTCAAATATGTATTTCTTCTATGCTAAATCTCCAGCAACAACTAATGAAATGAGGACCTGGACCACAGGCAACGTGACACTGAATTTCAGCTTTGCGTGAAGGGACGCATGCTCTCACCTATGGTTGTCTTGTTGGCATCAGGTTTGTCCTAGTTGTGGTGGAGCATCAGAGGGATCAGTTTCTATTCAGCCATCCTTGAAGTTATGTCCTTTCATACCTATGAGAGAAACTGTCTACGCAGGTGCCGGTGCAGAAATACCTCAGTTAAGCTGTGAACAATGAACTACTTTCTTTCTTCTAACACTAAATTCAGATCCTGACAAAGAAAAAATAGGACAGGTTGCACAGGGAACAAAACCTTTCAGTTCAGACAGTGCCAGGGTAGGTTGTAAGTGGTGGGTATGAAAACCCTTGTCAGATTTTATGTTCAGCTGGTGTGTGCAGTATGAGGAAAAAGCTAAAGTGCAGATATTGCACAGGCAGGTACCAAGGATGCCGTTGACTCCATTGACTTCTATGTCATCTGCAAAGCTTTGAAAATCTGTTTTCCCCAGTGTGGATGTCTTAGCTTTCAAGTGTACCACATAGTAGATGTTTTAAAATCCTTGTATTTTCCCACATGATTACTTTTGGAACCAAGCGCAGCTGCAAATGGATTTACACTCTCTAATTTCCTTCCCTTGCAATGTGGCAACTTGAAGCTTGGCAAATACTGTTTTTACAACCTATGAAAAATGTGCTCATGACCTTGTGTTTTAACATGAGCTGCTCACTGTTCTTGCCTTAATCTGAAAAAACTGATAATAAACATGCAGGCAGGGAAAACTATTGAGACCAGTGGCTGGTTGTTACAATATAACTCTGATTCGGTACCTTGAATGACTAAAATGAAATTGGACGTGATAACATCAGTTTTGTGCAGCCCGTATTTTCTATCATCTTTTAATAATTTTTCATAGCAACTCTATATTAACAACCCATCCTGGAAATGCATTCCTCCATTGTTCTCCAGCATTACAGACTCCTTTTTTTCTTTTCAAATAATGTTTCTTGCTGTCATTTATCTGGGCTCCCTGACTACCACCAGGTAGATTTGATGGATTTCTCATATTGAAAACCATCTGTTCAGTTATTTTAGATAACATAAACCCATTCACCAAAATGCAAGTTGATAGAAATTCCTGCTTAACTGAAGCACTCATTTGATCCTTCTTTCCAACACTTGCCCTACGGCCAGGCCTGCTCAGCTGAAATCTTCCAGACGGTGGTGGGACTCAAAACACATCTTTAAAGTTGTCCAGTTGGCCATGATAAGAACTGATGGGACCAGCTTGGGGAGGTTGGCCTGAGTGCACGGGAAGAGACGGATGAAGTATCTGAAGAGTGAAGGGGTAATATACCCTGATAGTAGGTCATCGTGTCCAAAACAGAAGATATGGGAGAAACTGGAAGGATAGCATTCAGAGAAAGTGAAGAAACTAACGTAGACAATGTGGTAGACCCTGGGGAACTGCAGCATGGGTTCAGGTGACCCTGATGAGGAGCAGCAGCATGAGAAAAGGCTCACCTGTGATGCGGGGAAGTTCAGCTCCTGCTCTTCTGGCACAAACACTTGTGCAGGCCATCAGAGAACTGGGTATGCAGGTGATGGGCTTCACAAAGGAAACAGAAACTAAATAAAACTACTTATTTCTTTTAGGCAGGCATCTTCCTGCCCTGGTTCACCCTGCATGGGGATGGTGGAGAGCTGTTTGTGCAAAGGGCCATGTCTGGGGCTGTGGTCTGTCATCTGGGACAACGGATGGAAAATGCATCTGCCACCGAAACCTCAAGTTGTGGGAAAAGCCTGAAGGACTGTGAGACATTCAATCAAGTTTGTAAGAGCAACACAGCGGGTCTGTCACACTCATGACTGAACAGTTGTATTTCTGCTGTGTTTTGACTGAGGAGATTTTCTGTTTGACCTGCTCATGTGCAGAAGCGCTCTGGCATGAACCAGATGGGCCGTACTCGGGCTAAAAAGGAAATATTTTTTTACATTAGCTTTTTACTCAGCTATTTCTCAGCCCAGTCAGTTATAGTTGCTCAGCTCACTGCTCAGCAGCACACGTGAATGTGCCAGAGCAGTCCAAACAGTGGGTCGGGCAATGGAGGTTCTTGGGCACAGTGATGGGTGTCCCCATCAGGTGGCCACGGGGGAGACAGAGCCACAAGCACTGGCTCCTCATTTTTTCTCAGCCTGAAAGAGACTGCGGTATTACACAGAGCTCAAATGCTGGTGACTGCATCCAGCTGCATGAAAAAGTGTCTCCAGAGTTTGCGGCTTCTAAAACATGTGAGTTGTGGTATGTGTAATTTTCACCACCTCCTACGATGGGAGAGGTGGGATTTCTCAGTCAGAGGGGTGCATGTTGTACTGACTCTGTAGAGTGAATATGTGCCTCACAGCCTGGCCCTCCTCCTCGGAGCTCATGGGGCTTCTGGTTTCCTTTGGCAGGAGGTACGCCATGGAAAAAAGTCACTCCCAGAGGGAGTGAGTGTTACTTGGGCTAATTACCTTGCATTGTTACAATCCTGGAAGCATCTAAGTTGATCTGCTCAGTGCAAGAAGGGGGAAAGTGGCTGCAACCTGTAATGTAACTTAACACCAACTAATGAAAATTTAAATAAAAAGAAGCAAATAAGTCCCTAATGAGCTACCTGAACCATAGTTCCACAAAATTTAATTAATCTTTCCCTGGTATTAAACATTATGATGCAGGGAAGAATCTGTGTCAAGGGCAGCAGTGACTAATTTCATAGCAAGGAGTGAGCTTTTGTGCGTGATTGTATCTCACCGTGTGCCGGGAAGAAGGTACAGAGGAGCAACAACTGAGGACCTCAGGTACAGAAATGGCAGAAACCATCTGGTGGATGGGGCAGGTCATGAGCTGACATCATCAGGTAAATGTAGGTAGGAGGTGTTTGTTTTTTTCAGTCAAGAAGTAAAAGAAAATATTTTTGGTGCATGTCTGAAACACAGCTGCATGCTACCAATGGTTTGTCACTGGTTTAGGCCGTGATCTAAGTCACTGCTAAAGCTTGGCTCTACAGAGCACTGGCTGCAAGCTTGCAAGCCTTTGAAAATACTTGGCCAAATGCCTCAGGAACAATATATAGAGAGAGTTAAAGCTTTATACCTCACACTTTGCCAAAACAAACGCTTCCAGAGGTTTAACGCAACCATTTAGAGAGCAAGAATACCTATTACATGCTCACAACAGTCAGAAGTTCCTCCCGAAGTAGCCCCTACCCACAGTTGCTGGTTTATATACAACTGTGACATGGAAGCAATTACTGTAGAGGTAAGTATTTGTTTGCTCAGTAGATTCATGCCCATTTCTGGGAACTGGCTGAAGGTCTGCATTTCCCTCAGCCGCTATCCGATTTACTACCCCACTTTCAGATATCCTGCCCTGGTATTAGAGATAGCAAATATGCCTGGGATTCACTGAATTGCTGTTTTACGTACCTCTGCCTCTGGAATCGGCTTGCTGTGCTGGCAGAAGCAACCTTCTCAAGAGGCAGCAGCTCCTCAGTCCTGAAGAGAGAGACTTTGGTCTGAGAGGTGAGCAGATGGGGGATGCTGGCAGCTGCACCAGCTGCTGCTGTGGTTTTTCTCCGTATGATTTGCCTCCGACAGCAGCCGATGCTTTCTGCAACTTCTCTACAAAAAAACCCCAACCCCTTTCCCATTGCTGAATGAATGGATTCCCTGTTCCGGAAAAAGAAAGCAGATCAAGAAAATAACGGTCTTAGCTACAGTGCAGGTATTTTGGTGGGGGTTTGGAGGGCTGGAGGGTGATGCCTCAGCCATAACTGCACCATGGTCAGGTCACTGCCTGGTGCGAGGCAGCCCCAGGAAGCAGGGAGGGAGATCTCCTGCCTGCTGAGGTTGCCTGGTTTGAAGGGCACCATCTCATGCACTTTGACAGCGTTGGGAGACAAGCAGTTTACCAAACCCAGACTTTTCCGCTGACTTTCCCTCTGATACCTAATTTAATGTGCCATTTGTAACCTTAACCACTTCTGGTTATATTAGTAGTGTCTCTCCTCCTGAACATGTTTCACGAATCACAAAATATTCAGCTGGTAATGGAGGCCATGTCTCTAAAACCCGGTGGTCAGCCGGGAGAGCTGGATTTGTAGTCGTGCTCCAGGGAGTCTTTATTTATAGAGCTAAAGACCCAAAATAAGAATTAAGAAATGAAGTGGCACATCTCATGACAAACATGTTGTCTGAACTTCTCTTATCAGTTTACTTTGCCACTCTCTGATGAGGTAGTAACTTGACAAAAAGCAGGTGGTAGATTAAGTGTCATTTGGTGAGCAGAGTCTGGGCGAGATCATTCACCTCACGGCTGCAAGGGGTGCAAGGGCCGACTGTCAGCCCCGTGGTGCTGCGTGACAGCGACCCCAGGCCACCACGGAGGAAGACACTTTGACAGGGAGAAGGAGCCATGTTTCATCCTGTGCGTGTCTTGAATGTAATTTGTTGCACTTGCTGACGACGCCGAGAGAGATGAGCGGTTCATCACTCCTCAAGTCTCTCCCTTGCCTTTGCCTTCAGACACTTAATTTAATGTATGGTGTGTATTCCTGACTGCTTCAATGCCAGGAAATCTCTTGCTATAGCATTTTGATTGAGTTTAGTTTTTTCACATGTTTTGTTGACAATAGGGTTTCACAAGAAACGCAGCATTGCTGCAAATCTTTTGTTACCTTTTGGTGCATAGGAACAAGTTAGAATATTTACAGAGAAATCTAAAAATATTAACGTAGGAAAATAAACAAATATATTTGTGAATTAATCCAGAGAAAAATATTTCTTTTTATTTAAAGTGGCGATGGAGGAGCAGAAGAGCTGTCAATATTATTTTATGCTATTTAAGTAGTGATAACAGGGTCAGTCTTTTGTTAACACTCTGATTCTTCTGTTTGACTTGAACTTGAGTTATTAAAGCCAAAGACCTGCATTATTTCATAAATGCATTGGGCACAAATGCGTTGCAAATGCACTGATGTGGGAGAAGCTAATTAGCATGAAGAGGGAAGCTGCGTCCCAGGTGCAGGAGCCATTAGTATTCTTCCGCTCTAGTTCCCTGAACCACTGCATTTATTAACCTTTAGCCAGATCAGAGCCAATTTCTCCTGTTTCTTACATAATATTGGAATTATAATTGACAGTACCGATGAAAGGGAGAAGCCTCCCTGCGACTGAAGTTTTTCTTGCTTTCATGTAGAGGGTTTTAGAACAAGAGTCTTATCAGCTGTGAATAATTGCATCTCATTAACTGCGTACTGGAGGTATATGTACATGCATATTAGTTGGAGTGACGTATATATTTGGCTGGAAAATGTTATGGCATGCTTTGAGCAGCATCAGTGATGTGGAATTCAGTGTGCACAACATGTTTATGTAACCAGAGTGACATTGCTAAAGAAGTGGGAGAAGATGATAATTGGACATTTGGGTGCAGTTATGGAGGACTTCTTGCTAGCAGGCTTCAAAAGAAATGCTTTCAACCTCATAGTTAATTGGACAGTTTATCAACATTTGGTACTCTGTTAGTGAAAACAGGAGTGCTTTTTTAAGGCTTCCACTGCCCCCCTCACTATGCTTGCTGCTTTGATGGTGCAATGTTTCCTGCAGGACTTGGAGTTTCCTGCCTCGTCACTGAGAGCGTTGACAATGGTTTCCTCTAGTACCTCAAGAGGTTTTGCTCTTCTAGGAAAAGTTAGTTTTGTGCTGATCTTGTAAATCCTAATTCACAGCAGATTTTGGAGTGTCTAATAGACAGAAAAAGCTGCCAAAAATTCATTTGTATGAAAGTGGTAAGTTTCCTTAGCCCTTAAATCCTTTTGAACATTAGGAAAATCAAACAATCCATTTACAGTCTTCTAATTGCACCCTTTATTTCTGTGGTTTTTTTCTCTATGGTTAGAAAGACAATTCTTTTTAATAAAATTGCCAAGAGGACACATCTCTGCTCCTTAAAGTGACTAAGCAGTTACCCCAGAGATGACTTTCCTTAGTGCAGAAGCTGTGGCTGCCTCGTGGCTGTGCGATAGGGACTTCCACTCGTGAGATTAACCTGGCTGCAGCGCAATAATTAATTGCTTTCTGGCACAAGGAGTATCTTGTTATTGCTTGTAGTTCAGAGACAATTCAACTCACACATGCATATGCTGGCATGAAGAAAATGCCAACTGCTCTTATTTCCAGCAAAACAGTGATATAATTGTCAAGCTGATGAAAAACAAAAGCTTCCTCCTAATTTATTTGTTATTAAACGAAGAAACAAAAAAATCTGCTGTTTAACTAAGGAACACTTTCCATGCTTTGCTGCAAAAACAGCTAACATTTAACACTGGGAAAATTCATGATGAAGTTGTTGAAATGTCACTGTCAGATGAAACCTCATGCTTTCTTTCCCAAATGCAAACTGCTGGTTTCTTCTTGCTTCTATCAGATTAGAGCCATTGGTTAAATAAAAGCAGAGCTTTTATGTGTGGTTCATTTTATCTTATTGTTTTGCCAAAATAACAGTCTCTTTATGTAAAGCATAACTTAAAATTATAGGAATATTTCCTAATTTAGGCTACTTTATACTTTCCTTTAAAGAGGAAAATAAAATACCATCATTTTTTTCTTAAGATTACTTATATTTGCCAGCTTCACCTTTGATTTCACCTAAGGATTTTAGCAGCTGACCAGAAAGCATTGGGAACCAAACTCATGGTGAGTGGAACAGCAAGTGCTGCACAGTGTAGTGCACAGCAAGGAGATGAAGAGAGCAGAAAACACATTTCCACTGGCGGCATCGAGATGAACACTTGAAGGACAGTGCTGTTACTGACTGCAAATAGTGGAACCTGCAGGACTGGTTCCAGAAATAAATTGAAAAATGTTCGCAACATATTAATTACCAGTTAGAAAATAATATTGGTATGGTTGCTGTAGTGATTAATTGTTTAGCTTATTAAATTATTTTCCTAGTATATGATTTTTTTCACAGAAATAAATTACTTCAAATATCATAGCTTGTGCTTATGTGAGGAGAAAAAAATAAGGTATTTGCTAAGCTCACAGAACTATTTTCTCTTGTATTTCTAAGGAAAGTAATAGTGAGGATTCGTCAACACTTGTGACATGCCTGGAAGAAAATAGATAATCAGAGACTTCATTATGCTTTTAAACAGGCATGCAAAATTTTAAACCAGACCCTTACAATCAGGGAAGTGTGCAAACATAGGGACAAATTTTGTGAGGAGCACCAATTTTCTGATTAATCAACAAAATGCAATAAAACCCCCAGGATTATGTTGTCTTTGAGGAAAGATGGAAGGGGCTTAGTGACTTAATTTTCCATCAAACTCAGCATTTTATTAAAGCAGAGATGGAAGTCCATGTATGAAACAATTTTCCATCAAACAGCATTTTTTTAAAGCAGAGATGGAAGTCCATGTATGAAACCTTCTGAAACATCAGTCATGACCAAACTCCAAGAAGTCATACCACGAAGTCATGTGAAACTGAGGCACAAAGATGAATGAAGAAGTGAAACAAATCTGCATAAAACTGCATTTAATCCAAAGACTGGCTTCTAAACAATGTCAGTCCCTTCTCCCCTGTTTTGTAAGGCTGTTGCTAGCGTGGTGTGGCCTATGCAATCTGGTTAGTTGGTCAGTAGATACTATCATTCAAATGCGCAAGTGGATATTCTGTTGCTTTTAGAGTTTTCTTCTAATGTTTGTTAGACATTTCATTATATATTAAAGATTCATCTCACCTGTGAAAACCAATGAGATTCATGCTTTCTCATTAATCAGGACATAAAACTCTCCTGGTAAAGTGGGTCATGTAAGCAGTTAGCTTTTCATTAAGGAAATTTCAATGTAGTCTGTCCTTTCAACTTTATAATATAATTCAGCAGGAAGAATACATTAAATCCAACAACTTGCCACCTCCAAATGTTATCACCTCCAAATTTATAAATACAATCCTACTACAGGGGAATATATTGCATCTTTGCAAAGACCAGCTCACTGATCATTGTGATTTCACTGAGCTAGGGAATGTGACCCATGCTGTTCCCAGGCCACAGTGACTTGGGGACATGGCTATCCTTGACTCAGGTGCAAAGGATGGGTTCTGGCCATGCAAGTTGACTCCTTAGTCCTCTGTAGCTGTATTTTTCTTTCATTCTGTGTTAAGGAAGAGTGACTCCCTTTTCAAGATGTGCTAGAAAATGGCCATAATTTGGCTGAGGAGAGCTATAAAACATAATAATGTTTGGGCTTGCTGAGCTGATCAGCAAGAGCTCACCATTACTGCAGCTTAATTTCTCTGGCCAAGGCACCCAAATGGACTCAGAAGGATGAGTCACTGCCCATGCTGGGTGTTAGAGCACTAAAGAGTGCTGCTGAAGCAACTCCTACTCATCTGGAGGATGCAGGAAATACAACTGGGTTGATCCAATGCTAGATTCAGTATACAACAGCTCTGTGGCAGGACATACTTTTTTAATAGCCTTTACCTGTTTTATTATCCTGCTGAGGTGCAGTAATGGAAACATTAGTCCATGCTTGCACTCTTCTCCTGTTGCTATACTGAAAGGTGGAATATTAACTTTGTGTCTTTTGTGGGGATAGCAAATTCGACGAACTCTTACTCTGGGATCCCTCCACCTGCTCACCTATCCATGGGTGGAAACACTATAGGAGCCCATTCTTCGTCCAATTGTATCATGTACCGATTGGCGCAAGATAGGCCAAAAAAAAAGCATCTAAAGTAAGCGTGTTCACACAAGTGATGATATTGGTATTATTATACCAGTTAACTTGATGGTAGATTTGCTCATGTAAACAAGTTTAGTGGAACAGGCCCTATTCAATGATGATTTTAGATGACGGCTTCAGTGATGACATTTCTGCCTTTTTTAAATACGTGTCTAAAACAGGTATGTTGTATCCGTTTCAGTCCTCCTTACCTATAATCATGCCCCTATTAAAATGACACTTTTAGGGACTGTTTATTTGATAGACTCTCAAGTATTCATTACCTTAATTACCCAGTATAAATTACCCAGGGTACTCTATCCTTGTTTGGCTCAAAAATAATTACTTGTTATTATTCAGGTGCTAATCACCAAATCTTACTCCTTGCTAGTTTATTACGGATTTTCAGAGGAAAAATTAAAGCACAGTCTTAAATATGTCTGTTCCTCAATTTGTTTAATAACAACAGTGCATCCATTTTGCCTCTGGAGAACTTCCACAGATCGTGTCAGGCTGCAGACACAGGTAATTGTCTGCACATGGTGCTGGGAGGTGACAGGATGGGTGTCCCCCTTGCTGTGGGATGCTATGTGCTCCAGCTCTTTGAGAGCTGCTCATGAGCATTGCTTGATCTGTTCTGACGGGATTTCTTGTTGGCACTTTATTATACAATTGCTTGAGTTGTTCTGCAGTGGTGCTGAGTGCTTGCCACAGCGAATGAAGTCAGCTCCTGATGATGTACTGTCTCTGATTCAGAGCAAGGCCTCGAGGTGGACCATCTGCCGGCTGTTTGCCTTTCTTTGATGCACTGCAACTGGCCAAGCTGCTGGGTGTTACTGGTGCCTTTAATGTGGACATGGGAAAGTGGATCTGTGATTGTATTTGCCCATATGCTTTCTGCTGAGGTAAGACTTGAAATCTGTGAGTTGAGTGGTATTGCACAGGTTTCGTTCACAAGGGCACAGGAGTAAGTGAGTACCCCACAGTAACTCTGGCTCTGCTCCGCACAAAAGATGGTGGCTTTGGTGGGTGCCCTCTGAGGTGCCAGGTGGCTGTGGCATTGTAGAACAAGTGTTGCCCATCTCTGATGGTGAATGAAGGTTACCCTGCAGACAGATGATCTTTTACAGGCCTGTCTGGGGTCAGTGGCATCTGCAGCCAGCACTGGCTGAGAGCCAGGACTGCAGAGTGAGTGTCTGGAGCCTGCACCTTCCAAGTCCATGAATCTTGGAGGTCTGCATGCAGGAAAGTGAACACCCGGAAGCCAAAAGCTTTTCTTCAGGCCATTTCCCCTGTGCTCCTGGAATATGAGAACACGTATGTGCAGAGTAGGAAAACAGTACATTTATAAACTGGTAGAGCACCTTATTCTTAGATTCCCTGTGGAGACGCTGCAAGTTACAGCCTCCTGTGAACCAGACGGTACAACAAAGACTCTCTATTCCCAGTCTGCCTCCAACTGGAAGGTCACACTGTCATGCTGTACCTCGACAGCATGCCATCCTGGCACTAAAAAATATGCCCATTGCTGATGCCATGTGTCCCTCGCCATGGTAATTTTTGAGCACTTCTCAGTCAGTCGATCTCAAAGTAACTTACAACGGAATTAGTATCACCATTTCCATGTTGCAAACTGATTCTACAGCCTTTTCATAAGGTCACCGATCAAACACATCAAAGAGCAGAAAACCAGTTGTTTAAGTCCCGGTCCTATGCTGCATTCACTAGGCTGCAGTGCTTCACCTGCACTGAGCCATATCCTGAAGATATAGTGACTAATATCCTAAAAATATGGTGAAGCTCTAGCTTGTAAGAATAATGTTTTAGGAGGTTGTAGTGTCTGTAGACCGTTCACTGTAATCTGACAGCTTGGCACATGCCAGGAGAAGCCCACAATATTTTATCTCATTAGTGTCATCACTGGAATTATTTATGAATATTCTTGGTTTATCTTGGTCTATCTGCTTTCAGTCCTACTCTATAGGAAGAGTGATTTTTTTTTAAAATCAGATTTAAGATATTTTTACCAGTGCTATTTCCAGCCTATGTGATTTTTCATGGCAATTAGGTGAGCAAACAATTACACAGTATGATGCTGAGGGTGTGAAAAATTTAATATAACCCATCTTGTCTATAATAATCAAAGTAATCCTGATCAAGAGATGGTGTGAATTGTGTGTGAATTAATATTATCATACGACTGTCTTTAACTGTTGATACTCTTTGATGTGACTATGTAGAAAAGCACTAGGAATCAGTGAAGATTAGGGGAGAAGTGGCTATTTCTGATAACAAATTCTACTTGCTCATAGTAATACAAATTGGCTGTGCCAAATCACTTTACCAGGCTTTTCAGTGTCTTTTTTTTTTTTTTTTTAAACTTGATTTTTTTGCATGTAGCTGTTGAAATGTTGGGAGGAAAGAGGAAGAGAGAGTGTTGTCTTCAAGGGAAATACATATTTTACTATTAATATATGTAAACAGCACCTGATGTCGCACTCACATTTGAATTATCTTCTTCCAGAAATGCTAAAGAATTTTTTAAGTCACCAGGTGAAATGAAGGAAAGCTCTACATGATGGTTCATTTGGGCTTTATCTCTGCAAGAGTCTCAAACTATTGACTTCTACATGCCTGACATCTCCAAGGAGCCTCTGCCCATGTAGCTCTGCGCGTTTTTCTCTCCAGAACATAGTGCATCCTCTCACAGCCTCGGGCTTTCCTGGGATACTCATTGTACAAGCACATGGTTTTCCAAGTGCACCATGCCTCTAGTCTGCTTTTTCTCGCGGCAACTAATTCCAGTTTTCTCTTTGTTTCTAACTTCTAACAACGTTCTGGCCAAAAAGAGACAACCATCCATATCATACCTGTCAGTAACGTTTGGCACTAAGCCTCTTGTAATGTTTGGGTATATGCCGTGTTTATACACTTTAAAAGAAATTTGTTTGAAGTGTTTCCATTTGAACACAAAATTATGAAAATTATGAAAAAAATACAAAATAGATACTGATAAAATGCTGATCATTCGAAATGCTCAGGTGCATATCTGATTAACGCCATAACCTGATTTTTATGGCACCCTGTCCAAATGTGAATGTAAATGAATATGGTATGTGAAGACAGGCCTTCGTTTGAATTTCACTGTTTGTCAAATGTGGCAGGATAAATCTGAAGAATTAGTGAAAAAGCAAGTAATTTTTGCTCTGTTGGATATATTTGCAAATGCCTTTTAATGATATGTGAGACTACACTGACAAATTCACTGATGAACACTACTGATTCAATGAGCTGTATCTGTTCATTTGATTCCCTTATGAACCTCACATGCAATCGTGTTCTGCGCTTCAGAATGTGCCTTTTCTGTTCAGTTGCAGCTTTTGCTTTTTACACTGTGAGAACCCTTTTGAACCAGCGCACCTGTTCTTAAGGCTGCACTATTAACTGCTCTGCAGTAGTCGGTCATTTGTTGATATTTGTCGATACGTGGATTCAAAATTAGTAGTGCTAGTGTTTAAATATGAGTACTACTTACATTTTAACTAGCAAGCTGTTGGAACCTCTGTTACCAGTTACTGTCAGCAAAAATAATTTCAAAGTATAAACTAAATTAAGTTTATATTTATATTAAGTTTATATTTAAGTTTAAATTGATTAAATTCCAAATTAGGAATTCACTATCTGCCAAGAATTACTTATATCTGTCAGGCCTCCCAAAAAAAAGACTCAGTAATAAAACAGGTATTGTTCAAAGTTTAAACTGTCTTTGAATAAGTTTCCAGACTAATATCTTGTTTGTTCACTGTCAGGCAAGAAGTAAAAGTTTTTATCAATTGATGTATCAAAATCCTGCAAAATGGAAATGCTACTGATTACACCACGGTATGCTGAACCATGAGGGAAGTTCTGGATAGCAAGGTCTTATTGGATTTGGCATTCATTCCTATAATAAATTTCCTTTATTCTAGGAAGAGAAACTTCTCATAAATAGCACTTGTTTCTGGCAAATTAAATGAAATTGAGTTGTGACTGCTGAGACCTGCAGTAAGAGCAGAAGTGTCCTAGACCACACCTGAGCTGCATGTGAGATATTTGTGCCGGGGCTCTTGCACGCTCGCCAAGGCCTAAGAGAGATTGAGTATGACTGCAGTTGATGGATGCCCTGCCAACTGCTGCACATTTGTCTTTTATAAAGCATCTCCCGTATTGTGGTCAGGCCCAGAAAATAGACTGAATTCTTATAAACTGTCTAATATGTCAAGGCTTTATTAAAATAAATACCAGACACTGTGAATGAAGCACTTAAAGCTGCAAGTGCATCGAGGTCTGTTTGTGACCACTGCTGAAGACAGGACACTGAGCTAAATGGACCCTTGAGCTGAACGAGTGCAACATCCTTACATGCCTCTCAGTTTTCGACTGTGTTGGTTGTTTAAATGACTTGGTGTTTATTAGTTAGTTGGTCTTCTCAAGTGGAGCTATTTCCTCAATTTCTGTAAACCTGAAAAAGGCTTTAATGTGTGTTGAGCACATATACAGTGTGTTTGGTTACTGATGGTGTTGCCTAGTGGTTGTATGAATGATTATAGGAGATCGGAAGAGAAAGTGGAAAGCTCATTGATTTTGGTTATAGTCATTATGTAAAAACATGGCAGTGGATCACTGTATGCGAGTAGACAGAGCAGGAGAAAAAAAATGGGCGCTGTTCACATTTCCAGTCATTCCTACAGTCCTTTGGTGTGTGCCCACTTGTATGCCCATGTACTGTGTGGGGGTAGTGTATGCAGGGTCTTAGTTCAATTCTTTGCTAGTAGCTAATGCTAAGACATTATTTTACTAAGGAAAAAGAGGTTTTGCTTTCTTATTTTCTCAGTATTTTTTCAAAATAAGAAGGAAAACCAGTGAAACTATATGTGTTGTGCTCTCAGAGGAGGGAAAAGAATAACAAATTAAAAAATGCATATCAGTGTTCCCATATTATCTGAGCAACATGCAATTTAGCACCTAATCGTTTTGCAAATGTTATGCAGCTTAGGTAGGACTTAGAAGCTAAAGCTTCTAAACGGAGTCCGCTAGCCCTAGGTGCAAAGCCAGTGAGATGAGGGTACATTTGAGGCCACGCGGGTAAGAATGCAAGGTTAACTTGCTAAAGAGAGTTAGAAAATGAGAAGGTGCATCCTGAGGCTGCTTGTCCCAGCTTCTGGCCCTGGTTCCCAGGGCTCTCGAAGTATTTTGTATGAATACATCATTGGGCAATGTGCATAGTCGCTACTCCTTTGCAGCTGTCAACATTGCCGTAGTTTCAAACATGAAGAAATTCCCTTAGATGACCTATTCATGTCTTCTAAGTTTCATTCCTTCAGGGTATACTTCCATGGAGTTATTAAAAATTTTTATTATCCTTTCATGAGTGCATAACATTTGAGCCTTAAAGTGTGGTCGGAATTCAGTTCTGCTGGAAAGAATCGTTTTTGTCTTTGTCCTTTAATTCTGTTGTTGTAGCAAAGCAGAAAATACTGCAGACAGTGCCATAAAATTTGAATAGTTAATGTAAAAATCTTTTCCCAACTGTCACAGGGTAATATCAAAATGTTCTGAATTGTTTAGCTATTTCTTAATGAGAAATAAAGAGTGTTACAGATATTAAGAGATTCACTAGGGCTAATGTGTTTGAAGTCCATGTACTGAAAGTTTCTAATGTTTAATAAATTATAAAATAGTAGTGTAGAATGTTTTTAAAGAGCTTTTGAAATATTTTTATTTGTGGATTTTTTTCCCCAGATTTTCTTTGGATAATGAAAACAAATACATTGCACCTTTGCAATTCATGTCTGCTCGCATATGAAATTCATGTTCACACAGAGAGGCCAATGCACATCTGGGAAATGTACTCGCACGCAGGCAGCTGGGTTCATTGTCCTCTTGTGCCTGCAGAAAGCAATCAGGAAAACATCTGTGCTTAGCTAGAGCTGATTTTAATGGACTGGGTTCAAATGTTGGCAGAAGGCAAAAGCTCCAAGAGCGGCCAAAAGATGGTTAATTGGCTGTCAGGTTTGGAGCTTGACCATTAGCTGGGAGACACAATAGTTATTTACAGAGAGTCACAATACTTATTTACAAGGCAAGCAGAAAGCAGTGGGAGTCTGTATGGCTGGGAGGAATGGGAATGAAAAACGACGGGGTAAGTGGCACTGAAATGCTAGTGTCTCCTTTGCTAAAGGGGGTAAACAGAATAATGCCATCAGCTACAGCACTTACTCCTTCTCCAGTTAAAAGTAAACAAAACCAAAACCAAATTGAAAAAAAAAAGGGAGGGGATGACCCTAGTGTCATTTGATGAAGGAGTTTTCTTCTGAAGTTTGTGGCACTAGTCACTGCACTTCAGGAGCAAGGATTGTGCCAGGTTTACTGAAATTGTGCTAAGTGGCTAAATTATCAACTTTTCTTATTACAGGTGTGTGGCTGCCTTAAAGGGAGTTCAGCTGCACTTTAAAATAAATTAATAAATAAAAATATTGGCAGCAGTGGAGTTTGCTGCTCCTTTAGAGTCCTGCCATGCTCCTTCCTGGGACAAAGGATAACGGTCCCTACTTTGTTTTTCTCTTGTCCTTTACAAAAAACTGGCTAAGTGTGGAACCAAATGCTTGGTGGGGTAAGTTATGAGTGCAAGTCTGTCTTCTCAATATACTAGGACTTGATTGTTTGGTGTTTCCTCCTCTCTTTTGAAAGGGTTAAATCCCTGACAATTCTTGACTAAGGCCTTACTGTGATACACAAAAGCTTTACTTGCATCTTTCTTAGCTTCATTTGCATAGTTTTGGTAGAGTTGATAATAAGATATTTTGAAACATGTACTCTCTTGCCTGACAAGATTAAACAGGCTTTGAGCTAGTTCGTTAGGTTTCCTGGGTAAGTCACTGATAATGGGAACTCAGGACAATTGTGACCAGGTAAGTGCCAAAGAACTAATTTAAACTGACCCCTCCCTTGTAATATTCTGGAGCCAAAGGACTGATGAGCTAGTTCAATGACTATATATGGACAAAGGAAGCCTGAAGCTCAGCTGATGGACAGCTTAAGGACTATGTAAATGAATTTTTAGGAAAGACCGCCCTTCCAAGAAATCTGATGAATATGTATGGTTTTTCTGTATATAAACTGATGTGCTTTGCTAACCCATTGGAGCACTTGTGGTGGAATGATCCCCAGTGCTGCAATAAAATGCCTGCTTAATAACACTTTGTTGTTATTGAGTGTTATTACATCGGTTTGCTTACCCAGCCGCACCTAGCTTCCCACCTCGGTGAGGAAGTTAGAAAGCAAGGGTGTTCGGAGAACACCGATCTTTCTATCACTTTATGCTGTATTCCAGAGCCTTCTGTAAAAAGTTTTTAATACAAAAGAGGCTAGGAAAATGAGGGATTTTTTCCCCCCACATTTCAGGAGAATAAGTGTGCTCAAACTGCTTGTAGATTTTAAACTGATATATGAAAATGGAAGTAGGATATTTTGTAGCTGAAGAAAATAGGTGGGTTTCAGCTTTCTGGAGGAGCAGACTCTTCTGTTTTGGAAAGAGCAAAGCTGCTGCCTGAAGGGCTTGTCTGGAAACTGGTTGTTGGAAAACAGTCCTATGCTGTGCCTTTGAATGAAAAAAAAACCTCATAACAACCACTGCTGTGGCATCTTCTGACTCCTGTTGCCTCACACTTGTACAGTCATCTGCTTTTTTACCCCCTTCCCCATTGTTATGTTGTAGCTTGGTTCCTTAAGGGATGGAGGGTTATGGGCTTTTGTTCTGTCTGCCCAGTGGCCCCTTGTCTCGCTGCAAGTTCAAGCTGCTGGTCAATTTGAACCACAGTTAGCAAAGGATATTCAGTTTTGTTGAAATGTGGCTGGGTGGAGGAGGAAAACCCTATGGTTGCCTGCAGAGTGCATTTAACTCTTAGTTCAATGCCTATTGGACATAACAAAATCCACTGATGCTCACCTGTAAGAGCTAGTCTAATACTTTAAGTAAATCTTAATTTGTTTACCACAGTTGCTTTAAAAAAAAAAAAAAAACACAACAAAACCACCATCACATCAGAACACACACATCACAATAGCCCCACTAATCAGATTTAAAGTATAAAAGCCAATAACTTTAAAATAAATTGACATGACTTATTTTGGATAGACATGCAAGTATTTTATTATGCCAATTTTTGGCCAATGTATTTTTTTAATGTGTGGAGTCCTAATAGGCTGCAGTTCTTAAGCTTTTGTTTCTGTACTGTTAGTAGTAGCAATAAGAGTTGGAAATGCTTGAATAAAGTATGCTTTTTTCCCACAAACAAGAAGCAATGAAATCCTGGGACCTGAAAAAAAACAATTCTCCCTTCAGTTTGACAGAAAAATATCTGTGCTAAACTGATATGTTAATTGAGTCTGGCAGCCTCCATTTAATTATGACTCATTGCAAACAATCAAGTTAGTCAGCTCCTCAGTTGCAGTTCTGTTTTTGTAGTGAGAATAAAAGAAAATAGCTAGCACATATAGTTTTACTTTTTTCCCCAAAAACTCTGCAATTTTGAATATTTAAAGATTTCTGATTTTCTTTTTTTTTTTTTTTTGTCAATCCATTTCACACACTTTTGACTGCAATAATTTTAGAATTTACGTATGAAATTCAGTCTCACAATTTATTAGCTGTTATCACAACCATTGCAGATTTAAATGCATGTGGGAAACAGTTAAGCACAACTAAACTTATTTGGCATAGTTATGCTACAACAACCATGCTAGTAAATTTCAGTACTGGCTAGCAAAAAGAACAATTCCTGTGACAATGAGAAGCCCCAGCATCTGGAACCAAATTCATCTTGCTGTAACTCACGTGATGCTGTTGTTGAGTGAGAACAAAAACAAGTGACATGACTTCCTTCAAGCAAGTAAGAAAGTTACCACTGTGGATCAACTTAATGAGAAATATCCATCCTGTAAATATTTTTAGTCTAAAGAATTGTGGTGGAAAATAGGGAAATAATGCAGGAGATTAAAATCGCCTTACCTGTGATGTAGAAAATAATCGGTCTTTTTTATCTTCTGATTTGTATTATACTTACGATTAAGAAAACTTAAGTTAGGCTGAAGTCTTATTTTGCTAGGAGTCAAACAGTTTAATTGAACCCATATTGAAAAGGCTTTGAGTCCAAGCTAACTGTCTAAGTTGAGAAAAGAGAAAGTGGAAGGGAAAAGAGGGACAGATGAATAATGATGCCTGTAAAGTCTTTGCAGAGCTAGAATAGACTATTGGGACCACTGCTAAATCCATTTGGTTACCACCAATTACTTGCAGACCTAAAGAAGTGTTCTCCAGCCAGTTTGCCAATGTAGTCTGGTTTACATATGCTGAGATACACAACTGCTTGATTAAATCCTCCAAAAGCATTTAAGCTTTAGAAGTTTCTTCCTGACTTTTGTAAACCAAAGTCCCAATGCATCTGTGAAATTCTGACTGTTGTGTAGCAACTCTTCTAATAACTACATAATAATATCCTGTGTTTTTAAAATGCTTTCCAAGCAGAGGATGGCGTAATTTATTTTTTTTAAAGCAAAGTTTGCAAAAGATAGAGGAAAGAGTTTTAACTTAAAAAGGAACATGGGAGAAAATGGTGCCTCAGATATCAGTTCACAGAAATCTGGACTAGTGAAATTCTAAACTCTTGAAAGGAAGGACCTGCTAGGGTTTCTGCTATATAATGGTCAGTGTTAAATAATTCCCAGAGCTCTCGCCAGTGACCAGAATGTTTAGAATTGCTATTTTGTGTGTGTTTGTATATTAACATATTATAAAAACATATAAATAAAAAATAATCCAGGATTCAGAAAAAAGAATCAATCTCAGAACAGCTTTAAAACATTACAGAAATAATTGGTTGAAGTGCAATACTGGTTAATTAAAGGCCTACTACTCCTGTATAAATAAGAGAAAAAAAGTTGTGAATTATCTCATCTATGTAATATCTTATCTCAGAAATATAGGTTAGTAGGACTGGTCCCTGATTTCTTATCTGAAATTAAAGATAATTCTTAAATTCTGACATCATATGGAGAGGCTGAAGCTTCCCTTTTTTCTGGCGCAAGATAGCGTTGCAATAGGTATGCGTTTATCGAAAAAGGAGCTGTGTATAATTTACATACTTCCAATGATTAATGTTGTAGTTATTTCCATTGTGCTAAAGCACAACGCTTCTTGCATTTGTTTTTGTAGGACAAACCTACATCCATCAGTGGAGTGTTATCTTGCCAGCTTCTCCACTATTTTTATTTAGCTAATTCAACCATTGCATTACCTAAAAGGATCTAATTAATCATTATGTTCCTAATCTTGGCTTTTATTGAGACTACAGTTAATTAAGTTTACAAATCGACATGGCGAAGTTTGATCCAGACAAATTACCTCGGAGGAGAATTTGTGTCAATAAAAATCTCTGGACCAATATATTGTTGGCATATGCAGCTGGTGATGAAGATCTAGCTGGGTAGTCCTGGGTTGGGGATGGCTTGTAAATGCAGTCGTCAGACACATGCCAACTTGCTGAAACTGCCTCAGCACATTAGAAGTCTGAGAATGTCACGAGCTCTTCTAAATGGTTTCGCAGTGAAAGAGGCTGATTTTTCAAGGCATTCGACACCCCAGCTCTAGCCTCAATCAATGGCTTCTCCAAGTCTAGTACGGCACTGCTGAAATCGAGGGGAACAAGAAGGGGCCTTCCTCACGTTTCATCGAGAATTGTCCAGTGCTAGCCGGGACAGCCACTGTGGCACATCGGTGGCCTTGACCCACGGCTGCTGAGGGGCTGAGGCTGGCGGGGCCGTGTGGGCTGGCACTCGGGCCTGCGCTAGAGCAGGCGGTCAGTCAGCAGGGGGGAAAGAGACTGACAGGATCTTCGTGGATACCCTGGGGGACAGTGCCTGAACCCCCATCACAGTGCAGGAAGGCCGTGCTTGCTACAGAGAGTTCCGAAATGGGGAATGCTTGGCCCTCGTGAAGGGCGGCTCCTTCTCCTGCAGACCTGCAGCCGCAGAAGATGCTCGGTGCCCTGGCAGCTGCTGAGGGGAGAAGCAAGCCTGTGGAGGCCTCGGAGCCAACCACGTGTCTGCAGCAAGCGGTGGTGGGCCTGAGAACCCCCCTGGCGGGGTGCAGGGGCCGACCTGCTCCCTGGGGTGTGTGGGTGCTTGTTGGGGGCCCAGGGTGCCAGGGGAAGGCTGCTGGGGCTTCTCCAGCTCTGGGGCTACCACCCCTGCTTTTTATCCCCTTGAGTGTCAATGGCAGGGAGCCTGGATGGGGTGTCCTCCTGATGGGATCCACTTGGAAAAGGGGGGAGTGATGTGGGGTATCTTGATTTAAGAAGTTAGTCTTTATTTTAGTGTTTATTAACCAATGATGTATGGGATGCCGTGTTGCTTGAAGTCCCTACTCTCTGGACCACATTAGCCTTAATCAATTAATAATAATGAACAGGACACTGTGTTTGATGTCTTTACTCTCTACACCATAACCAGAGAGAATACCTGGGGTTTATTACATATAGGATGAGTTATTTGACAACCTGGCAAGACAGATATCCAGCTGGCCAACTTGGCAACAAAACTTACTTTGAAGGTGTCCTGGAGTGAACTGCCTTCATTATAATATCAAAAAACACACCCACAAGTCAAGGAGAGCCTTGCCCAGGTGAAGACCCTTCCTCTGTGCCGGGGCAGTGATCGAAGAGAATGACACAGCAGATATTACAACTATATGCAAATTACTAACCAACCATTGTAACTGGGAGTGGAATACCTTGTAACTTTTGTGTATAACTATGACAAGGAAACTAGCATAAGGTGCGCTTAATTTCTGGAAATTCCACCTAGCACCTAGGCCTGAATAAATTCAGTATCTGTCCTGAGTGTGGGAGATTGGTTCATTGCATGCCAGGCATGAATCTGCTTTTTGGACAACAGGGGCGAGGGCACCTTTGCTAGATGGCTGCCAGCCTGCAGAGGAGAGCTTGAAAGTAGGAGTGGTGGGAGGGAGGTTACGGGCCACAGTTAGGTGAGGCAGCGGTGGACAGGCTCAAGAGCGAGCGGTGCAGGGTGATGGGAGCAGGGGAAGCCTCAGGAACGGTAAGACAGGGCAGAGAGGGACCCATCTCCAGTGCACGTGCACAAACGCACACGATATCCTTGGAGTAACTGAGAGCTGGTGGGCCAGCTCCTGTGGCTGGAGCGCTGCAGTGGAAAAACGAGGAGGAGGAGGAGATGTGAAGGAGCAGCTTGAATGTAGACGGAGCTGAGAAGTGTGCCAGGCTGGTGGAGAGCCTGTGGGGCAGGACCAGCAGAGAGGCCTGGTGGATTTGGGGTTTTTTAGTCCAGTACCCAAACAATTCAGTACTCATGTTTCTAGAGTCACAGGTAAAAGGAAGCCTTCAGGTTTTGTGCCAGCTAATTCATAATACAGTGTTAGAAACTCATTAAGAACACTGGGTATTTGTTCCAGAAAAATAAACCTGTGTATGACTGTTTTGCTTTACTGCATCTCTTATTTTTTCCCAATATGATCAATGGTGAATATATTTAAAAGTGTTTTTCCGGCAGTATCTACAGGCTGTGCCAATTAGATACAACAATTCATTTAAAGAGTCTACTGTCCTTTGCAGAGGTTAGACAAAGTGCTGCAGGTTTTTTGTGTGTTTACTGTGATACTACTCATCTAATTCCCTTTTTTGTCTTAATTTGAAGCATTTCTTCATATCCATTCTCCACCATGCTGTCTGCTGTTGCAGTCTGAGCTCAGCAGATGACAAACCTCTGCTTTAAGGGTATTAAGAATCCTGTGCTAACTTTAAACCACGTTGTTCCTGTGGCTGCAGTGTAAGTGGATGTGTGATAGAGAGATGGATATCTCTGTTCCTGTTCAGTGCTGTGCTAAATAGTCTTGGATACTATCAGACCAAAGCTGTAAAGGGCAGGACGCCTGGTTCATGCGGAGCCAGAACTACATCTTTTAGGTACATTTGACCATTTTAATGCAGGATGGCTGAAGTTAGGCCTAAGTAGTTTGCTGAATGACAGCACACCAGTTCCAAAGCAATTGACAAGGTGGTTCCTTTGAAAGGGAGACCAAGTGGGTGAATGAAGAAGAAATTCATGCAATGGTCACAGAAATGCCATACTGGTTTGCTGATCTTTGGCAGTATTAACAAAAGGGTAGGGGTAAGAATAAGGAAACTGAAAGATTGTATGCCTTGTCTTGTTGGTTTTCCTTTTAATGGTAAAAGTCTCTGAAGTATTTTGATTCTTAGTTTTAATGTATTTTGGTCTCATTCCTTAATTAAATGTTGAAGGAAATTGATGGGAAGCAACTTAGTATTTTATTCTTGGTCAAGTGCTGTTTCGATCAGGTTGATCCAAAACAAATGGGGTTTGTGTTTTATTGTTTCCTAGCTGTGCAGCAAACTAAAATACTGCTGATTTGCCCAGCTTTTCTTTTTACCTCTCCACCAGGAATATTTAGGTATTTAAGTATTTTTCAAAAAAATTCCTTGAAGCTTAGATATTTTTGCCCTTACTGTGAAAATATTTTGGAAAAAAAAAAAAAAATCTGAAGTTAGCTATGTTATCTTTTGCTCATTCTGAAAACATTAGCAGGTGAAAATAAGTTTGCTTTTTAACATTAGTTATTGTGATTCTTAAGTACAGTGAAACACCACTGCAGTTATACTTTTCAGAATAATGTGCTATTACTGGAGCTAAATTATTCGTACAAAAAGGATGATTGATCAAACACAAGCTACTATAAGTGAGGGGTAGAACAAGGTCAAACTTATTTTACAGGTATATGGAAGCTAATAAAATCAGTAAATTGCACATGCAGACAGATATTTCCACTCATGAATATCATTGTTTTCATTGTTACATTTTATAGCCTGCTTTCCACTTCTGACTTTCTCATAGACTGCAGCATGCATTTATTCATCCTGGCCTGTAAGCATTTCTCAAAATATTTATTAATGGTAATATTAAACTCAGGTCCTCAGTTAGTTATACGCTCCTATATCATAAAAGAATTGGTATAAACCTCTTGCAATATCTTGACATGCCAAGTAAAGATTATACTGGTTCAGTGATCTCTCTCTAAAGCACAAGCAATCTGTTCTCAGAGGTACATAATTCACAAAAACTTTAGAGCCAACAGAATAATAATCATGAGTAGTTTATCTGGTGAATTTCCCAAACAGTTGTGGTATAAATAATTTATGTATGAATTTCAACATTGCATGCATTACCATTCCTAAACAGTGATTACATCTTGTTGGAGAATCTAGGGACTCTAACTGTGTAATAAAACAAGTACAATTTAGGACAGGTGAGGCAGAAGCTTTATTAACTATGTTTATTGTGGTATGATTGGTGTCAGTCAACATGGCTTCACTAAGAGCAAATCGTGCCTGACAAATTTGGTGTTCTTCTATGATGAGGTTACAGTGTTGGTGGATAAGAGGAGAGCAATAGATGTCATCTACCTGGACTGGTGCAAGGCGTTGACACTGTCCCGTGTGATACCCTGGTCTCTAAATTGGAGAGACATGGATTTGATGTATGGACCACTCAGTGGATAAGGAATTGGCTGGACGGCCACACTCAAAGAGTTGCGGTCATCGGGTTGATGTCCAAGTGGCGTGCAGTGACAAGCGGTGTTCCTCAGGGGTCAGTACTGGGACCAGTACTATTTAACATCTTTGTTGGCAACATGGATGTAGGGACTGAGTGCACCCTCAGCAAGTTTGCTGACGACACCAAGCTGTGTGGTGCAGTCGACATGCTGGAGGGAAGGGGTGCCATCCAGAGGGACCTGGACAGGCTTGAGAGTAGGCCCATGCCAACCTCATGAAGTTTAATAAGGCCAAGTGTGTGTTGGGGGAATCCCATGCACAAATACAGACTGGGTGGAGAATGGATTGAGAGCAACCCTGAGGAGAAGGACTTGGGGCTGTTGGTGGATGAGAAGCTCAACATGAGCTGGCAATGTGCACTTGCAGCCCAGAAGGCCAACCGCATCCTGGGCTGCATACAAAGAAGTGTGGCCAGCAGGTCAAGGGAGGTGATTCTGCTCTCATGAGACCCCACCTGGAATACTGTGTCCAGCTCTGGAGCCCCCAGTCTAAGAAGGACATGGACCTGTTGGAGTGGGTCCAGAGGAGGGCCACGAAGATGATCAGAGGGTTGGAGCACCTCNGGTCCCTTCCAACCTAAACCATTCTATGATTGTGAGAAAACAGTCAGACAGCATCTCCCTCCCTGCTGCCCTGTTCTCTGCCAAGTGGTTGCAGACCCAACCTATATACTCCCTCAGAGAAAGAAGAAAGAGGTGAGGAAAAGCAGTAATTTCAATGTTAACAAAGCCAGGTATCCATCCCTGGGGGGGACGATGGACTCCATAAGTAGCTTGCTAACTGCCACCATTCTAAGGAATCAAACAGTAAATAACGTCACAATATGGAGAGATGGATCATGGTAGAGCCTAGAGTGGCACGCCCAGCATTATCTTAGCTGAGAAGTGGGGAGTTGAAAACAGTCACTGACTGTTAGCTTTTTAGGCGAAGGGAATCTTCTTTTGGTAAGGATAACTTCTCAGGTAGACCTCTCAATCCTAAATAGTCACAATTTTACCACCACAGTCAATCCCTATCACATGTGCAGCAGGAAAAAAAAAAAAGTACTGCAATAAATGGATTGAGATGATACCATGTAACTTCCCTGACCAACCACACAGACAGCACTGCTTGAGGAATTAAGATGAAGAATTTAATCATTTGCACTGTAATCAACAAGAGATATGAAAATGAGTGTCATGAGTTTTGTATCCGGTTAGATGGCAATGCTGACTTCTTCCTGATGCTCTGTTTAGTAGAGACGTTCTGTTCTACAGATCTGCTCTCGGATCCTGCTTTGCATGTGCTAGAAAAATACAATTGTACACAAGTATGTAGAGAATACATGCACTCATAGGGGATATTTGCTAATGCATCAAAGAAACCCATGTCAATTTGTTAATCAGAGCAGGGACATTACAGGTTCCAAATCTGGAGTAAAAACATTTTGTGATTTTGGGGCAGGGGTGGGGGAAGCGGGTGGGAGTGGAATAACATTTTTGTCCTCTTATTTTTGTCAATGTCACAAGCAGACTGGATTACCTGAATTGTCTTAATGCTAATTGTCTGCTTTTAGCTGAGCCCTTCCATAAGTTCATCCTTAAAACAGGGGACCACCACAATATAACATTACTCCTTATCTCAGCTTATTGCTGTGACCTTTGCAAAAAATCGTTAATCAGTTGCTTGCAATTGCAAATCAATAACGCTTTTCAGACATGTAGAAGTTCTTCCTTATGTGTATGGGATTCCTTCCTGTTGTCTAAACTCTGGGAAAAAAGGGGAAAGAGTAATCTGAGAGACATCGGGGCAACCAGTTGTGGGCTGTGTTTAGCAACCACTGAGAAGCCATCTAGAAGCAGCCAAGAAGTGATTTATTTAGTTTTACTGGAATAATGTTCTAAGATTTTCCCACAACTGTTTCTATGCCAAGTTCCTATCTATTGTCTTTACGCTGTTGACTCTTCGCAGTTCTCCTTCATTCTGGGCAATCTTCTAGAGACAGGAGATGCATTTCCTGGGTTGGCTTCAATTGAACATGCATTGATTTGGTATCTAACAGCTGGACCAAAGTTTAGCAATTTGCATACAGAGACGATGAACAGGTGCACTGAAGCTTGTTATTCAATATTATTTAAGAATCATAGAATCACCTAGGTTGGAAGTGACCTTTAAGATCATCGTGCCCAACCATCTACCTAACATTGCCAAAACCCCACCCCTAAGCCATGTCCTTTAGCACGATATCTACTGGTCTTTTAAATACCTCCAGAGATGGCGATTCCACCACTTCCCTGGGCAGCCTGTTGCAATGTTTGATAAACCTTTCAGTGAAGAAATTTTTCCTAATATCCAATCCGAACCTCCCCTGGTGCAGCTTGAGGCCATTTCCTCTTGTCCTGTTGCTTGTTACTTGGGAAAGGGTTGTGTCTTCTTTACTTGAATATTTATTCCTCAATTTTAGCCTGTTATGATACTACTGTGGCTACAGTATGGGGCTTGAGTTTTTCCTGTTGCTTGCTTTTTCTTTTAATCTTCAAACATCTTAAGAAAATTTTTATTGCCAGTTGCAAACTAGTCTCTAGTCAGCAGCTGCTACAGCTTAGATTTTACCAGGACTTTCTTCAAAATTGTAAAGATTGTGTTGAAGGCTGCTTATTGTCTATTATCTGAGACATGATTGAGAATTTTAGTTAATTGATTTACATTTTTTGCCAATGTTTTTATCTATCTCCCATTGTTTTAGTCACATAATAGGTCACCTGCATTATTAAGAATTAAATTAATGTTTTAATTTTACATTTTAAGATCTGCATTCCTCATTTTACTTATTTTTAGATCTGTTCATCAATGTACAGAGACCTGCTGCAATTTTTTAATCATATAATTTGGCAATAAGCATAAAAATTAAGTAAATTTGTAAAACAAATGAATTCATAACATGATTATTAAACTAAATGAAGGGTAACAAATTATGAAGATCTACAAAACTGAATTATGTTCTCTATTATGCACTTTTGAAAAAGAATAAGAACGCTTGAGAATTAAAATTTCATCCTATTCAGTAGTTTAGTGAAGCCTCATGGATATGACTAGCTTATGGCAGTCTGCAGTATTGGATACTGGAGAAAGAATTCACATCCAAAAAATTAAGGTACAATAACCAGTCTTACGCTAATTGTGAATGTTATTTTGTGCAACATGTAATAATATCTAAATTAGCTGTAAAAAAGTCAATATAACTGTTTATATTGCCCCAGCTGTGTGTAACACCATCCTAAATTGGCTGTATTTGGGCAGCAGTGAGCTTCACAGTATCAAGTTTAAAAACACACTATTTCCCCCTCCTTTTACTTGAACTAGCAGTTGGATATTGTGAACACCTCTGTGAGAGAAGTAATGACATGAAAATTATTTTGTCTGCAACACAGGTACTTTCTCTGAGTGATCTCTCCTCACAGCTCCAAAAACCAATTTGGTCAGGTTTGTTTCGTTGGAGCTGTTATTGAACAAGGTTCCTGTAGCCACGTTCAATATTTCATGATTTGAGCCCTAGATAAAATACACTTCATCACACAGTTTCACTGCTCACATTTTTTTATGTATTTAAATAGAACTGAACAGGATGTTTTAGAAGAACATACTTCATCTAGAAATGCCAATTTGTCAAAACCGGAATTGTGTGGGAAAGGGCTGATTTGATCCCTTTTTTCCTGTGGAAAAAGCTTTAAGAAACAGATTTCAACTGCTGAGAGCATCTCATTTCAACATTTTCAACATGCAAGTGGCAGTTTTCTTGGCTTGGAAAAAATATTTAAACTATAATTAAATGCAATAAGAATAAATGAAATGTAGAGAATTTTAAGAGAATGAAATAATTCTAGTAAATGAAAACAGACTTTAAGTACTTAAGACTTTAATTAGACTTTATGGCTCTACATCGACACTGTTTTCAGCACTCCTGTGCTTAGATGCAGCTAGCTCATACTTCTTAATTTTGCCTGACATACCCTTGGCCTAATGCTACTCCTGTTCAAACTGGTAATAAAATAACTCTACTTCTATTCAAACTGATAGCAAAACTGCTTTGGGGTTAGGTCAGTGCTGAGCACTTGAAAAGCCCGTCTTTGCTCCTATGGCAGTATGCACAATCCAGGGGATGGCTACTGACTCAAGAGCTGCACTGCAATGTGCTGTCAATCCTAGTTTATAAGAAAACCAAAAATAAAACTACTGCTTAAAAGGCAATTTCACCGAGAAGAGTTGAATGCATTACAATATCATTTTCTATGATCTTTTGGTGATGTTTGAGAATGTGTGGATTACTGTCTGATAAATGTGGATTTTTGTGCATCATTACTTATGAGCAGAGTCGGCATAAAAAAGTTACTGTTCCATGTTGGAAAGTCCCGTAGAATCACATTACGAAGGACAAACCCAACAGGTTTCAGTAGAAATTACTCTGAAATCAGTAAGTTATTAGGAATTACTTTGTTTTTCATTTGACAGCAAATGTTCTTTCTGCACATTTTTTTTTTTACCCCTTAAGATTATATTTGGTATAGCATTATACATGTGCGAGCACACATACAGGCAATGTTAGACTACATGATAGGATTTTCTATTTCTTTGTGTGCATGTGTACAGAAAGAAAGCTGTATCTTTAGATGGGTATAGCTAGGGGCATACACACATATTTAATGTCTTTGCTTTGCTAGTCACATATTTCTGGGTATTATTTTCCAGAGGCTACAGACTGTTTTATACCTGTCAGTTATCGTCACTCTAAAACTATGAGGTCTCTTTCTGCTGTGTATTCAGTGGAAGATTTTCTTTTGTCTCATTTGGGCCGTCATCTGTTAGAACTTGGCTTTGAAATTTATTTGCTTTGGAGGACAGGATCATACTGTTTAACTACTTGCTCAGATGGGAAGTACAATTTATAAGTAACATCTGTGCAGCTGTTGGGACATTCACAGGCTCTGCCAGGCCTTCTTTGTGATCACAAGCATGGGAGGATTGCATTCCCTCTGCCAGTTTTCTGTACTTAAATTTGAGAACGGAGAACTTGGATCCTCCCTTTATTAAAGATCCTCTCTTATTTGATTTGTGTTTGACTTGAGCCTTTCAGGGATTAGGAGTATTAAAAGGGCTGAGCATGCCCATGGGGGAAAGATTGTCTTCAACTGCTGTCTGTTAGTAATCCCTGCATGATGCAAAGCAAGGATGTGCAGGTTGCAGAGAGCTGTAGTTCCCGTCTGATGAGTGGAGGAGTCACAGTGATGCCAGGCTTTTGGCAGGGCTTTGCTTACTAAATGTTAACCGACACAGGGAGCAGGGGTCTTCCACTGCCCCAAAGCAAGCTGAGAAATGTCTATTTAGATCCAAACACAGGGTGTGGTTTCAGAATTTGCAATTACTTGTGCCTTCCAGGATGTCCCGTGTTTGGTTTTGTATGGCCTGCTGTAATTTGTCATAAAAGAGTTGCAAGCTTAGCAAGGTTTTCATAGATGCGTAATGTAACAAAATGCAGGAAGATGAGCTTGAAACATTTAATGGATTTCTCTCTTAAAAAAACCCCAAACAACAAACTGTTTCACACAAGGTATGATTTTTAAGATGTTTAGGATGTTCTCTCTGATCAGCTAAGGGGAAGGGAAAGTGCATGGGGACAGATACCAAAAATGTCAATTTTGTTTTGTCTTCATTTAAGTATTTCATTAAAATTCACCTTTGTAACTTCTTAGAAATGGGAAGCCTTGCAGTTAGATAAATTAAAATGATGCTTGAACTTGAAGCGCTTTTAGCAAGGAAAGGTTCTTTCCATGATCAGATCCAGAAAAGACTTCAAGGCTTGCAAACCTGTTGGTCTAGACTGTTTATGAAGCCACGTGCCCAAAGGCATACAAAGCACAGGGTGCATCTGTACTGCAATTGCAGGTTATTGAGTTGTAGAGACCCTACCCTCCTTAACTTGAGCAGGGGAACATGGGGCAAAGAATTTGGAAGGACTTATTAGGAGCACAGAAAGACACCAACAATGGTATCCTATACAAGAGCTTGTGCTGGGAGCTTCATGAGGTGCCACACTGATTAGCCTTGTTGCTTGAGTCTCTGCAGTCACACTTGGACCGCCGACATACCCACGGCTCAGAAAACTCATGTTTAGGTTTAAATGAAAAGAGTTAGACTTAGTCTGCAGTCTGATCACAAATAAAAGGAAAGTGCATGCTGGAAAAACAAACTCTTAATCTGATCTTGAATAGCAATTATGAAGCATTTAGCATAAAATAGTAGTTACGGGAAAAATAGGTTTTCTTTTCCATTTGCAGCAATGGGTTCCCTGTGAGATTTAATTAATGGCTCTCATTTATTCTTATTTCTCCCTATTCTGTGAGTGCTGAGTATAAAAGAACACATTTAATTTGGCTTCTGGGCAGCAAACAAATTCATTTAATGTTGATGTAGAAGCATCTATTTTGATTTTAGAGGGAAAAGAGAGGGAGGGACATGGAGGGGAAATGTGATTAGTAGCATTGATATCATAGACAATTTGAATGGCTTTAGCAATCAGAGTGAATTTTTATGAAAACCAAATTTATACTCCTGCATAACAATTCAGAGAATGGGGAATTATCTCCAGTAGCACATTAGATAAATGGAGCCCAGAAGCTATAACCCACTTAATCTGGATGTAACATTTTCTCTTTTGGGGGATATAGAAGATGTTAGAAACACACCTATGCTCTCTTTTATCTTTTTCAATTAAGATAATAAGCTTTCCTTTGGATAATGTTGTCTTGAGGTATAAATTTCAGGTTAAGCAAATATCCCTGTTGGATAAGACAGGCTATACTACACATTTCACTATTATCTTGAACGGGACAGAGTAGCCAATGTGCCAAGTTCCTCCCACAAATGTAAAAAGCAGGGAGTGAAGTGGGTAGGTATTGATAGATGGATTGAGCAAGTCAGCTAGAGGGCCGTGTGCCTTAAATTAATGGAAGTTTTGCTACCGACTTTCAGTTAATTCAAGATCAAACCTTCAGGCTTTCATTTCTATCAGGCTTGGTCGCACTGGCATCAAGAACTGAAATTCAGCGCTATAAACTTAAATCTGCATCTTTTACATGAAAAAGGCTGCTCTTTATGGGCAGGTTAACTTCTTTTGAGGAGCATGCTGTTTGCAGGAGAGGCTGGAACTGAAAGTAGCCACCTATTGATTCATGTAGCAGTTGTTTAATGCCTGTGTTTGGTTCATAGGGTCTAGAAAGAAGATCAATGTGAAAAAGTTTTGCTCCTGTCTTGTGATACTCAAGCTAGCAAAAGACAGAATGAAATCAATAAAAGAGAAATGGAAGCATAATTTAGGGGTAAAAATTGCTCAGGACCCATTGCTAAGGGCATCGGTAGGCAACAGTGAATCCTGGGGATTTCATACCACTAAAATCAGAAAGAACAGTAACACTTTGGTTTCCTAATGACTGTACAACATGATGTTGTGAATCCTGCTCAGTTCTGTCTAACATCATCTGCTGTCATCCCTGTGGGTCGGGCAATTTGGAAGCATAGGTATCTGCTTTTGATGACGTGACTAATTTATTTGTTCAAAAAGATTTCGGGTAGGGAATAGGGATTTATATTTTGGCTGCTGTAGTTGTATCATTCATCAGCTCTTTCCTTGCCTTTGGCAATGGGCATATTCTCCTCTGGCACAGTACTTATTTTAGTTCATTTAGGCTCTCAGTTTAATTTTTTTCATATTTGTTGCTGTTTAAAGACATGGGACTGGTGATTTATGCATGTCATAAGCTTGGGCTGTTTATCCCCTCCCCTACCTGCTCCTTTTTTAAAAATCTTTTTGAGTGTATTTTTTAATAGAGTTTTGAAAACAAATGGTATTAGCAGAAGCGGCTGGTTAAGCTGAGTAGCTGAAGGCCATTTGGCCTTTGTGCACATCTCTTTGCCCTGTAGTGCCATCCAGTTTCTACCATTGATTCTTCTCACCAAGTGTCCTCCGTGGTCTGTCTTTCCACCCTGGGGTCATGCACAATAGCAGTGTACTCAGTCACTAGGTGTTCCTCTTTCTGGTCTTAAGAATAGCTTATAATATTTGACTCCTATATCACCAATATGTTATTTTCCAGAGTCTTGGGTCTTGTGTGCTCTTTTATGTTGGTAGGGGTAATGCTGAGTATGAAAGAAATTGGGAGTTTTTTTCAGGCACAATTTTTGAATGAGTTTGAAGCATGAAATGGGAGAAGATTTGACCTGCATCCTGAAAGGTGAAAGACAATGACTGCTACTTTGACTCCTGAGTGGATATGTAGCTTCACAAGTGAAATCTTTAAAGAAAGCAACATTTTGGGTCCCCTAGCGTATCAGTGTGCTCATTTCTATTACATGGGGAAAAAGCAAGAAAAAAAAAAATAGAGTGAGAATAAACAGCTCTTTGCACACATTTATCTATTGGATTCATAAGGCACCTTGTCTTGGGAAGCAGTTTGGATAGAAGATTGCAGATATGCTTTATGAACTGCTTTTGAAGAGGATTATTTGGGATCAGAGAAGTTCTATTTTTATTCCCTGACATAGTTCTCAATTTTATTCTCAATTGCTTGAGATATCTGACCCAGTACAATTTTTTTTTTTTCCAAGAGAAAAAAACATGGAGTTGGTATGATTTGCATTGGCTTTCAGATTAATTTATGTTATTACTAGAAAATGCCTAATGCAAAATCAAAGAAACAGATGCTACTTGCTGAATTTCTCTATTGCTCACATACCTGTAAGCTCTTACTGTAAACTTGCTATAGGGGCTGCTGTTGGCCATCTTCCTGTTTTTAATGTCACCATCTTTGACAGTACATAGATCTTAGTGAAACAAGATGCTGTTTTTCTCTGCAAGCTGTATGCATTTTTTTCCCACAGTCTGCTGTGCATTTTAGGCAGGCTGTGAGCTAATGATAAGATTGCTAAGGTGAATTCCCAGATCACCGTGTTTTCTGCCAGAGATGAAAGGCCATGTAAATATGTTTTTCTGGCCCCTTTCTCAGATGTAATTTCCCTGTTTTCTTTTTTTCTCTGCACTCTGCTGGCAATAGGGAATCATACAATACGTCTGTTTACCTACGTGGCCTTCTTCACAGTGTTATCAGAGTGCAATTTTTAAGTAATCATTACATATTTTTCCCAAAATACCAATTTGTAGTTAAAACTTTGCTCCAGTTTGCACTTGTGCTTAAATTTTCACAAAGTACTTAAGAATGTTATAATAAGATTTGCCTCCAAAAGTGTTAAGTAATGCCTCTTACAGTAGAAAAATACCTATTTTAGAGGGACTAAGTCAGATGTTTTGGAATGTGCTATATCCTGTACCCAGCAAGGTCATCCAAACTAACCTTAAATGTAAAAAAGGGAAATGTACTGAGAGCTCTGTTCTGAGCTGCATCTTCCAAGACTGCCAAGGCTCCTGTTCTCCAGCTGGAAACCTAGAAGCTTAGGACGGAAACAATTTTATGCTGAATGCCTGCAGTCTTATGCTAGAGCTGCTCTGTGGGATCTAGTGTCATCAGGGAATTTCTGGTCATCAGCCCATTATTCCTGATCATCTGCCCAATAAACCCCAGTGGTGTCAGGTTCGTCCTTAGGAATCTTACCACTTTGGAGAATACAAATGCCTAAAAAGTAAAACATAACTTATGATTTCTACTGCCAACAAAGTCTGCTGAATTTAAACAATTTCTTTGTTGAGTGGGAATGCTTAATTGGGTCCATGTATGCAGAAAGAAATATTTGTCCATACACCGGTCTTAAGTAGCAGTAAAATTCTTTGCCATTCAATTGCAAATGCAAGTTTATTCAAAATCTGCGACACAACCAAAGGCAAAACTGAAGTCCATTTGGAAATTGGAATGTAATTAAATTCGTTGTCTAAACTTTTTTGTTGGGGTCAAGTTGTGGAAAGAACAGTTTAACACTTCTTGATCTGTATGCAGTCAATCAAGTTAATGATGTTCGTATTATTTTGGTAAGTAGTCAGAATATGTGTGACATATATAGAACTATGGCATTCCCTCATGGTAGGTCCTCAGGCACTGAAAGAGCTGATGACATTTTATAAAATGCAGTTATGTAAAGCATTGCTGGAGGCAAGACTGTGAAGCTAAATCTTTACTGTTTCCAAGGCAGAAAAAAGAGTTCTAATGTGTTTATCTAACCTCAATTGTCATCGAAAGTAGCCTAGGCTTATTAGCTACAGTTATCAGGACTCTTCAGTTCAGCTACAACTCAAGGTATTTCTTAATTAGTGGAACGGAGACTCAAAGTTATTCTTAGTATTTAAAGTTATACTCATTCATAGCTTATTGAACTAATTAGAATCCCCAGACAACCTCTTATTTTTATCTAAAAGAATAATGTTCCACATCTCATCACTGATTTAGTATTTCTTTTAAAGTGAACTGCTGTGGAATCTAAATTTAGGAAGGAACTCTGAACAGGGACAGTTTTTGCACAGCTTATAAGTGAATTGCTCATAAATCATTCCACGACAGATTTAGATGAGTAATGTATTTTTGTAATAAGCAGTACATACATCTTTGTCAATCTTCAGGTTTAATTGGGAATACACTCAACTCTCTCTAGTGACATATGTAATACAGTTTTGGGGTCCTGTGTGGTTAAAATAGGAATTATAGATGTCAGTGACACTACACTGATTATAACACTATGAGTTGGAAAAGTGGCAGGTGTAGGCAAGGAAGGAAAGTATCTCCTTGCAATGATGCCTCTCTAAAGGTCTACTAAATTTCTGCAACTTGAATCATTCTATTTAAATTTGGAAAAGTAATTACAGCACTTAGTTGAGCTTGATCGATAAAGGATAGAAGTAGGTTTTCTTTTAATTGGTTTTATTGATAACTTCTTAAAAAGTTTTCTGTTCCTAATGCTTCTGTTGGTAACTCTGTTAGCTATGGTCAAGCAGTCCTCATGAGTGTGGTAAGGCTGAAAGTGCATTTACTTGCTCAAGAATTAGGACTTGGAAAATGCTGTTTGAGGGTAGATTATCCAAAGCTGAAAAAATAGCTTGTTTTAGAGAACCACTTTCTTCTCCATCCCACTCCATAATACATTAAAACCCAAAACCTAATTTCATCTAGTTTCATGAAATCATGCTTTTCTCAAATTAAATATTGCAGTTCTGCACTCATTATCCCCCTCTGAGGTTTGTTTACACACAATTGCTTGTGTTGTGGCTCAGTCTGACTGTTGAAGACCTTTGTTTTTTTGTTGAAGCCTACTGACCTGTGGCCTGACAGAAAAGAGTAGCTCCTCCAGAGAGCCCTAGAAGCAGGCACCTAGGAGGTAAATGCTGCTCTGTCGGTGTTTGGGAAGTGGAGGAAGGCGTTTATTTGAAAAAATCCAATGGGAAGGCCTGGAGCAGTTTTGCTAGGAAACAAAATACCATGTCAGAGCTGTCACCGTACAAATTAATATTCTGACACTTGTGGCTAGCAAGATGATCAGTTCCCAAATGGCAAGGAGTGGTGGGCCGGAGAAATGGTTAACTGGATCATTGGTAAAAAGACAAGGCTACTGCAAGCTTGCTACTGGTTTGTTTGGACCGAGGAGACAGAAAATTCACACAGCTACAGGAGTAACAGGTCATTTCTGCAATACTAGAATCCCCACATTGGCTAAGAAATCAGCTTAGCAGAGGGAAATAGTTGCATGCAATGCAGAATTCTCACTTTGTATGACTGTAAACTGCTGTGTGTTCTGTGTAAATGTGTTAAAGGGATGCTTTGACTATGTTATCTGGACCTGTGCTTTAGGAAACAGCGTTTGGATCATACCATTCTGTTATCTCTTCTCTAGAGGATTCAGAATTAAGCAAACCTAAATGTAAAGCAAAATTCTGCTCCCATCTGCAGCTAAGTAACTCTTGCAAAGGCTAAAGGAGACAGTAGAGCAAGGCATTGTGCAAACCACAGTGGTATTCTTCCAGTGGAGTGCAGGCGGCTATCAATAGGCTCACTCATGCTTTAAACAGTGGTTCAAATTTTACTATTAGACCTGTGTCAAAAAAAGCTCTGAAAACTACATATTCGTCAAAATTTTTCTTCACCAGAAGTGTCTGGTTAGTTCCTAATTCTGCCAAAGAATCCCTACAGCTTTGTGTGTAGCCAGAAACATTCTAACACAAGAGGTACCATATTGCTCACCAGTGGCAGTTGCCAGAGGAGGAAGCTGTATTTCTTCACAGCTTGAGCTAAATATCCACAGTCCCTAGGTTTGGTTGTTGGTCACACCCATCCTATTTGGGTGGGACAAGCACTGGAGGATGGAAGTGTATGTAATATATATTTGGCTGATGATTGTAGCTTGCAGATACATAAGCGTGACCAGGAATGGAGTTCGTGGCTTCTCAGAGACACGAGTATGCTGATTTGGTGGATGTCTAGCATGTTTCTTGCCCTTACGGAAATTTAAAACAAACAAACAAACCCAAACAAAACCAAAACAAAACCAAAAAAACCCCCCATCCAAAACAAAAAAACCCACCACCACTATGTAAGAGCACTGGTAAAGGTAGCTCTAGGAAGGAGATTCCATTAAATGCTATTGACATTTGACAGTGTGAATCGTCTTATCTCATTTTAATGCCTGGTCCACTGTTTTTTGTTTGCTTACTTTTTAGGGAAAGCTTCTCGATGGCAGGCTTCAGGAAGCCTGGGATTAGGTTTTATTCCCTTGCTTTGACATATGATAAAGTCAATTTGTATTGACCATACAGTTCGCAGTGTCTGTGTACGTCAAGGTGTGCAAATATTGTTTGAAAGCTACAGTAGATTCACGCTTGAAAATTATTATAACAGTAAATGGGTGAATAAGACAGAGCCAGAAAACTGAGCCAGACAAATGGATTATGACAGGCAGTCTTTGTGTAAATTACTGTACATAACTGCACAGTATTTCCTGCAAAATGTGCTCTACAAGTGGAAGATCTAATTAATGAAGTACTGTAACAGGTTAGCATTTGAGTTATTTTTCTTATTAGTAATCCCTAATGCCAGCTATGATAGTTTTATTACCTTGCCTGGTTTTGGAGGTTTATTTATGGAGGTTGTGGTCACAGATTAGTGGAGGTATTTTCTTTGATGCTTCAGTTCAGTTACGTGTGATTATTGGTTAGGCTTGCTGTAAGTAACAACTTTCCTTTTCTAGGTCATTCCAGTACCTGGAGGTTTCTAGATTTGAGATAACATTTGCACATCCACACATACGTATGATATTTTATTTCCAAAAGAAACACTCTGGAAAACCAAACTGGGAAATAGCTGCCTATGAAGGGTTGCACAAGCATGTTTCATATGCGTACAGCAACCTTGTATTGATCTGCACGAAGAAGCCATAGATATAGATTAATGTCATGGTGTATGGGAAGCTTGCTTCATGTATGTGTCTGCTTGCAGCCATGAACTGGTTCATGCAGTAGAAGAGTATGATTTCCTAAGGGGGGTGTGTGTGTGTATTTGGATACATGAATGTATGCAAATACATTCTTTGGCTAAGTTGAGCTTTAGGCCAAACCTATTATAGATTTCATAAACACGAGAGCCAATGAGGGTCCCAAAGTTGCCCATTCCACCTAAGTACTATGTACTTTTCCTGGAGCAATCAAGGACTGTAGTTCCAGGAATTCTTCATCCTAAAAATACAAATAAAGTGAAGTCTTGATCACCTGAATCCATGCCCTTAAATTAAACGTAACTCCAAGACTCATGAAATGGAACCCTCTGCTGCAATGTGAGTTTGGTGCTCAATCTCTTAAACACAACACAAACCAATGGGGTACGATAGCAGTACTGCAGCTGAGCATAGATTGATTCTAACAGAATTCAGTGATTTATTGCATCAGGTATAACAGCATGGTACAAGGTAGCATGCTATGATTAGATTTAAGCAACATAACTCAATGCGATGGCTGAAATATCAAGAGGGGAAGGCATCCATTTTTCTGGTCAGCCAATATTAATTCCCCTACCTGATGTCCAGCATAATTTTTTCAAAGAATCAGAACAGCGGGGGCAAGTTTACAAGGAGAGATATATGTAGTTTTTCTAAATAAGCAACATCATGAACAGTATGATTTATCATAGGTAGATAAAGATCTAAGTTTATATCTAGCTGTTTTAACTGTAACTAGCAGTGAGATGGAATAATTCAAGACCAAATCATTCTTAATCCCAGTTCAGAGCTTCTGTTTTTACAGCCCATCTGTTGACATGCCAAATTTGTCAAATTTCAGAAGACTTGCTCTGTAATTTTACCATACACCAAAATGGTGCGGAATAAATAAATCAAAGTGAAAACTGATGAACTTTGGCCTTGGGATAAAATATTTTGCACATTACATCTTCAGAACAATTTTTTTATTCTCAGTTATCTCATGTATCCTCTGATATACTTATTTTTGTCTTTAGAAAGGAAGATTCATTAATTTACTTTTTTTTTTTTTGTCACCAAAATCTTTGTTCCAAACCATCTTCATGAGGTTTCACCAGCCTGTACCTCCAAACCTAAAAGGTGAGTGACCTGATTCAGCTCTGAAAAAATCAAGGAATTCCTCAGGTAAGAGATTATGCACACTCAGACAGTTAAACAGGACAGCACTATATTTAATTTGTTTGGCTTTATTGAAGTTTTTGACATGTCAGAGGTGTTTGTACCAGGATAAATGCCAGCAGAAGTGCAAGGATTTTTTGTGTAGTAGGCAAGTGCGTGATAGGTATTGGGCTAGGCTGCTCTGTGCACTCATACCTGTCTGTGCAAGACAGCATCAACACGGGTTTTGCAGCACCAGGTTGAAGTGGAAGCACAGTGGAGCACCTTGTGGAGCTCTTCTCTGCGTTGCTGCTGGTGGAAATGTTAAGATAGAGCTGTAGATGCATCTGCATCTTAATAGCATCTCTGGATTTCTAGGTGGCATTCTTCTGTAGCTCTTGGCACAACATCAAAGCCACCAATAGCTAAATATTTAAGCAACTTCATGCTGAAATCTCTTTCCAACCTACCGTAGCAATACTTACAGAAGGACTATGGTAGGCATTGGCAAGTTGGCTAGGGAAGTTTGTGTGATGCAGCTGCAAATCTCTGAAGGGTTATTCTGATGGATCTCTTGAACAAAACTGAGATGGATCTCTTTGCCATTGTGGTTGTTCTGCCATCCTGTGAGTGTGTGCAAAGAAGTCTTTAATGAGGAAGAAAGCCTAATGACTCAGATAAAAGTCATGTTGTAGTCCCCCTTTTCAAGGCCACCAAAATTTAATATGCAAGTAAGATACAATTAATAATGGGTGGTCAGTTGTTCAGGACAGGACTTTCTCAGCTAGCCACTGCATATTACTTGCTCTGCTCAGGAAATATTTCTTCATGGAAAGAGAACAAGACTGCTTCTGAAAAAAAGTAATGACATGGTACATGGCCATTAATGCATGGAATTGTATTCATAAGGTGTCCATCATGCCCAGTGACACCCGCATGCATTTTCTGGGATCTGTCTTGATAAATCGAGCTTGTGAAAATTCCCTGCACCATTTCAAAAGTAAATGACTATATGTAGGTTATTTGTCCATGCTACTGAAATTGTATTACCAGTAATGGATTAGTGTGTCAGGCTGCATCATACATAAATGATTTTTAGAGTGAGAAACCTTCATCTAGAGAGTGTAGAGTACCAGAATATGTGGGGAATATCTGAACAAGTTCTTCTATGGTCATAGAAGATCCAGTGTTTGGGGACAGACCTTAGGGAAAGAAGTTCATCAGGTATGTTATTTGGTATCTGCTACTTTGCATGTAACAGATGAGAATGTGCCCTCTGTTTTGAAGATCTTGCCTACGCACTCCCCTATCACCCAGCTCTAGATCTGTGGTTCAGATTTAGCACTGATCCTTTGAAATGTACAGTTTGGTTTATTGTGCTGTGCATTGGTTTGGAATCTGAAGTGACTTCTGGCTTTGTATGCTAAAAATACCCTTAGCCTCAGGGTGTGCAGGTGTTCCAGGTACTGTTTTCATTGTCCCTACCTGCTGGCTGGTAGGATGCTTAAACAGCAGGTGGCTTTCGTATAAGCCACATCTCTTGGGTTATAGTCCTCCCGAGGGTTTGAGGTAACTCTTTAGCACTGCCAGGAAGCAGCAAGCAGCTGGGCTTTCTTCTAGCAAAGCCTGATCTTTATGTGTTAACGCAACAACATGACCTTATAACTCCTGCACCATGACAGAATTTGTAGAAAATCTTTAGTGATGAGTTACTCTAATGGCCCTTTCTCCCCTTCCGGCTGATAACTGCTTCTGAGCTATACAGTTTCTATTTCTATTTTCCTGCACCCTTTAAAAAAAAATAAAAATGTTCTAATTCATATTAACAAGAAGGAAACATCCAAGAGCTATGTCTTCGACAGCCAGTGAAAAGTAGAAGTACTGTATGTTAATTGGCTGTTGGTTGTTGGAAAAAACCTCCAATTAGCTTCTAAAAGTTTGGCTCCAAGGGAGTTTTGACCTTTGTGTTTTAGGATGACTACAGCAGGTAAATCCTGTGACAAAATCTCAGTAGCAGTTTAATTTCTCCTACTATCATGATGAGATACAATTTCTGGAGAGGAGAATGGGACACAGTATCTGCACAGACAATTTTTCTGATTCTGCACCTGAACTGTCTGCTGATAAACTTTGTCATACTCATTAAGCACGCTGATTTGATAGCAAACCAATTTCACTTGACAGATTTCATGGGTATTGTTCACTAAATCACTCTAAGTGTATTCTGTTCAGATCACGTGACTGGCTACCTGGATCAATGGAAAATAATTACTGCTTCTTCATTTAATTTTAAATAAAGCAATGGTTTGAATAAGGCCATACATATGCAGCGGCTTTTAGCTGGCAAAGTGATATTGTTCAGAGGTGTCGTGTTGTGCCATTCTGTCAAGAGAAGCCCTTAGAAAGGACACAATTACAGTTGCACAAATGGGCTTTTATAACTAAATTCTTCCATTTCTGTGGTTCACTGGTACATCAGTATGAAACTGAGCTCTGATAACACAAATACCTATCAGTATTTCATTGTTATAGGAAATAGTTTTTTTCTTTTTTCTAGAAACAGTGGCTAAATCATTTTAAATGGATTTATGACTCTCATTTTTCTTCTGTGAGCGTTCTTGTGGCAGCAATATGGTCTCAGTACAGTGTTAAAATGCCCTTATTGACAAAAGGAGAAATAAGAAAACCACTTGCGAAAGCAGAGTCATGGGAAAGAAGTGAAGAATAATCCTAACTTCCATGGAGGGAAAAGCCAAAAAACTTCATAAATATTTCTTTTTTTTTTCTTCCCCTCTCCAAATAAATGCAAAACCCCACTATTTTCTCTCCTCCTTTTCTTATGTTTGAGCTTCTTTCAGGGGCAAATCCAGATCAAGGCAGAAAGAAAAGGGTAGTAAGAGAATAAGCCACATGCTTCTGAAATACCTATATTTTTGTTTTGATAAACTTCTTTTTAATTATGATTATTATTTATGAATTTTAGCTGAAAACTGCATCAACTAATTTGGCTTTTTCATCATGCTGGCCGGTATTGACTGTGCATGTAGTAGCTTGGAGAAGTTCATGACAAAACTTGTCAATGAGGAATGGTATAAATGTGTAAACTCAATACACTTTTCAGCTCCAGTTTCAAATGCTCCATTGGAATAACATCTCAAAAACTATCAAAACTGTTCAGGCATGCATAAATTCTGATGTATGGATCTTCTATCAATCTGCCTGTGCCTTGCTGAAATGAAGCAATTACTAAAAAAAAAAAGGTACTATGTGCACAGATTCTTTTATTTAGGAATTTCTTACTGATTTTGCTAAGCTTTTCTGTCATCTGCAAGAAACTTGGGCTCTTCATTTGACAAATATGAGCACAGTATTAAAGGAAAAGAAACCACTCCATTAATGTGGGTATGCTTCCAGTCATCTGCCAACACTGAGAAACGGAGCCGATGTTATCACAACAGATATTTTATTATTTTTTTTCCAAATGCTCTGAAACTATTACTGTGAAAACTCTTCTTGGTAATGAGGATCATCCCTGTTTCAGAGATGGAGGAAACAAAATTACAGCAAAATCTAACCATGGGTAGAAAACAAATGTTAAAAATGGAGGAGGGGGGGGAGAGTTATTATTGCAGACTTTGGATCCCTAACCAAAACAGTGCTTGTTCCTTGATCACATCGTTTGGACCCCCTTGAATAAAGTTAAATAAATCTTGAATGGATTATGTAATAGTGCCAACCTCTGCTCTTACTTCAGTTGCTTAAAAATGAAACTGGTCTCCTACTGTAAACAGTCTGGGGACATGTGAATGACCTGTGTCCTCTTTACCAGTGTTAAATTAGGACTTGATTGGAAGAAGTATACAGAATTTCATAGGGAAAAATACACATTTCCAAGTCCCACAGAGTTTAGCAAAATGTGTTATCTTTAAGCGTTAGGCTGTTGGTGTCTTGATTTCCACCTTCATCTTCTGCCTTAAATACTTTGACAAGCATATAGAGGTCAGAGTTTTCAATGTGAGCATCTTGGGACGAGTTCTTCAGGGATGTGGATTCATGTTTGGACCGCTCCTCATCACCAGGGTGATGTTAATTTTCAGGCAGAAGCCTATCCAGGCATTACTTCTGCAAAGCTGAAAGAAACCAAATTATTACAACTGAATCAACATAGGGAAACGTAATAACTTAATTCAATACATGAGATAACACTATGTTGGTTTCTCCGTTTCTTGAAATGGTTGAAAGTGCTGCTTCAGCTGTGCTACCTGCAATTGTTAAGTTGTACATGTTTTAGGATTTTCTCCTTATGTTTAAGCGTGTCTCAGATCTTCACATACAGAGAAGTCTGGCATTCATCTAGGACGCTGAATTGGAAATGTACCTAGCATGGGCTAATTGCTCATTATTTTTACTTCAGCAAACCTTCTTAGTACACCTGTGCTATACTTCACAGAAGAGATTAGATACCCTGATATGATAGCTGCTATCCAAACACGGAACAAGAAGACAGGCTATGCCCCCAGGAGACTGTAATCTCTGTAGAAATCACGAGAAAACAGGTAGGGAAGGAAGCCCAGGGGAGCAAAGGAGTTAATATTGGTCAGACTGATAGGGAGCGGTCTTGGCATTAGCTGAAATGTTGTCTTTGTTTGCTTGATGAGCTCCATGATGATTCTAATGAACAAATGCTTTGGAAAAGAAAGAGGGATCATTAATGCTATCTGGCCTTTGTTTTTCCTTATCTCTGTGGAAATGTTCTAAAAAATATTTTTAATAAGCAGAAGAATCCATTGGAGCAGATTGTTGCAGATGGTTTTGCTTAACAAGCTGCATCTGTCTAAAGATTATGACTGCTAGCAGGTTACCCTTTATTCAGCTGATCTTTTGAGATGGGAGCCCACGTATGATAATATTGAGATGCTGATATTAATAACTGTTATTATTAATATAAATAGTAAGAATTGTATTAATGTATTGAAAAGGAAGAATAATTTTTTTAGTGGCTTACAAAAGGCAATGATATTAGCCAAGGTCCACTGAAGTCAGTGCACTAGGTCAGAGCTTGGTGCTTTGCCTGGCGATCTGTTTGTCGAAACACACAAAGTGGCCTCGGAGCAGATGTCGGTCCAGCCCTGTGGACAGTTCGGGAGAATGGGCAGCAGGCACTACTTGTTTAGAAGAACAGGGTATGTCCAGCGTGTAGCTTTTCTGGCTTCCAGCAGAGAGCTGCTAAAGAAATTCCTGAGCTACTTTGCACTGTCCCTGCTGCTCATTGTCTTTAACAGTGCTCTGGTCTATGGAGATATTTAGTTCCTTTTCTACCTTGGTTTTATGTTTGTTATCTACATTGCTCTGAGTTTCACAATGTAATTATGCTATATAATTGCAATAAAGTTATTATTTCTGTCAATATAGCACAGTGTTTTTATAAGAGTTTTTAGTCACCAAGACACCAAAAATCAGAAGGCATAAAGGAAAAATTTGTTTTTTCCCTCAATAAACTTCTTTCTAAAATTTAGTAAAACTCTAAGTAGGACTTTGGAATTCAAATGTAAATTACAGAGGTTTGTTCTTAGGTCAACATAATTATTTTTAATGTTGCTTGCCTACTCAAGTTTGTGTTTCATACATAGTCAAATACAGGATAAATGTTCAATGATAGCCTCTAAAGGCTGAACATTATAGAAAACCTTTTAATATTTAACAGGGAGGGAAATTCACCATTGAAATTATTAATTTAAGGATAGGAGTGGATTTTATCACATGCTGTATGTAAATTAGGGCTACAAGGTAACAAAAAGGAAGGTTATAAGGTTGATGCAGAAATTATTGGTTGAAGTTTTACAGCCTGTTCCTTATAAGAGGTCAGAGTAGATCCTGTTATTAGTCACTCCTGGCTTTAAAATTGGTTAATTTAAGTATGCAACAGAGTGGCAAACTTGAAAATTTAGTCTTAAAGGTAGATGCTTTTTTGAGAGCTTTTGAAAATCTATATGGCCTCTAGTACCACTCCCTTGGGCAGATCTATTTTTAAAAGTATCTTTAGCCTGTTGACTTATTTTAAAAACAGAGAGACATAGAAAGGGTCAAGAGAAATAGAATAAATAATCCCTTACTTAGGTTAGGCATATTTATATAATGAAGACGAAGCTGAAAAGCATTTCCAGGCAAATTGAGCTGATAAGTAGAGTCCTAAGGGGTCTTAAATGTTCACAGGTTGCTGGCCTGCTGGAAACGTCCGGTACAGAGGCAGTTACTGTCACCATAAGAACAAACTAAACAATCACATTTTTGTGAAGATAGCCTTGAGACCAAGTATTTCTGATGTTGCAAGAACTTTTCACTGTGGGAGGAAAAAAAATATGGGATGATTGTGGATTTGAGTAATCTGTGGTTTTATTCCACTCAAAGACTAAGGGGCATTATCAGATGTAAAAACCAGTTATCTTTCAGTGAATTAGAATCCTACATTAAAAGGAATGTGTAGTAAATGCTAAGATCAGCTTGGTTTTGGACACATGCATTAAGTAATATAATCACAGCTGTTGGTTGATATTGCTGTGTGCAGTAACAGCCTGTTAAGAAAGACAAAAGACTATTTGAGCAATAAATTTCCGTGAGTCATCCTCCCCTGCACAAATGTTCAGAAGTCTCCTGAACAGAGTTGTCTGTAGGTGTTCCAGCAGAGATGGTGTGTGCCTATGTTTACCTTCCCTGCTGTTTTCTGGAATAGACCTGAAGTTTCATCTGAAAGCCAAAGGCTTGTTTAATGGTGTTTTGGAAACTTAAGCAGCTAGGTAGAAGGTACTCTTTCCACGATCCCTGTTTTTACCAATTTTCCAACAATTGTAGTTCCACTGGAATCATACAATTGGGCTTCTCCTGCTATCCTGTGCATTTGTTTGTTCCGAGCATCATTAAGGTCAGCGTTTTGGTGAGGGAGGAGCCAATAAAAAGTCCACCCAGTCTCTGGATGTGTTGAATCTCTTCTTAGTATTAGACATGTCCAGTTTTCCTCCAGTGAATGATCCCTCACTCTTCACAGGAAATGTGGGGAGTCCAGAACGTGGTAGATAGAATATTGCCATGTGGCAGCAGCCAGCTCACAAGAAGCAAGGGGGAATCAAATGGTGAGTCCTCAGTTTTAGTTCTCTGTTTTTATGGCTGGATTCTTGACTGTTTCCTTTTGGCTTTAGTGGGTTTTTTTGGTGGTGGTGGTTTGGTTGTTCATGATCTTAGTATTTTTTAATGCCTATTTCAGACTTGCGTAATTTTTACATATATAATTATGTTATAATGATCACAACCAGGATGAAGGGCTATTAATAACATTTATCTTCTGTTTAATAATAATAGTAGTGATTAAAAAAAGTCCTGTAGCTTCAAAGAATAAACAAAGATTATATTTATTATGTGTCTGGATAGTTTATGAACTTTACTCCTGCAGAATCCAGTTAGACAATCCTGGATCTGAAAGTAGAAAGGTGGAAGCAGTAGACCACAGCTCCATCATGAATCATTGTGGGACACTGGGCTTTGCCAGTGAGACACTCTCCGTCTCAGTCTGCCCCTCTGCAAAGTACTATTCATTCTCCATTGTAAAGTGCTGTGAGATCATCATAGAAAAGAAAAATTAGAAAAACTAAGTATTAATTTCTGTTTTTCCCATCTTACTTTGAGCTCATGTAAGAGGGAATATATTGTTTTTGTCAGGATGGACATATCTGGAATTGTAGAAGATTATTTGGTGACACTGAATTGGAGAGAATTCATTAATTCCAGTCAGTTAATGTGCTTTAATTTTTCAATACCAGTCTCAGCTTTGCAAAATGGTTCTTTACATGGATATTTTAAATCAGTGAAAAAAATAATTTGATATATTGCTGTTGTTTGAGTATATATTCCCAAAAAGGATGTGTGCCTTAGCTGATGAGCTCAAAGTAGCAGAGTGCTCAACTGCAGCCAGCAAAGTACTGTTTGATAGCAAAGCAATTCTCTCACAGGAAAGTGGTACAGTACCTTCAGAGTCCATGAAGAGAGGGTACGACACAGAGTAGTAACAGAAATATGTGATGCGTTGCCTGTCTTGTGGAGATAATATTTCCAGGCTAAAGACCTTTAATTCATGGATTCTTAGTGGGAAATACTGACCATATAGAAATAAAAATTTATCAAGTTAAACATTGTTTTAAAATTTTGAAACAAAAAACAAAAAACCCTCCCCAAACAGTTTTAAAAATCAAATTATTCACATTTAAGACTGCTGGTGCTGAGGTTTCTTTTTATCATCTGTCTTCAGATTCTGATAGATTCTTTGTGCAAGGAATGTGTAAGTTTTGAAAAGGGTGAATGCCTTTGCAGATTATGTCACCCTAGATGTTTTTTGAGGTGCTGCGTATCCTATATAATCCTTGGGTGGAATTCAGCAGAGGATGGTGCACATGTAGCTCCTTTTTATGGAGTATGAACATTGCAATTCCTTTATATTCAGGAAACAGGTAACTGAGAGAGAATAGTTGTCCACTGTATAATTGGTTCTAATCATGTGCTCTCATCCTGAACATTGCAACATCAATCAAATGAAAAATAAAAATCACTTTTCCCCTGAGCAATGAGCAAGTGCCATGAAGATGGATGGATAGATACAGATTTGAATGCATGACTGACATGGAAATCTTCGGGGGGAAGTGTCGTGGGTCAGAGGATTGGCAATGCCACTAGCAACCTCAATTCAGAAATGAGGAAGACCTATATTCTGCTTTTTAAAAGGAAAAAATCCACAGTGAGAACAAGTAATGACTGAATCATGGAAACCTTCTCTATGACTGCAGGGTGAACAACAGGCTAAAAGCTGCATTTGTCTACACGATAGCTACTTTATAAAGGGTCCTGTTGAGACAGTGACTGCAAGAGGGGTTGAGTAGTCGTGTTAGGCTGAGCTGGCTGATTGATCAGCAATTAGAGGTTTCTATTGATGAGGAAACTGGAAAAAGTAGTTTTCTTGTTGAACTAGCAACCCGCATGTGAGATGGTACCTTGATCCTGCTATTGTCAGCAGAGTGTCAACAGTAGGTATTAATGCACCAAAGTAACTGGTGAGGTAGGTCAGTGTAGCAGAGGCAGAGTAATTATCACATCTCAGGGTTCCCAGAATACGCTTCTATGGTTTGTTGCTGTCCGGAAACATCCAAGATCAAATAATTTAGGGCATCACATAGAACAAGAAAATGCTCAAGTGGGCAGGGAGTCAGACTGTGCATAAGCAAGAAGGGATTAAAGCGTCATGCTAATCAGCATGCGATGGCAGGCAATGGTACCGGATTTTTTTAATTTTTTTTTTCCCCAGCCTCAAACTCCGTGTTCCTCATTGCAATGGTGACGTGCAAAACCTCAAAACAGTGCTAAGAACAGTTCACGACTTTACTCTTTCTGTCTAGTGAGTATCTATTAGTTTGTGTAAGAGAAACATGTTTGGTGTAAACCAGAGGTGTGTAAGAAGACCTTAAACTGGACTTCATAATAAGCAGAGAGAAGGAGCTCATAGCTCATATGTATTTGTGTAAGTGCAATGGTTATATGTTGTATACAGTAATGCACATCTTCTAACTGACACAATATGCAACATGTGAAACTAAAGAGAAATCTATGATGTCAGATACTATTTGGATATTAAAGCATGCTATGATTTGAGACTGATACTAAAAATGGCAATGTTTTTTCACTCCTAGTAAGTAAATACTTACAGCGTATCCAGCACTGTGGAAATAACATATTTTTAGGAGAACATTTTCTGATTTATCCTAATTTATACATTATTTTGCAAGACTAAGATAACAGATAAGTCCCATTGAAAGATGTGTTTGTGCCTGAAGGGAACAAGAATAAATCACGTTCACGTAGTTCTAGCTTGACTATTCAGTATCTGACTCACTGGAAAAATTTGCATCAACTTTGATGGGTTTGAACCATAGAGTATTTCCCTTGAATGGTCCTGAGCTTTTTCATTGCAATTTGATGTTAGTAATTATCAAGCGTATTGCCAAAAATGCACTTTTAATTTGAATATCTCTGTAATGAAAGTGGGGGAAATGTTAATGTGTTATAATAATTAATGCTTGGCAGCATTTATCTGAAGACAAGGGTGAAATAGTTTGAATATGGAAATAGTTTTCATCTACCCTTTTCTAGTGTCATCATTTATCCTTTGCTGACAGATTCCTGTGGTTTCAGTACAGTAAATGTGCATGCTTAGAATTGCACCCACGGCTCTCTGACAGGGAATATGGACTGCTAGTCCATGTGGTCAAGTGCTTTCTTAGTGCTTAGAGGAAAAAAATTGCCGCAGCAATCTGGGGATTGTCAATGGTAGGATTTTTTGGTTCAAGAGTTTGAGTGTGAAACAGGTAAGTCAATTTTCACAGGTGAATGTTACAACTTATGTTAGTTGAAGAAGTTATCTTTAAATAGGGGTTGTTTTACTTATCATCATCAGATTTTTCTTATGATGGACTATATAAAAGAAAACCTGGTGTAGCTTGTATAGGTTCCAACATCTAATGTTAGATTTATAATTTCAGAGCTAAAGTTTCTGAAAGACTCTCTAAAACTTAACTTGACTTCAGATCTGGAGTCTTTTGGTATTTCATATCCTGAAAATTTAGGAATTTTTCCTTTAGTAGTTATAGGCACTCTACTGTCCTTTTGGATATACTTGTCTGTACTTGGTATAAGAACAAGATTTCAGGAATTTAAAGATTATTTCTAGAGTTACTCCACATACACCTTGGAGTAACTCAGAATTTGGTTTGTGAAACTTAATTGAAGAAGGGCTGAGGGTCCAATCAGCAGGGGCAGATTCTATTCAGAAACCTATTCAGAACTAATCTATATCTAGTAATTATCATCACAACATTCTAGCTAATCACAGTTTTAAGAAATTCATCTGCACAATGACCTTATAATTAGGGAAGTTATTTTCACAAAAACCGAAATTTAAATTGAGTCTAAGAGCAGCCAGGGCACTGTTCTTTGGAGGCACTGAAGTTTCCAATTCTCACTGAATTCAGAAGGCTCTTGATCAAGATCACGCATGAAGTCTGTACAGGGGTAGATAAGTTCTGGTTCCAACTCCTGAAGTGTCCATATCCATGTACATGTAGCGAATAGAGTATTTCTGAACACTCTAGCAATTGCATATCCCAATTGAAGTGAAATGGCATCAGCTGCCCCTGCTTTCAGATTCTGAAATTCTTAAACTGAATGGTTGGAAAAACCCATGTAAACACGTATATTTATCTAGGTCTTAGAAATTGCTTGTAGAATTAAAATCATTGAATAATCTTATATCATCTTGCACCTTCAGTGATAACTGAGTTTGTGGCAATTCTTAATCATTATCTCAGGATTCCATCTGAGTTTGCATTTCTTCTGAGTCTTTTCAGCTCACGGCACTTTTCTATGGAGCCGGCTCACCTAAAAGCCTTCTTTTCAAGGTGACCGATGCAAACTTTGCAGTACAGTATTTTGCTCAGCATATCTTTGCTCTTTGCTTGTAACTTTTTTTTACCCTACTTTTCTCCACACTATTTTGCTTGTGACTTTTCTGTCCGGTACTTGTTTTCATTTTCAGTACAACCCCTTTTTCCTTTGTGGGCATTTTTGTTTAACTTTGCATGCAGTGCTCTCCTGTGTCTGTAAATTGATACATCATAAATAAATCAGGCTGTGATGCAAGTATGAATAAGATTTAACTTGAATATAGAGTCAATGTCATTGCAAATGATGAAGAAAACAATCAACCTGTAATTGCATACTGAATATGGATTCTTAAAGCATTGGTAAATGTTAATAAATATACCAAAGACAGCTTCTATTATATACCTATGTTATTGATACATACACCCATATTTCTAAAATATTTATGACATAAAATGGGAAAATATATTTGCTACTCATCTTTCATCAAGAAGAACCTATAAATAAAAGAAAACACAGAGAGAAATGGAGAAAACGCATAAAAATAAAATAGCTTGGAGAAATCTTGTCCCTGCTAGATCATTTATCAGGCAGGCTGAGCAGAGTTTTGTCCCAGGTCTGGATCATTCAAAATTTGTCTATTTAGCAGGAAGGAATTTCTCAATGTGTGCATGGTATACTCATGTCCATATATAAAAGGGTCAGAGCAGAATGGACAGGCTCAAAAAGCTTTGCACTATGGTGTATATGTATGACTGAATTGCCATCGCGCAGAAGCTGTAGAAAATAACCCAAAGGTAATCCTGGAGTCAGTGCCATTCCTATGCCATCCCCGGGAGCTGCCTGTACCTGGAGAGGCACTGTGTGACCCAGGGGCCTGTCCCAGAGTTGCGCAAGCCAGGCACGCTCCAGCACTGCCTCACTGCCCTCCTGCCCTGGGCTGGCAGGTCAGAGCTGGCTCAGGAGGACTTCTTATAAAGTCAACTTTTTTCCCCTGACCCGCGTGTGTATTTAACAGACTTCTGCTATTGTATGATGCGGAGAAACCTGTTACTCATCATTCTGTCTTGAACTGCATGATTTAGCACTGTGGCATTTCACTGTGGGATACCTCTTGAACTTGAGGAGTTGTGATGTTTCAGAGCTGAGCTCTTGCTGCACAAACCTCCTGTGGAGGTGGAAAGAATGGAATAGGCGGGAAGCAGGGAGGTTGCTTGGGGCGTTTTGTAAGGGCAGGTGGGCAAGGGGCGTGTTGTAGTGAGTGGATGGGAAAAGGACGACGTTTCTGTGAGAAATGTAGTGACTGCACCACAGTTAAAACGCAAGGAAATGGTGTTGCGGCAGTTTGAAGACTATGTATTGCTTCTTAAGTCTTTGAAACAGGCTATGTGATGCAGCCAACAGGCAGCTTGGTGTCTTTTTCATGGCAAGGTCTATAAGAAGGGAGTCTGTGTCTTACCAGAACTAAATCAAAGTTATAAAAAAAATTACTCTGGAACGTAGCATGCATATTATGGGATTGAGTTGTTTCTAATTGGCAGAAACAGATCTTGCATCAGTTCCATGATTCCTATCAGGAATTTATTGCTGTAAAGTAAGTGCAACAATAGAAATAGCAAGTCATTCTGGAATATGGGTATCTTGGGTTAAATTTCGTGGTGTGCCTTGAAATGAAGGACAGCCAACTGACAAAATAAGTTATTTGGTAATGAAGTGACTGAATTCTAGAAAATTCCAGGTCGTGCAGTGCAAATGTAGTAAATCCACTGTTTCTGTCACAATGATCCTGACTAAAGCCAACTTTGATGAAAGCTATGGCAGTCTTTAGCCTAAGATCTTACTGCTCCTTGAAGAAAGATTGTACTGAGAAACAAATAACGAGGCTTTTCTCCTACTGGCATTTTCCTCTGTTCTGCAGATTGGAAGATACAGATGGATAACACAAATGGAGGCAGACAGAACTGAGTGACAGACTATAAACAGGTGTGAATAAGTGTCTGTAGATTAGGAAGCCAGGAGGAGTTGGTAGTGAAGGGAGAGAAATATTTTCCTGATTTTTCATAAATTAGTTACCACTAGAAAGCATAACTATCAAAAAGCATAATTACTAAAACAGCCACTATGCTATAAAATGGAATCAAAAAGGAAGCCTTTTCCTACCCTGGATTTCTTGCATTTAGAAATGATTAGGGGAATCATAGGATAACTCTGGCTGGAAGGGACCTTAGGAAGTCATATTTAAGTCCATGACTGTTGATCTATGTTTTCTCCATTGCTCAGCTTTCCCCTTTTGTCTAGAATGGAAATTTAGTTCCAAGTTTTCTTTAAGATGATGTACTCGCTGACTCTGTCAACTGAGGGGAAAAAAAATTTCTCCTGAAGGATGAAGAATGTGCACACAGTAAGCATTACGTATTTACCTCCCAGAGTTCAGGGCCTCCTCGCCATGTGAGCAAGTCGATGTGCAAAAGGCGTACTCAAGCAGTTTCCAGACAAAAGTTCAATCTTGTGAGTTTGGGGACGTTCCTCTGAGCAGAAATCAGCAGCTGAACCAAGTAAGTATTAGCTAAGCAGATTGTCTGTGATAAGACATCACAGAGTAACGCAGCAAGCTCTGCTCTTGTGTCTTTCACTAATAAAAAGAGCTAAAATTTTTCATCTGGTTCTTGTTAGTGACTGTCTCTCAATAGACCATGGTGGAGCCATTTGATTGCTACTAATTGCATGGATGAGCAAGGAGCTTCTAGAAGAACTCAGATGGAAGAAGGAAGCTTACAGAATGTGGGAAAAGGGACTGGCCACTTGGGAGGAGTATAGGAATGTTGTCAGACCATGCAGGGATGCAATGAGGAAGGCTAAGACCCACTTGGAATTAAACCTGGCAAGGGGATGTCAAGGGCAATAAGAAAGGCTTCTTCAAGTACATCTGTATAAAAGGAAGACCAGGGAAAATGTGGGCCTGCTGCTGAATGAGGTAGGTGCCCTGGTGCTGGAGGATGCAGAGAAGGCGGAGTTACTGAATGCCATCTGTGCTTCAGTCTTTACTGCTAAGGGCAACCCTCAGGAATCCCAGACCCTGGAGGTAAGAGAGAGAGCCTAGAGAAAGCAAAACTCTCCCTTGATTGAGGAGGATCGGGTTAGAGATCATTTAGGCAAACTTGACACCCACAAATCCATGGGCCCTGGTGGGATGCACCCACGAATGCTGAGGGAGCTGGCAGATGTTCTTGTGTCCTGGGGATATATATATCCATGTATATATCTATATGTATCTGTGTGTGTATAG
>VYXH01009905.1:0-22100 GCA_013397275.1 Burhinus bistriatus | reverse complement strand
CAGTAGGAACTCTCCTCAAAGGTGAGTTGACATTTCATTAAAAATTTGGATTTAGGGATGGAGTGTGGTTTTTTGGTACAGTAATTCAGTGTCATTTGTGCTTGCACTAGAATGTCAGATAATAGGTAATAATAGGGTATCCAACTAACTTTCCTAGGCTCCAAAATGGTGAAATAAAGTTTAAGATATGTAAATGAAACATTCTTTTTCAAAAATAGAATTATCCCATCATAAATAAGTATGACTGATCTTAAGTCGCTAGGCCGTTTCTAGAACTCATGGCAATTACAACATAGAAAAGGACTAAAACTAGGCTCCTGAAAGATCTTTATAATATATATGTCTTTCTATACTTCTTTTCACCATATGAGATCTTCAAATCTTGACTTGGCAATATATTCTCTGCACATATGAAAGGAAATAGAAGCCAGAAATCTTCAGCAGTAGATAAAGAAAACTGAAAAATTTGATGTATTATAATAAAATTCTTAGCCTATGAACACAGTGTAATTATTACAATTGAATTAAAAGTGAGTGAGCACAACTTTTTAGATAGGTGCTCCATTTCCTGTACTAGCATAACCGAGAAAGGATGTTTTATGCTGATATGCATATCAGATGTGTACACTTCTTTGATAAAGAGATAGTAGACAGTTATGTTTGTGCTTCAGCAATGCCAACTACTGTCCAGGTGAAGGACACTCGGGAACATTCTCCTTGGAGGTAGAAAAATACATTATTTTTTTGAAATAGGTGTTACATTAAAAGGAATGTATTTTTGATATTTGTCTGTCAGAGTCCCAGCAAAGGACTTGCACTGAGTCAGATTCACAAAAATCAAAATTAACTATTTTATTGAGAGCAACATGATAGATTTGAGATTGCTGTTGATAAATTCACTGACTACAATAGCGCTACTAATTAAGGTTAATATTGCTAGCAAAAATAATAATAATACAACAGCCTGGGGGTAACATTCACCAGAGGGTGAAAGGTACAGCGCTTACCCAGAAAGACTTCTCTGCCTGGAGTAGAGGAAGAGAACGCAGCGCGTCAACTGGTCCATCAGGTGTTGAGATTCTTCGCTCCCCATTTTAACAGTAATTTTCTCCATCTTTTCAACCCCAAAATTACAAGTTGTCCCTCCCCTAGGTGACGTGTAGTACGATTTGGGTGGAGAGACAAGTGCTATAGTCATACATGTTTAGCATGATCTCTATATTCTTCATTAGCATATGCAGGGGTGTCAACTTTAATATGCATTTCACAGGTAATGAGGCAGATGTCAGTCATGGGGCATGACAGCCTTTCGAAGAAACAAAGAACTACACAGGTTCCTGTTATCTTGTTGTCTTCACTGACAAAAAGCAGGGCTGTCCTGCCTCCACAGGGCTCCCTCCTTATCTGCATCTCATGCTGGCCAGGCGAGTTCCAGTCTTAATTGTTCTTTGAGCACAGAGACTTTACCTCATTATCCAAATTCCACAAATAAGTAATGGGGACTTTATCTCATTCCTTCTGGCTTTCCTTTCTTAAGTAATATAAGAATCCATTCTGTACTCATCATGTTACTTTCAGGGAAAAAAAAATACATACACACAAAAGAGTATTGTTTATGAAGTTACATTCTTTTTCTATTTGTAACACACTACAGTAAACACTTAAAAGACACATGATAGAAATTTGTAGATTATGTACCCATTAAAGATGCATTATTTGGTCCACTTTTCCTAGCGAACATTGCAAATGAGCTGAGAAGGGTAACACAACCAGCTATCACATTGCAAGGCCTTCTGCCTTATGCTCTTCTGCCTGCCTATATACTCATGCATAGCCTCCTGCTCTTACAGGAAGCACTCAAGCATAGAAGTAGAGTTTCAGTGAGCTGTTTTCCAATTCATTCAGAAGAGCTCAGTCAGGATTTCTTTAGCCTTGACAGAATAAAATTATCACCACTCTTTTTGCCTTTCCTAAATGCATTTCAATATCTCAACTACGCAGAAAGTCACTGATGTGAAAACTGAAGAAAAAAACCCCCATCAAATCATTAGAATATTGAACCTTAGCCTAATATTTTTTGTGATAGGCAAATACATTTAGTCTGCAAAGTATTACTCAGAAAGCTGACCCTCTGCACTTTGTTGATATTTTATCATATGCAGAAACCCTGAATAAAAACTTTTCTTTGTCTTTTTAAGGATTTAGATACTGGAGAAGAAGAATTTATGTAACTTCATCAACACATGCTGGTCTGCTCCAGATGAAAATCTGACTGAAATGTTGCCTCTAAGAATAAAATCAGACTTTTCCTATATGGAAACTGAATACAAACTTTCCTTAATATTCTGAAAAAAAAAGTAGATTTTTTTTCTCCCTATTTCCAAGGAAAGACATGTACAATAACATTTTTTATTTTTTTTAATACCCCAAGTCTAAATATGGAATTGCCAAAAATGTTTTCACAAAGTGTGTTGTCAAGAAATTTTATACAGTTATGATGCTTAGATATTTTTCTGAGTATTTTTCCCTTTCTTTATTGTTATTTCTGATCTATCTAAATATCTTTGGAATAGGGTACTTAAGCAGATATTTAGTGCTGAGTCCATGATTCACTCACCACAGATGAATCATTTACGGTAGCATAACACAGTAGTGTTTAGATACTGTTTCAAAAAATCAAATCTGAATACAAGACCACTAGAGCTGAGAGTATTAAACACCTAAATTAGTGAATTTTAATATATTTTTATTTGAGCTATTCAAATTTACTTCAAACAGTTTCATCCTGAAATCATGATTAATGAATGTGTCAATATAAATCTCAGAAAGGTTAGTTTAGAATGTACGTAATAAATTGCCTTATGTTGCTTCTTGTCCTTAGAGAGCACATTAAAACTTAATTTCAAATAAATATGATAAGAAAAATTCATATAAGCCATTGAACTTACTTCAAGTTTTGAAAATATGGGGAAAATGACTTCTTTAAAGTTTATAATTTGCACTTTCTGATATATGCTCTATTTCTCGAATATGAGAGAAGAGAGATATTTCCATTTATATAAAAGGAAATTTCATGTCAAATATATATGGTAAGCCATATTAAGATAGGTGCCTTAAAATAGCATACTCACCAAAGTGTAATATCTGTAATTACACTGCAGTGTAATATTCTGACATACTAATGGAAATATGAGACTAACTAGACCTTGCTAATTAACAGAGTAAGCATTCCCCACATTCATGTTACCTTTGGAAGGTACATGTTTTATTCAGGAAAACAATCATTCAAGATTGTTTCCATTCCTGTACTCAGCAGAAGGTGATTCTTCCTCTTTGTTTATTCTCTTTCAAAACAAAATGGGAGAAGTCAACATGAAATATCACCTACAAGAGCCTTTATTTTCTTAGGTTTACAGAATTAAAGTAGAACTTGCATCTCTTGTAAGAATACACAAAATATTTTGGGTTTAGAGAGAGGCAGGCAGCAAGAGTATATCTAGAAAGTTTGGAGATGACCCATCCATAGATCAGATGGCAACAGGCATTTAAAATTTCAGAAAGACATCCAATCAAATACCTAAATCCTTAACTTCCTGCAAAGTGTCAATTCCAATATTCAAAGTATATCAAGATCTTTCTTGTCTATCTCCATGCTTTTCTTATCACCTCACCAGCAAATGGATGCTCTAGTTAGTCATTACATGCAACTCAGCTCTCATAAGAGAGGGCAACTTGGCAGAGCCCTAACAAGGCTGTCACGGTTTATAATATTGACCAAGTGATCTGAATGTGAGTCATACTAGAAATTTATCAACCATTTTATTGAGCATTTTCAAGTTATAGTCTGTGACAAGGAAAAAGTCTTCAGTTTACGTAGTTTAACCATATCCGATTTCAAGCAATTTATTGATTTATGAATGACACATAACAGGACTGCAGGAAAGAGGTCATTGTAACCTTTTAAGTCACAGAACACAAGCAAAGCAGTCTACCATAAACTGATATGAATAATAAGCACAGGATCATAGGATAATTCATGTTGGACGGGACCTCAAGAGTTATCTAGTCCAAACTCTGGCTCAAAGCAGTGTCAGCAATGAGGTCAGACCACTATGCACAGGGATTTGTAGACTGGTCTCGAAAAACTTTCATGTTTACTTGTGTGCTTTACTTACAGATAATCAGGACTCAGTCCTGCAAGTATTGTGTGCAATTCCAATGCCAAAGACTTTCACCAAACTCAAGTCAAAAAGTTGAAGTAGACGTCAACCAGGTCTTCGCAGAACATTTAACACATATATTTGCCTCAATGTATCTTGCACCTTTAACTTGTTTAATAATGTGTCCTATCACTTTGACTCTACCTTGAAAATAGAATGCTGAAACTCCTTCTACTGTTTAGTGGATATAAAAATAGTTGGGATCCAGTTCTGAACAGAAACATTTAAATTATGCTATGTTAACAAGGAAGTTGGAGCCAGGGGGGAGTCTAATGTCAGTTAAATAACCTAAGCTACCAGTTTAAGTTAGGATCTAAAAATGTAAGGGGTATTTTTTTTCAGAATTTCTTGTTTCCACAGGTGAAACTTTAATGTCTCAGTCTTTAAAGAAGTCTGTGTTAATAATCAGTAGGTAATCATCAATTTGTCATTACACGACATATAACTCAATTTGAGATGATTAGGGGAACTTCCTGCCCTCCTAGACTTTCTGAAGTGTCCAGCTGAAGCAAGGAGAGCTTTCTCACATCTGTTCATCAGTAGTGATAGCAGTCTAAATAAGAATCAAAGACCAGTAACAGCGAATAACAGGAAGGAAGTATGATTTTCATAAAAATTGGGTAAAAATGGTCTCAGATCATATTGTCTGGGCTGGTTTGGAAAACTAATGGACTATAAAAACAGTGGGTTTTTTTCCATTGGATGGCTTAATATACTGCTATGGCATGAACTAAACACAGAATTTGTTGCTAGCATGGAAGAGTTTCTGTGTGGATAGATTATGTTTTATTAACATTCACATTGTTGCTTATTTTGTGTTGAACAAAAACCTGAGTATGAATTTTAGAGTTAAAAGGCATGTTTGTGCTGACAGAGCCAAGATGTAAAAACACCATAACAACCTGACAGAAAACCTATTTTGAGATATTGGTGCTTTAAAACAAATTCATCAGTATGCAATGTCTGTATTGTGAAATAATTTTGAAGTTAAAAACTTCCAGAGTTTCTCTTCTTTACATGTTAAGTAGGTTTTCAAAGCTACTGTATGAACCATGCATCACTTTAAGATTCATATTTCTAAGTTTCTGAGGATTTCATTAGTCATTTGTAATTCTCAGGGTTTGGATATGCTTGTAAGGATGATAAGTGTTTTGAGACTTAGATGATTCTGAGACTTAACTAAATCTCACAGATAAGTAAAACATACTACTAATAATACTGAACATAGCATGCATTTGCACTAATATTTCTTTAAAATAAACAGTATATTATACCAAAAATATAAGTACACTTATGTAATATACCCATATAGTGTTTATATTATAAATGTTACACATGTTTACACAGAACATACGTGCATGTATTGACACATTGCAATTGTATTTCCTCTCTGCTGCTACTGTGGGGCCAGGATTTTTAGAGTGAGAGTTTGGGATATGTTACTATAAAGTCCGGATAACACAGTGCTTGGTTAATTAACCATAAATGCTAAAAATTACTTGCAAATGAAGTACTGCTATTCATAATCACCTTTTGAAACTATACAGTATGAAAGAAACAACAGCAGCAGCAACAGCAAAAACACTAGTACCAAACTCTGCTCTTACATGCGTGCAAATAAAACAAGTGTTTCTTTAAAATTAATTGCAGTCCTCCACTTACAATTTACAGTAGGACAGGTGGAAGCCTATCATCACCTCTGTTTTGTAAGAGAAAACTGTAAATTCCAAGATGCAATTTCTGTTCATATCCTCAGCATAATACTTTACTGTACGTCCATGTCTTTCAATGAAAGAAAGCAAATATCACTTCCAAGAAGCACAAGAAGAAGGATATTATTCTATGATTCTATGATATTGGGAACTAGAGGCTGGTCATCCTCATCTACATCCCTGGGAATGTGATGGAGCAACACAAGTACCTTTGCTTGATTTAGTACTAATCTGAAGGAAATCCTACAACAGAGGTTTATGTATTTGACTTACTGTTCCCAGAGTTTTTTTACTGTGATAACAATATCCACTATGATTTCATTATGCTTTCCGTTTAATATATACTGTTAAATTGCCTTGATTGCATCATGTTTTGAAATGGCTTTGAAACAAATGTCTGTATCTAAGTATTTTACAAGTCTGGAAGTCTGCTTATTGCTTTTTTTTGCTGCTCAATATAATGACTAAGTTCATGATCAGCTGAGAAGGAGGGAATGAGAGGCTGCTGGATATAAAATAAATAGCCACTGAGATCTTTAATAAATATTAGTCTTTATTTACATATTTCAGACATTAAGAAGCTTGTGACTATGATTTTTGTGAGTAATAGTAAGTATGGGAAAATTACATTAAATTCATGCACTAGGTAGACAAACTACTACTTTGTAGTTTTTAATCTACAGGAAAAACAGCTTTGAAAGCCTCAGGCCAATAGCCAGGTACAGATGTAATTATAAGTGTCTATACTGCTAGGGGCTAGAACTACGAATGCAATACCTTCAAATCATTCTGTACAAAGGTGATTAGGGAAATTAACTTAAGTTCATAAGCCAATAATATGACAACATTCCTAATGAGGAGGAAGAACTGCTCCAGGTGCTGGAGGAAATACTTCTGTGCAGGCTGTGGAGAGATCACAGTTGTGCAGGTATCCACATTGCAGCCTGTGGAAGGACCCCACTGGAGCAGGGAAAAAGTGTGAGGAGTTGGTAGTGGCAGAGAGGAGCTGCTGTGTATGGACCACAACCCTCCCATTCCCAATCTCCCTGTGCCTCTGGGTGTTAGGGAGGTAGAGAAGTGGGGAGTGAAGGAGTAAAGCTAACCTAAAAGGAGGTGGGGGTATTTTGATTTTTGCTTTTCTTTGTCATCATCCTTTTTTTTTTTTAATTTTTGAATTGGTAATAAATTAAATTAGCTTTTCCCAAGTTGAGCCTATTTTGCCAGTGATGGCAATTTGTAAGTGATCTCTCTGTCTTTATCTCGACCCATAAGCATTTTAATTTTATATTCTTCCCCTGTCCTCTTGAGGAGGGAGAGTGAGAGAGCAGCTGGGTGGAGGTCTGGCAGCCTGCTAAGGTAAATCCACCACACTTTGACATGACCATGTAAATCTAACTGCACACTCAGCTCATGCAGACACACAGGCAAAGGTTTCTGGACCTGGAATCAGAAGCACAATATTAACTACTGGTAAAATAGACCTTGTAATTCATTGCCTGAAAAGTATTTTTAGAATAAGACCATCTAATAGAAGTATTGGATAGGAACTTGCCTGCTATCTGGTCTATGTACAGGGTCATAGATCATTTTTATGTAGCACTTCTGATTATGAAGTTTCACAGAATTATATAATAATTTAGCTTGGAAGGGCCCTTTGGATGTGAAATTATCTGATCACCTACTTAAAGCAGGGTCAGCTTAGTCAATTTGCTCAGGGTTTGGTCCCGTAAAATTTTTAAGATCTCCAAAGACAGCAATTCCTTTTTTGCTAACCTGTTCCAATTTTTAACCACTTTTACGGTGAAAATGTTTTTCTTTATATGTAAGCCAGAATTAGTTTTACTGCCACTTGTGTCCATTGCCTCTTGTGTCTCAGTAAATCTCTGAGAAGGGACCCACTGAACAGAAATTATGGAATCTCAAAAATCTCTAGGCTGGAAGGGACCTCTGGAGATCATCTGGTCCGAACTTTTGGAAGCAGGGCCTTAGGTTAGGTTATTCAGTGCCCTGTAAAACCAAGTCTGGATTATTTCTAGTGAGGAAATCCACCACATCTCTGGGCAAGCTCTTCCACTATGGTTCTTTATATCTAGATAGAACCACTCCTAAAGAAACTAGTGCCCATTACCTCATTCCTGTCATTCTAAATGGTATCTTTTCCTTTCAGCACGTTGAACAGCTGCCGTAGTTTGCCTTTGAATTTACTGAGTGCTCTCCGTTCCGTTATTCAGGTCATTAATAAAGATGACACATAATATTGGTCCTGGTATTGGTCACTGAGGGAGCTTCACTAGAAATCAGCTGCCAGCTGAACTTTGTACCACTGACCACAACTCTTTGAGCCCAACAGTCCAGCCAATTTTCTGATGACTTTATAGTCTATTTATCTAATCAGCCTTTCAATAATTTGGATATAAAGATACTATAGGGACTGTGTCAAGTTCTTGCTAAAGCAAGCGTAAATGAGATTCACTGCTCTCTCCTCAGTGTGTGTCATTGTCACATGAGTATACACAGGTGCACAAGGCATCTTCTAGGGCCCTAAAAGACCAACCTAGAACTGCACTTAGTTACCCCATTCATTTTTGTTAAAAATAAAAAATCTTGAAATTATTCAGAATGTCAGATCAAGATGCTTTTGCCAGTGATTAACTAGATGATGGTAAATTTAGTAGCAGGGAGAAATGTAAGACAGAACTCTAGTTTTAACACATGTAGCAAGGTAAATTAGATATCCAAATCCTAGAAAGTTTCACCACATATTTTATAATTCTCATGTTTTTTCCAAAATTCCAGCTCTGATATAAGAAAATACTTGTTTCCTTCACCTTTGTGCCTTTGGAAAAAATATTCTAGTTTTTTGTAAAAACATCCTTTAAAGTGCAGCATACAGCTGCCAGGTTTCATCCAAGAATAAGAAGTATAGAAATAGAAAGGATATTTTATAACTGAAAGCCTTGCTATATCATCAGTAGCATAATTATCTCAGCAAGTGGTCTTCTGCTTGTATAATCCATTTAATTCTTCATCACTCAAACATTCATAGCAAAAAGAAAAGGCTGAGCAAATTTGTAGACTTTTCTCAACTCTTGCCTTTTATTTGTTCTTGTAGGCAAGCCACACAATAAAGTAGCTGTATGCCTGTATGCCTGAAGGTTTGTTACTGCAGTTCATTCTCTTACCCTATCAGCTGTCTATAGAAATAAGTAAATGTGTTATTTGCTTTCTAAATAAGATTCATTATAAGCGGCACTTTCACTTTATTATGGTTCTAACTAATTTCACAGATATGTCAAATCTCATCACTGCTTAAAGTCTCACGACATTCAACTTTTCCAATCAGTCTGCGTAAAACTAGTACTTTTCTTTACAGTTTCCCATCAAATGGCAAAAATTAACCATTTATCCATCTGCAGTTCTAATCCCCTGTATTATTTAAACTCCGGTAGAGCATGTGACATATGACAATAAAATCTGGGGGGTATAAGTTCAGCTGGTTCTACATTGCCCCACTAAAATCAAAATTAATTACTAAGGTAATATTAAGAGACTCCGTTGCAACATGTCTGTTCAACAAAATATATTACACAGATCAGTAAAATTTGCACATGAAAGCTACTCAGAAGCAAAGAAAAACTGTGCTTGGAACTTTATTTGAGCACGTGCACATATTAATACACAGCACAAGTGAGTTAGCTGGGTCTTGATTATGCATGTCTATAAACTGAAGGGGTTTGAACGTGAGCTGTGGCTCCCTTTTTTCTTTTTTTATAAGTAGTTTTAGGGGGCTTAGAAACAGCTGCATATGTTAAAATTAATTTCAATATCTGATTTAGTAAAGAAAAATATATTTCAAGTATTCAAGCTTATTGAAAAAATGACAAACATTTTCAAGTTAATTATTACTTTTTTATGCTAAACAAATTTAAAAAAAATCTTAAGGCTTTTGTAAGACTTCTGTCAGCATCTAAAATCTGTGTAAACAGTAATGATTTTTTTTAAAATAGAAAAACTATAGGTCCTGAAAACCCAAATTCTAAGGAGAAAATAAAAAAAAAAAAAACCCACAACAGTAGTAGGTAAATATAACCTGAATAATAACACAAATAATCTTTACTATCTGTTAATATTTACAGAAATATTATGTAATTATATTGCAATGAATTTTAAGTAAACAAAACTTATGTTATTTAATTAGGGTTTTTAACTAGAATTAAAATTAGATTATTGAATGCATTTACATCAATAATGCCTGAAGATGTTATGTTTATAAGAATGTTAGGTAATCAAGCCCTTCTGATGAAAAACAACCCCACCAGACTTATTAAGTACTTCCAAATTATTCATAATTTTTTTAAAGGAGAACAGAATAACAAGAAGCTGTTCGTAAGAAAAAAAATCCACACAAGTAACATCATTATAAGCCTACAGAACCTAAAGCAATACATTTCAGTGACCGTTTTTCACAGTCCTCCTGTAACTTGTCCAAGTATTCTCGGTCACATTAAAGATAGTACTTCTGATTCTGTATTGTAGCTATAAAGCTAGTTTTAACTGTTGAACAATTCTGAAAAATTTACACTTCCAGAGTGTCATACTGAATAACTTGTGCTTCCAGAACAAAAAAAAACCCAATGATTATTCACTGAAAATATTTATTTAGCTCCTCCTTAAAACATAAAACAAGATCTGTGAGTTTATCTGCAAATTCCATAAAGTACAGCATTTTAATTTTCATAGAAAGTTCTTTATGCGGCATTTAAATTGTGCTATGTAGTCTCTGCATATGCCCAGAAGTAGCTTGTTAACTAGCTCTAGTTTGTTAAAAAAAGTATTTTATCTAATTAGGGAAGTGATAATTTTTCAAGGCTGCCTGGCAATGTTTTTCAGGCATTTGTTTGTGGAAAGAATTTTTCATCTTATTCACCAGTATGTACATCAAGACTATTTTTCCTTAGACATTCAAAATACTTAAAATGGATCCCAGACCAAATCTGGAGAATGTCTAAAAATGTCATGTAAATAAAGGTAATTAAAATGAAAGATTGACTATAATCCAAATGAAAATATCTGCTGGAAAATTGTCAAAATCTGTTTTGGGAGATCAATTTAGGGTCTATAAAAATATTTTTACTTACTTAAGTATTTCAAGACATAGTAGCTGACTATTCCGTTATTTCAGAAGAATCAAGGAGGAAATAAATAAACTGAGTTAGAGATATTTTTTTGAGGACAAAAAAATCAAAGTTTGGAAAATGTGTTGGAACTCTAAAACAGGAAAAAAATCGTATAAGTGAAGTGATGCATTCTGAATAAACATTTATATTTTGACCTCTTTTCTTAAAATATTGAAAATGAAGTGTGACAACCATTTTCATTTGGAATGCTGTCAAAAATAAGAATAACACCAAAATATGAAATCAGAAGACTTTGGAGAACTAGCCAAGTTCAAGTTCATTGATTTGGCAGTGCGCTGTACTTAATAGTTAGCTGTGTTTTAATTACTGAGAGAAATGCAAAGATGGATTGGATGTATTTGGCAAGGTATTGGCAGCGGGGGACTGCGGGGTCCTCTGTGAAAGGAGAACTGGATCTGCCCTGTGCCAGACTCAGCTGCTTCCACCTGATTCCAGATGGTTCCAGGTGGCTTTACAATGATGCCACAGAAGCCACAACTGAGTCCATCAGTGATGCTGGTGACACCTTTGTGAAATGAAAGGACAATATGCTAAGTGGGCACAGGAGTGAGGAGAAAAAGTGAGAGGAAGAGCCCTGCAACACCAAGGTGAGAGAAGAAGGAGGAGAAGGCAGTGTTGTAGGCACTGGAGCAGGGATGCCCCTGCAGCCTGTGGAGAGATCACGCTCAAAACAAATCTCTACACTGCAGCCTGTGGAAGGACCCACACTGGAGCAGAGGAAAAGTGTGAGGAGGAAGGAGCTGCAAAATGGAATGCTGTTATGGAATGATTAAAACTGCCATAAACCATGCCTCCCCGCACTGATTGTTAGAGGGAGGAGGTAGAGGAACAGCGAGTGAAGGAGTGAAGTTGAGCCTAGAAAGGAGTAGGGAGCAAGACATTGTCTTAATTTTTGGTTTTGTTTCTCACTACCTTTTTTTTTTTTTTTAATTGGCAATAAATTAAATTGACTTTCCCCAAGTCTAGCCTGTTTTACCTATGATGGTATCAGCAAGTGATCCCCCTGTCCTTATCACAACCCACTATTTTCTTCATCCTATTTCTCTGTCCCTATCCTCTTGAGGAGACAGACTGAAAGAGCAGCTGAGTGGGCATCTGGCAACTGGTGAAGGTCAACTCACCACACAAAGAGAAGCAAACCTTAACCTGATGCAGAAACACATTTACTGGAAAGCAAATTTTTATAATTAAAGGCAAAAAATCAATTCATAAAACAATGATAGTAATTAAATAATAGTGTAATTTTTTATAATATAATTATATTGGAGAAGTTTATTTTTGTGGGAGATATGCTGGCATTTCCCCCTTAATTTAAGTAAACCTATCACAATGCTCGATAGCCTTTTTTGGGACAAAGGAAAAAGGAAAAAGAAAAAACAGAAAAAGAAAAGGGAATAAAACAAAATTCACCATAACAGAACATGCTTTATTTCTATGATTCTATGACAGGTATGGATCAAAAATCAACAAGGTGGAACTAAGCAGGGTCAAATCTAGCACTTAACATATAAGCAAGAATGTACCTACAAGGTACTATTATGGAGAAAATCCAAAACCATTTCTAGGAATTCAAATTGCTGGGATGCCTCCCTAAACTGCCTGTATAATAATGTGCCAAAGGGTCGTTCTGCCATCCAGAGGGACCTCAGCAGGCTGGAGAAATGGACTGACAGGAACCTCATGAAGTTCAACAAGGGGAAGCCCACAGCCCTGCACCTGGGGAGGAACAACCCCAGGCACCAATATATGCTGGCTGCTGGCCAGCTGGGAAGCAGTTTGGCAGAAAAGACCCTAGGGGTCCTGGTGGACACAAAGTTGAAAATGAGCCAGCAATATGTCCTCGCAGCAAAGGCAGATTAAGAGTATCCTGGGCTACATTTGGCAAAGTATTACCAGGAGGTTGAGGGAGCTGATCCTTCTGCTCTGCTCAGCACTGGTGAGGCCACACCTGGAGAGCTGTGTCCAGTTCTGGGCTCCCCAGTACAAGAGAGACATGAAGGTGATGAAGAGACTACAACACCTCTTCTATGAGGGAAGGCTGAGATAGCTGAGACTGTTCAGCCTAGAGAAGAAGACTCAGGGGGATCTTATCAATGTATATAAATACCTGAAGGTACAGTGCAGAGAGGACAGAACTAGGTCTTTTCAGTAGTGTCTAGTGGCAGGACAAGAGGCAATGGACACAAACTGAAACACTTGAGGTTCCCTCTTAAAATCAGGAAAAACTTTTTTTGCTGAGAGGGTGAGTGAGCACAGGTAGCTCAGAGAGCTTGTGGAGTCTCCCACATTGGAGGTATTCCAAAACCATCTGGACATGGTCCTGGGCAGCCAGCTTTAGGTGGGCCTGCTTGAGTCAGTGAGCTGGATGAGACGGCCTCCAAAGGTTCCTTCCAATCCCAACCAGTCTGTGATTCTGTGATCTGTAACTAAAAATCCCCATACAGCTGTTGCCATTGAAAAATAAGCTCCAAAACTTCACAGTGTTTTCAAGAAGGTATTGCATCTAGTCATGCAGACAAGCCAATTCTTGAAAAATTATTGTTCATCCTGCTTTCCAGATCCTGAAATCAAGACATACCATACCACTTCTTAAAGCTTACCAAATTAAAGAAAAAATAAAAATTGACGATCTGAAGAAAATAAATTGGAAAAATAATGAAGTTCAGGAACTTAGAGGCAGACAGAGACTACTCAGTTTATATTTATATTGCTGCATTGTGGCAAGTCACAGATCTGAGGAATCTTATTCAAGGTTTTTTTGTTTCTTTGTGTTTTTTTTCCTTAGGACTGAAAATACTGATATAAGCCTGAAGTGTGTTGCAGTTCATTAAATGTTCTGAAGAGCATTGCTTTCTCTGAGAATTAGTAAAATTTGCTACATACATAGGATTCTATTCAGTGGTAGTAACAGATACAGTGACTGTTATCACCATGCATTGAAGTTCTCTAAAGGTTTTCACAGATTCAGAGAAAATTTCAGGGCTTGGGAGACTTCTATATCTTGATTTCTTTCAGCCTTCTTTTATTTTAATTATTTCTTTGAGACCTATTTCCTATTTTTCATGGTGCCTAAAACCAAGTAGAATTATGATGGCTTTCAAAGAGGGCTATTAGCATCATAAAAGCAAGTAATCTTTACTTAAAATAAAATCTCAGAATAATTGAGAAGGCTTTCTTAGTATTTACTCTCATAGAAATCAATGTGTTATATAAAGACATTCTAAGCTGGGTTTAGAAGTGCTTACAGCCTCCTGTGAGAGATAGTAATATGCATAAATAACCATACAGAATCACTTTGTCCTTCCCTCTATAGTCTGTCCTGAGAAAGCATGGCACTTTTCCTATCTACCATGAGTTTTATTACCTATGGAAACTACCCAGATTTGCTTTAGACATCCTGAAAGTCCAGCTGTTGGAAGGTATCAGTTGGAAAATGCTGTGAGCCACTAAACACCCTTTATTACTGATTGGGTTGTTCAGTGGAGAGAATTTTGTTACTAATTCTTATCATTGCAATTCTTCTTTAGGATAACTTCCTACCACAGGAATTTTAGACTTAAACCAATTCTATTAAACTGAATACTGTACTAACTGGAGTGCAAGTTTCTTTAGTCAAAATTATTTTTCATTTAAAAAAAAAAAAACAAAAAAACTGATAAAATGTATTTCCTAGAGTTGTAAACTTGAAATGGAGTGGGGCATAATGATCCTATCATACATAAGGAAACTTTCACTATATCTACTATTCAGCCACTACTAGCTGATTGTTTATTCAAAAAACCCTACATTGCCTTAAGATACAGAAGCTAGATGAATATAAGATGCACAAGCAATTTATATAATCAGCTCCACAGGTTTCTACAGTAGACAACAGGTTGTCATGAAACAAGTTTGAAAGACTGAAGAATAAATGTAAGGAAATCAGTTTCAAATTCAGTGTGGGGCATAACTGGATCAGACAACACATTGATTTCATGCAAGGTAAAGTTGAGACAGTGCTTATTCATTTTATGCAAGTTTATGGCACAATTTTATTTAGCATAGATTGATCATCAGTGAAACATTATTATTCTGGACTGATATTCACCACCACCCAACAGTGAATGTTCTGACATCGAGTTCTTTAGCACCTTCTTGTGGTTTGAAGACCCCACAACAATTTACTTGTTTAGACAATTATTCTATCACCCGATGACCCCTCCCCACCTGGGAAGGAGAATTGGGAAAAAACAAAGAAACCCGAGGGTTGAAATATAAACAGATTGAATGGAATAATACTAAATAACCTTAATAATACTAAGGTACCAATATTGATACTGACACCAATATAAAATATACAAGGAATACAAAACTCTGCCAATTATATCAGTAGGAAGCTGTGCACTCCCAGCAGTGGACAGCAAATGTGCTATGGCTTTGGGAGGAAAGGGTCTGGCACAAGGGCAAGAAGTTCTCAGGATCGTAGCCATCATAGAAGAGAAAATACTCCTCAGCAAACTTTCTGATTTATGTGGAATGTGATGTTCATGGTATGAAATAATCCTGTTGACCAATTTGGGTCAAGTGCCTGGGTCTCCCTCCTCCTCGTCCCTGCTCCTGGCTAGCTTGAAAACACTGAGACCTTGAAACCCCCATACCATAGCTGGCTATAAAGTAAATATTTTCACAAATTCAGACACTAGAGTCTTCTAAATGTGCAATTTTTCCAAGCATTAGAAGACACCTTACTGAAAATTAAAATTACTGATTGACAAATTAATCCTGTGCCACTCAAACCAGGACACACTTATAGAAAGAAGGCATTCAGACACAAACTAAAACTTGACTATAGTGAGATTGATTGTCATGTTTTTGAAATGCAGTTTAGCAAGAGTTATATGTTGTCTGACAGACTCTCTAATATTCATCATGCAAAATCCACAGCCTTTTTTTTAATTTCTCAGCTCTATTTTGTTGCTTATAATTAAGATAATTATCAGTAAATGACAGTTCTCTTTGGGACTTTTAGATCCTAAGTTTTCTAAGTAATTCGACACCCAACATTTAAGATTTCTAAGAAATCTCTTTATATTCTCTACTGCCTAATCAAGACTTAAATTCTTTTGAAAATCTTGTTCCAGTCATATGTGTTTATTTTTAAAGTCTGTCTATATTCCAATGTGTTGGTCCTTTTAATGTGTTCTAGTTGCTTTTCTGTCTTCTAATGCACAGAAGAATGAGGTTATGATAGTTCATTTTTACTTGTTATTCTAATCCTTTTTTTACATGAAGCTTGGATTTTTCAGAGGTCTTCTGCTGATACGGGAGTTTGATGACCTCGCCTTGACCAAGAGCTGAGTGCAGTGCAAACTGTGATGAATAAAATAAGCCATGGCCAAAAGGACAATGTGAACAGGATCAGACTATGAGTCATGGTTTGGGCCATGGACCAGCATGTGACAGGAGAGCATTAGCAAAAGTTGCTGGAAAAATGCACCAAGATGTCAACATGAGCTGTTCACACTGGTGTCCTGGGCTGATGCCTGTGAAAGGCCTTCAGAGGCACAGATTAGGGGATTGTTGATATGCGGCTTTCAGACCCCACATGGAAGCCAATACCCAAGGTAGCACTGCTACATGTGGGAGCTGAACCATCACCTATGGGCTGACAGAGACTGGTCAGAGGAGAGTCACCTTCCTCTGGCTCACCTATTGCCATCTCACAGAAGTGCTAACCCAGGCACGTCCTTGTCAGTGGTGTGTGTGTGTGTAAGCATGCAGGTGCAAGTGAAACACTCCCTTTGACACAGCCTATGCCATACTTTGTCTATTAATAAACTGAGCTTAGCAGTGTCACATTTTTGATGTTCCTTTTCCTTCCATGACATCTACCAAGGTAGAACTGAAAAAGTGTATACAGTTCTTTTGGTTGCTATTAGAACATTTATTCACATTATTGTTATTGGATGATAATGTGGTAGAAATTAAGCAATGGCCTGCTTGGAAGCAGTAGTTCTCCTCTCTTCTCTAAAGGATCAATTGTTTTGAGAGAACAAAGGCTCAGATTACTTGTTTCCCCCGAAAAGATTCTTTGTACGTTTTTGGTGGATAAGGCTGCCTTTCAAGAAGCATTTGGATTTTTTGTTACCCCTTTCTCTTTTCATGTGATGGATGAGATTGCAGTACGGGTTTACTGGATATGTCATGAGTTCTAAATTTCATAAGCAAAGAGGTGTTTCTTCTTCCAAATTGTATTTTTGTGAAGACTGTCACCCTTAGTGGGTAGCTTCACATGAGTTGTCTTAGTAACTTTTTAGAAATCTTTTTTGTGGATAATTTTAATATATATTCTACCTACTTTTTGAACAAGCTAGTTCTAAAATTTAGTATATTTCCTCTTTACTTAAGTTGTAAAGTTCTAAACATAATTCTTGTCTTCCAGTCAGCTACTCAAACATTCCCACCTAATCGTTTTGCAAACTTCTCTAATTTGTACCTTTGTTTCTTCTTCAAAACTACCTCCACTTTTCCAGTTGGTAAACAACCTAGCTTATTTTTGCCATTCAATTCTATTTGTAACATATGTTCTCCACAGACCATTGCATTCTTCACCTACTTAATGTTTAACAAAATTTCAGGTGTTTTCATGAAAGAGACTGTTTTGGAGATAATAAGTACTCTTACAACCTTTTTCCCTCTCCTAGTCTAGTATTGCCTTTGTAGCACAATTGTTCACATTTTCCCAACACTGGAAACTCATGTTTTCAAGGCAGACGTCTTAGGTACTGAAATATGATAAAACAGTGTTCTGGTTTAACCCCAGCCAGCAGCTAAACACCATACAGCTGCTTGCTCATTCCTCCACTCAGCAGGATGGAGGGGAAGAGAATTGGAAGGGTAAAAGTGAGAACACTTGTTTGTTGAGATCAGAACAGTTTAATAATTGAAATAAAAGATATAATAATAATAACAGCAATAACTTTAATGAAAAGGAAAATAACAAAAATAGAGAGCAATAAAACCCAAGAAAGACAAGTGATGCAAATGAAAAATAATTGCTCGCCACCGACTGATGCCCAGCCAGTCCCCAAGCAACAACCTCTCAGCCAACTTTCCCCCTAGTTTATATGCTGAGCATGACATCATGTGGCATGGAATATCCCTTTGGTCAGTTGGGGTCAGCTGTCCTGGCTCTGTCTCTTCCCAACTTTTTGTGCACTCCCAGCCTACTCGCTGGTGGGGCAATATGAGGAGCAGAAAATGCCTTGACTCTGTGTAAGCACTGCTCAGCAATAACTAAAACATCCCTGAATTATCAACATTGTTTCCAGTACAAATCCAAAACATAGCCCCATACTAGCTACTACAAAGAAAATTAACTCTACCTCAGCCAACCCAGTGCAAACAGTAGTGATTACATCTTGTGAATATTTGGGTTTCAAATAAGAATTTCCATTGCTGAAGCATTAAAAGAGTGATGTTGACAGCACTAGTGAGAAGAGGTTGCACGCTGCCAATAAGAAGTCTTTGGATTAGTTTTCTAACATGGTGATAAAAGGTAAAATGGTGAACAAAATTCTGTCATGTCAGAGATTTTTTAGCAACTTATGGGTAAAATTCCCTGTTGTTTCCCTAAAAGGTGAGGAGATTTTTTGTAATCAATGTAACAAAAATTTTAATCTCTTTACTGAATTTCTTCACTACTGTTATGACTGTGAGGCTGGGTGAGTGATGAGACGACATTAGAAGAAGGAGCATGAAATCTGAACCCTCAAGACAAAAAAATAAAAGCCTCCACCCTTCCATGTCAAGACACTTCCAAAAAATCAAAGTATTTAAAAATCTTTAGGTTAAACAAGGAAAATAAACCTCAAGTCAGTAGAAATAATATTAAATATCAACCTAAATGATCAGTGGAAGCCATCAAGAAAAGTGCTGAGAATTATGATGTAAGCATCAAATTTCTGAATATAAACATGGGCTGATGCAAACCAACTTTTGTCTATCACCACATCTTTCAGCTTTGAAAGGTAAAACCCTGTTTTCAGTGAGATGTGGAAATGAAGAGGCGCTACATTCCATTCTTGGCTTACAAATTATAATGACATAATTTCAGGAGTAATTGAGTTTTCCATTGCACTAATTAAAACCTGAAATATAGATTAGATGAAAAATCAGATACTTTAGGGACCTGCAAGTTTATTATATGCAACATTTGTAATCCAGTTCATGTAAGTAGAGTCAATTAAAGTTTCTGAGCAATGTGAGTTTGTTCTTGTGCACTCTCTCTGCAGGACTTCGTAACGTGGGAAATATTGGAGCTGGCTCCAATTAAGACACCTTTAGCATTGGATTCACTACAGTTCAGACATTAATTTATTTACTAATCCCACAATGTTTGTGGGGAGCTCATTAATTGTGCCTTTGTAGAATAAATCATAGAATTATAGAATGGTTAGAGTTGGAAGGGACCTTAAAGATCATTAAGTTCCAACCCCCCTGCCATGGGCAGGGACACCCCCCAGTAGACCTGGTTGCTCAAAACCTCATCCAACCTGGCCTTGAACACGTCCAGGGATGGGGCATCCACTTCTCTGGGCAGCCTGTTCCAGTGTCTCACCACCCTCATAGTGAAAAAAATTCTTCCTAATATCTAATCTAAATCTACCCTCTTTCAGTTTGAAACCATTGCCCCTTGCTCTGTCACTACAGACCCTGATAAAGAGTCCCTCCCCACCTTTCCTGTAGGCCCCCTTTAGGTACCGGAAGAGCTCTATACGGTCATCCCAGAGCCTTCTCTTCTCCAGGCTGAACAACCCCAAGTCTCTCAGCCTGTCTTNGTCAATTAAAGTTTCTGAGCAATGTGAGTTTGTTCTTGTGCACTCTCTCTGCAGGACTTCGTAACGTGGGAAATATTGGAGCTGGCTCCAATTAAGACACCTTTAGCATTGGATTCACTACAGTTCAGACATTAATTTATTTACTAATCCCACAATGTTTGTGGGGAGCTCATTAATTGTGCCTTTGTAGAATAAATCATAGAATTATAGAATGGTTAGAGTTGGAAGGGACCTTAAAGATCATTAAGTTCCAACCCCCCTGCCATGGGCAGGGACACCCCCCAGTAGACCTGGTTGCTCAAAACCTCATCCAACCTGGCCTTGAACACGTCCAGGGATGGGGCATCCACTTCTCTGGGCAGCCTGTTCCAGTGTCTCACCACCCTCATAGTGAAAAAAATTCTTCCTAATATCTAATCTAAATCTACCCTCTTTCAGTTTGAAACCATTGCCCCTTGCTCTGTCACTACAGACCCTGATAAAGAGTCCCTCCCCACCTTTCCTGTAGGCCCCCTTTAGGTACCGGAAGAGCTCTATACGGTCATCCCAGAGCCTTCTCTTCTCCAGGCTGAACAACCCCAAGTCTCTCAGCCTGTCTTAATAGGAGAGGTCCTCCAGCCTCTGATCATCTTGGTGCGCCTCCTCTGGACCTGGGATTCCTGAAGGCTAGTCTCACTACTAAAGACTGAGGCAAAGAAGGTACTCAGTACCTCAGCGTTTTCCATATGCTGTATATCTCATTCAGCATGTGCTCCAACTCATTCAGCAATGGACACACATTTTCCCTAGCCTTCCTTTTGTCACCTATGTAGTTAGGGAAGCCCTTATTATTGTCTGACATCCCTGACCAGATTCAATTCATTTGGCTTTCCTAACCTCATCCCTCCATGCTCAGAAAATGTCTCTATACTTAGTTCAGGTTACCCATCTGTCACGGATAGAGTGATGCACTTCACTCATAAGAGAGGAGCAGCCATATGTTTATTGTTATAAAGTAATTTCTTCCTAGTATCTAATCTAAATCTACCCTCTTTCAGTTTAAAACTGTTACCCATCGTCCTATCACTACAGTCTCTGATAAAGACTCCCTCTCCACCTTTTCTGTAGGTCCCCTTTAGGTACTGGAAGGCTGTCAGAAGGTCTCCCTGGAATCTTCTCCAGGCTGAACAACCCCAAGTCTCTCAGCCTGTCCTCATAGCCGAGGTGCTTCAGTCCTCTGATCATCTTGGTGGGCCTCCTCTGGACCAGCTCCAACAGGTCCATGTCCTTCTTATGTTGGGGGCCCCAGAACCGGATGCAGTATTCCAGTTGGGGTCTGACAAGAGCAGAGTAGAGGGGCAGAATCACCTCCCTTGACCTGCTGGCCATGCTTCTTTGGTTGCAGCCCAGGATGCAGATGGCTTTCTAGGCTGCGAGCGCACATTGATGGCTCCCTGTTGAGCTTCTCATCAACCAACACCCCCAAGTCCTTCTCCTCAAGGCTGCTCTCAATCCATTCTCTGCCCAGTCTGTATTTGTTCATGAGATTGCCCTGACCCATGTGCAGGACCTTGCACTTGGTCTGGTTGAACTTCATGAGGTTTGCATGNTTTCTAGGCTGCGAGCGCACATTGATGGCTCCCTGTTGAGCTTCTCATCAACCAACACCCCCAAGTCCTTCTCCTCAAGGCTGCTCTCAATCCATTCTCTGCCCAGTCTGTATTTGTTCATGAGATTGCCCTGACCCATGTGCAGGACCTTGCACTTGGTCTGGTTGAACTTCATGAGGTTTGCATGGTCCCACCTCTCAAGCCTGTCCAGGTCCCTCTGGATGGCCTCCCTTCCCTCCAGTGTGTTGACCGCACCACATAGCTTGGTGTCATTGGCAGACTTGCTGGGACTCTTCCAAGCAGCTCTCTGAAGAGGCCAAGGTCTGCTCTCCTGAAGTTCAGAGCTGTGATCTTGCTTTTTACCCTCCTCCTTCTCCTAAAGATCCACCATCTTGTGGACACTACAGTCAAAGCTGCCTTTCACCTTCACATCCCCAACAAAGCCCTTGTTGTTGATGAGTATGAGGTCCTGCAGAGCACATCCCGTCATCAGATCCTCTAATGGAGGCAGAAGTTATGATCAATGCACTCCAGATGGTGATGTGTTGCGACGGAGGGAAAA
>VYXH01009902.1:261424-283197 GCA_013397275.1 Burhinus bistriatus | reverse complement strand
GGAGAGGGAAGGGAAGCCCCCCCCTACAGAGCGAGGGGCTGACGGCCCTGCTTCCTGTGAGCCAGCGGCTCGGCCCGTGCCGTTTCAAAGGCGCTCACCTCGAGTTCTCCGCAGGAAAGGGGCGCTCGGAACAAAAGGCTGCCTGTGCGCCGCCGCCCCCGCCCCGGCTGCTGCCGCCTCTGCCGGGGGCGTTCTGGGCCTGTCAGGGTTCAAGGCGCCCAGGCTGTGGGTGAAGGCAGCCCTGGGAAGAGTGGATCTGAAGTGACAAAAGTGTCGAGGCGCCTAAAGGGCCCCTCGAAGCCTGGCCCGGTTTGGGGCCTACAGGGCTGGAGCTTGCCCCGCCAGCCGGGCTGCCCAGAGGGCCCCGCCTGCTGCTGGTAAACCCCTTCTGTCCGTCCCTGCTGTAAACGCCTTTTTCTCGTGCGGCATCTGGAGGGCTTGAACGCTTTATGCTGCTCCATTCCGTCTTGCCGATCGTTTTTTTTCCTTTGTCCCCAAAAGTCGGTCTTTTAGCTACTACCTCCCGAATCAAAACACCAAGTGTTCATTTTGCCTGGGAAAGCCTGCTATTTAAACGCTGATTAGACACCAGAGATCAAGACGGCTTTAATGATCTAGCGATGTCCATTATGAAGAGTGACCATGGCAAATAAGGATTATTTGGAAGAGAGTAATAATTAACTCTGGTGTCTTGGGGGCAGGAAAGAGCAGGGAAAAGAAATGTGTGATGATCCTCCATGCTTTTTAAGTCAGACCCCTTAGTCAGGCGTGATTAATAATGGTGCACATAATAGGAATCTTTGTGTATGGGACATACTCCAGCTTGTTTAGATGAACAGGAAATAAATCCTCTCCTTTTTGCCCGAGTTGGATCTTACCCAACGTTTCTAGGTCACAGATGGACTCAAGACTATTTCTAGTGGCCTAAGGAAAAACAGCAAAGAATAAGCTTGTACTACCAGATTACAAACATAACTTCATTCCATAGTACAGCAATATCCTTAAATTGCCATGTGATTAATCCTCTAGAGAGGGATCCTATTGCTAAAATGGCTTCACGGCTTCTAGAGAATGCCATACTTTTATCTGTAATCTCCTTTGTTCTCTAGTTCCAGCATAAAATATGTGGTTGTACTATACAGATTTACTAAATGCATGCAAAAATATTTTTTTTTCTATGCCATCTTCTTGACTGTACATGCCCTAATAGTGTGTCGGTATGAGTCCCTGTCAGTACAAAAGATGTCTCAGTTATTAGTGAGAAAAGTGAGCTTCTGCTTTCTGAAGCGCAGAGCATGTCACTGTGACTGGGCTCCCTATGCAGGGCTATAGCTTCACTGTCTCCTTGGCCTCATGGGGTTTTTTTCTGGATTTTTCTTTCCGTTTTTGTTGTTGCTCTTGATTCTTCTGATTTTCCAAGAAGATACTTGAAGTAGGTAATATTTTATATGCACTGAGTTTGGGGCAGTGTTGTTTTAATTGTAACATCAAAATAAATTTGGGTGGTTTCAAGAGAGTAAAGCTCATTTGCATGCTGTGTCCTTAGACACTTTATTTAAGAAAATAATTTTTCCAGTGATTATGCATAACCAGCTTACTATTAGGCGAGTGCAAATCTCTTTGGAGTGTTTCTTAACCGTAGAGTTTCACCTTTAATTTTCTTTTTGCGTGTTTTTGCCCATCATAGTCAAAGGATAAAAATTGCTCCTGGGATGAGAAAATTTCTCCTAAGTACAGAGAATGCAATGGCTAAGGTGTGAGCATGGTATTGAGCTGGCATCCAAATCCCATTCCCTGAATAAGCTCTTTAAAATCTCTTTATGTGGCACCATTGTTATGAAGATAAATGCATTAAAGGTTGTAAAACCACATTAATAAGAACTGGATGAATACCAGAGACAAAAATAAGAAAAATAGAATCATATTTCTGACTTCACCTGTATTTAAATGCAGAGTGCATCTGGTTTCCAGTCATCCCACCAACAGTGACATTTTTCCTGTAATTGGTGTTTTTTACTTTTTCAGAATGCTTTACAGTCACGTTATGAAACCTAAGTACATTGGGGAAGCTGTGCCTTCTGCTTTTCTTTTAGCTTGCATTGCTTTTATTGTATGTAAAATGTCCCTGACTGATCTTAATATGAGGTAAGAGATGTGTTAATGTAAAATTCTAGTTGGGTTGTTCTCTTGTGTATATTGTTTTGCCTTTATCACTCTCCATAAGTCATATAAAAAACTTCAGTTAGATGCCACTGGAATCGTACTTTGGGCACAAAAACACAAAGTCTGTTGGTGTTGACAGCTAAACTTTACAATTCTGAAGAAGCAGATACAAGAATTGGTATTTTACAGGGAGAAAAAGAGATTGTCGTTACACACCACCTCCTCAGTGAAGTCCCACTGCTCACTTTATTCACGCACCCTCCCTTCCCCTCTCTCACCTACTCCATTTACGGTCTTAGGTTTTCTTTGCACTTTGAGGGGGTTTTTAATTTCCCCAAGGGTGAAATACTCCCGCTTAGTGCAACGCTTCTAGCAGAGCTAGCAGCGTGGCGGAGCTCCCCGATCTATCATGAATATCAGGAATTAGATATACCTTGAAAGAGAGATTCATTAATATGACCTTCTAACCTTGACGCATTACTATAAGAAGTCAGGATTGTGGCAAGCACACGTTTGTGGTTAGTGCAAGCACTTTGCTTTCCTTGATGACCTTGTCGACTGCCATGCCTTTACTATGTAATATTGTATTTCAGGTGTAGTCTAGGAAGGTTTCGAGTTGATCGCCTTGGATAATCAGCTCAATTATACAATGGAACATGCTGGTGAGGAAGCCGAGGCCTGGCGTTACTGATGTCTGTGTTGTAGAGGCAACTTGAGCTATATTGCCAGGATTTATAACTACAGGGCCCTATTGAAGTTCTCAGGAGGGTAACTCATGTAATGTGTCTTTTTGCTTCTCAGCACAGCAATGGCTTGATTCACCGCCTCATGTTTTACGCCGCTGCAATTCTAGCGGAGTAGCAAACGGGTTCTGTGTGCCTGCATCAATGGCTTTTGTTTGCTTCTTTGCTTTTGCTGAGGGCAATTAATATTACACCCTGCTCATTGGGCAAACTACTGCTTGTCTCCTACTCTCATACACCATCCTGGTGAGCTTAGCGCTTGCTTTATTTCTCACCACACCAGTGGTCTGTGTCCTTCCAGTTCCCTCCTGATCGCCAGTTGGGGTTCTGGGGTATCTGGGGGATGGCAGCAGGTGAAGTGGTGGGGCAGCCAAAAGGACTGCTTCTCAGCCAGGCTCTGCGGCTCGCCCGCCACAGCCCTCCGCACACAATGTGAAACGGAGCTGCCAGCCTGGCTGGGACAGGAATACCCGTTGAAGCGAATCAGCCAGCTATCGCCCCGTGACAATTGATAGGAGAAGAACACGAGACAGATATCCTGCTCTGAAAGGTTACTCAAACAAAAATCCCTTGTTCCTATTTCCCCATGACACAACCTGAGAAAGGAGAGACACAGCAGAGTGTCTCCCTCACAGTTGAGAGCCTCTTTTCAGGAAGGGTCTGTGAGCTCTGTGTTTGGGAAACACTGAGCTATCTTTTCTTCCCCCCCCCCCGCCCAAAGGCTTAACTATCCTTTGGATAATGTTGTGCGGCATCTGCATCACTTCTTGCTGTGATACTTGGCCAGGGCATTGGAATTAAAATTATTTTAGTTATAGTACCACTGCACTTTACGAGCAAAGGAAAGTCCTGGTAATTAGCCTTGGTCCTGCTGCCTCTATAACGCTACCTAGACGGGTTCAGCGGGTACGCAGTGGATGGAATTTCTTCAGTATAGAATGGTTTTATACACACTCAGGGTGGTGGAATTTGCTTGCTTGGACGAAATCTGTTAAAAAAAGATGAAACGCTGCTGTTTCCTGAAAAGAACATTAACAAAAATTCACCACTGACGTGGGCAGGCGTCTGTCTGCACAGAAAGGCCCCCTCTCCCACCTCACTAGGAGATAATGAGAAAAAGATTTCATTCTCACCCAAAGAAGGGAATATTTTGCATTTCAGCAAACCAAAACAAAGTCTGCTCTGTTTTTCTTTGACCAGTGATGGAAATCTTTTGAAGCAAGCAGTCTATTCCATTTAACAGTAACAGAAGTCTGTCCTGGCAGATGGAGGGGTGGGTAGCGATCACTGTAGTGATCAGGTTTAAATGTTAGGGTCAAATTGTGAGAATAAAAATTGTTAACAGAAGAATCTTTTTAAATTTGACTGTCCTTTGCCGCTCTACCTAAGATGCCTTTTAACCACAGAGCTAGTTTACTTGCCTTGCTCTAGAATTCTGCATTTCCTTTAATATATATGAACTAATCTTACAGGCATCCCACCTCCTTTCACAATAAAGCACAAAAGCTGTTCACATTCTCAAGAAGGGCATTTTATGCAGTGTTTCTTCAGGAATCGCTCATTTAACTTTGTAAGTCAACCATCAAGGCCCTGTTTAGTGACCCTCCTTCAGATAAAGGGAATAAATGCAGCTCCCTCTGTCCTCTCTTTTTTGCTTCAAATGCCAGCCAGAAAGAAACATACTGGTTTGCTCCCACCCAGAAGGTTTTGAAAGTGAATCCAGCCTTTGTTAGTTTGAGAAATCATGGAAGGCAGTTGTAGTTTAGATATTCTAGCACTGGCTATCACTAAGCCACCAGCCTGACCCACTGAATAAAAACTGAAAAGTCTGCTCAGTTATTTTTGTTTTGTTTGGTTGTGGTTTTTTTTTTAAAAGGAGGAAGATAAATACTGCTACAATTTTAACTTGTTATGATAAGCAGGCAGTCACCTTCTCAGGGGAAAATGAACATGGGCAAGGGAAATGGTAGAATCATTATTAAAACAGCATGAGGGACCCATCTCACCCTGGGAAAAGGAAAGGAGAGAATGTAGAATCAAAATGAAGCAAATTTATGTCTGGTCAAACGCTGTGTACTAACCACAGATGAGGATGGAAAAGAATAGCTTTTCCAGGTCTGTGCAGCACCGTCTGGCTGGTGTAGAGCAGATGGGTCAGGGGCATTTCATGTTCTCAGCAGCGTTGGCAGGAATTTGTGGAAGACGTCAGCAATTGTAGCTGAGCTGCCACACGTACTTTGCAAAGCCGGGGCAAGTAAGAGCTCTGCAAACCTTGATATTTGTACTGGTGCAGATAACATCAGTGCATTGGGTAGGAGAGATGGCAGAAGCCGGTGGCTTCAAGATGCATGCAGGACTGTGGCAGACTGGGTCCCCAGTGCTTGCCTGCCCAGGAACCGGTGGTGTTGGGAGCGCAAGAAGAATGTAAGGTATGTGGGGAAGACTGCAGAGGGAAAAGAATGTCAGGAGGGAGCACGCACTGGCCTATTCCTTCCAGAGATACTGTCAAAGGCTTATTCATTTCCCAAACAAACAAACCAGTCTAACAGTAATGCTCGCAGAATACACTCCTTTTTTTGCCCTCCAGCACTGAATATTTTTAATACATGGGTTAAAAAATACAGGCTTGCTTCCAGACGTGTGGCATGCATGCCATTCAACCTAGTGGTGCCAAAAGACGTGTTTTTTTTGTTTTTCTTGAGAAAAGCTGAGAAATAGCACAACTATGGAGACTGCAAAAGGCTTCTGTTCTCTCTGGTTCACAATTGTGTGGATGAAATATGATAAATGTAATACAGGGAGGTTGCTCAAGAGGAAATGTGTGTTTAGGCATCACAGCTCGTTTAAGATGAAAGGAATCCAGAATTGGAACTGGAATTGCCTCAGACGAGAAACTTAGGCACAAAGCTTAGGCATGTTAAGCTTTTCATGCAGTTGTGAGAAGTCATAGTGCTGGGATCCAAAAGCTCAGATCTTTACCTGAACTTTCTACTTCAACTTTCCCCAGTTTGGGCAAAACTCCGGAGCTGAGATTTTATCCATATAGATCATATTACATTATTCCACCAGGTATTAAAATTGTTAAAATAGGAGTGAACTGAGTGAGGTTATTCTTTTCTTTTTTGTTTTTGGGTTGAGTTGGGTTTTTTTTGGTGGAGGCCAACTGGCCCACGACAGCACTATGATCCCAGTTTGGAAACACCCCAGGCTCTTTTGAATCAGGCATACTAGATTTGTGAGAATGAAGTCCTGACTCAAATAGCACATAACCCACCCGCAAAGGAGTCCTTCATGACAGCAAACATGGGAGTGTGGACAATTAAGTGCATCAAAATCCCTGAAATCCCATGAATCCTCTACACAGAGCATTTCTGCATCTTAGCCCCACCTCAGAGAACCAGCACCAAAGAAGCCCTTGTATAAATACTCTCCCCTTCTCCCTAATTTGCAAAATACACAGTACTTTAACCTGGCAAAAACTCAAAACTGCCCCTCAAATAGTCTCTCCTGACTGTAAACTGTCCATCAGTTTTACACATCATCCAAGGAATCGTCCTGTGACTGGACTAGCCAACTGTGTCCATTTTGTTTGCAAAGCCTGTTATTTTTGTTGTCTCTGGTTTTAGGAACCTTTTGCTGTGTATCTCCCACACTTCTTCTAGCAAAGGTAATCTGCTGTTCTTGTCTTTTATATCCTCATGTTTTTCGTCTCCCCGGCTCTTCCCGGCAACTCTTTCTTAGCACCAAAAGCATATCTCCTAGGTAGGGGCCAACAGCTCGGTTGTTGTCCAGTAGCCAGCAACCAGTTCCTTCCGGTGGGATGAGGGGAAGCAAAAATGAAAATTTAATAAAATGCAAATTAGAGATTTTAAAAAAAAATAAATCAGTCCAAATGGGAAACTCCTGTTTTGCCTTTACCACCAAGCTTCCCATGAAGTCTCAGCCTGGAGGTGTTTTGAGGCTTGAGGAATTTCAGGGAAATTTAATTCTTTTGGAGGCATTTGGAGGGAGGATATATGATATATGGATAGGATATGTGACAGGAAAGTGATGGTCTTTTCTATCTTTTGCATCAACCAGATCTGTGGAGGTCAGTTGATATCCGTAACAACAGAGAATAGCACATGAAACATCTCACACTGTCTGACTTATTTTTCTCTTCTTTGGATGTTGATGTTTAAACTCTCATCTAATACTCAGTGTAAATTTGCATCTCCACAAAACTGCCAAAAATGGTTATCTTCGCTGCCATCTAGATCTGTTTATGGTATGCTCTCCCAAAATCATTCTTTAAAGGAAAATGACTGATTTCCAAACTCCTCCTACTCTTCTGTTATTTTTAACAAGCAAGTCAGTCCGATGTCATTTAATGAAAAGATCATTGCATTACTGTCTGTTGAAGGACTCTCAGGAAACAATACTAGAAGAGAAGGAACGTGGGAACTCTGTTCCCACTCTTTTCCATTGCTATCGTTTGTGAACTCTGAAAGCTTCCAGCAACGAGGTAGCCAAAGACGGGGTGAAAAGGACAGAGCATGTTCCCATTGGCAAAGCTTCCCTCGATTTCACTGCGACCAGGATTTGGCCCACGCCGCACAGCATCCCGAGCCTTGGCTTTGACTTAATTGGCTCCTCTTAGTAGACTGTCTCTGCTGAAGGAGGCAGCGCTGCTGATAACTCAGCTCTCATGAGTATCCATCGCAGTTACTCTTCTGCTTGCTTCAGACTGAATACTTACACTTGGAACAGCTGATAGAAGCATCAGTCTTGGGATCACATAAAAGGAAGGCGGCACACAACAGTTTGCTGGTCTATCCTTCAACAGCTACATTCTCTTCTCTGTCTGCCCTTTCCCTCACATCCCAATTGACTCATGATGTTTGCTCCTGAAGTCTGATGAGGGCTTGAGTCATAAGGGTTGACACGAGGATTTGACTCCTCACCTCCTCAGAGTTCAAACTTGTCTGAGAGCTGTAAAGATCTGTCTCCACGTGTGCTCATGGCTTTTGAGGAGGGGCTTAGCTCATTTGTTTTGCCATAAGGCACTGGAGAATGTACATCTGGAAGCCATTGCTAAAAAGCCCTAAGAATGTCAGGGTACTGGAGAGGCTGTCCTTTAAAGTTTTGAGATAGAGTGTGTTGGCTCTAGCTCTCTAGACAGTAAATAGGCACTGTAAAAGGACCTTAGTCATGCTTTCAAAAGTAAGGCGCTGTAGCGTGCCATAGTGAGCCCAGCTACCATGGAATGGGCCCACAGTAGCTATTCCAGAAGTTGTTGCTTCCAGTGAAAGACCATGGTATGGATGAGTGTTTGCCCAGAAAGAAGACCATGAAGGCTGTATGTGTGCAATCTCCTCTCCCCAGAACATAAGCAGTGGTCTGACATGACTATGTAGCGGTGTAAGATGCCAGCTCAGAAGATGTGCTAGGAGAGCAGGGTTCAGGTATATATGTGTAGATAGGGTCAAAAGGTTTGGAATAGGCTGCTTAGACTGATGTTGTCATTTCATTTTCCTTATTTCTCACAGATGGGTCTTCTGGCACAGAAATCAAAAGTAGGAAAGCATAAGAAATGCAAGGTCCCAAATGCTGACTCCTGACCTAAGCACATGGGTGAAAGAAAAGTCTGTTGGACCAAGTTGCATTTGTAGGAGCTGTAACCACTGTGGGGAGGAATGGAAGGAGACATTTCTTTGAATTTGTGGGAAAAGGGAAAGAGGGCAAGAAAAGGAAGATGGATAGAGAAATAGACTATTATTAATCAAAATAATGAGAGAGGAATAGTCAGGGGCATTAGGGATACAAAGCACCCCACACCTTATGTGGATCAGTACAGATTATAATAGCCTTTTCTTTCCTTTGAGAAATCTGTTCCCTGCCTTACTTTGATATTTAAAATATTCTGCACTTGATAAATAACAAAAAAATATGGTTCTTAAAGACGGAACCGCATTCTGGTAGCCAAGAACTTTATGAAGACAGACAAACTTGTGTTAAATTAAAATATATATATATCACATTAGAAAGTTATGTAAGATTCTATTTTAAAATCATCTGGTCCTAATTTACTAAATTTACTGCCTCAGAGCTAATGCCAAACTGCTACATTTGATTTATAGAAATACTTTAGCACATTTTTCCATCAGGCTATTGTAGAGTATATTTACTGCCTTGTTATTATTGTTAAAAATGCAGACTTCTTTAAAGGAAAGGAACATTTTTGAAGAGCTTATTGATAGTTTCTCACAGGATGCCAGGAGACATGCAGATAGTAAACAATGCTGTGTGCTTAGGAACATTCCACTCGATTTTCAACTCGTTCACCATCTTTTTTTTTGTTTGTAATTGAACAAAGTGATCCATCTGGTAAATGGATGTTTGAAAATGTCCGGTTTGTGCCAAACCACTTTTCTTAAGCACAGACTACATTTTTTTTCGGGCAAGTATTTAAACAGCAGCCGTACTGTGATGCATTGCTAACCATTAAAAAAACACACACAAACCCTAGACAGTGGGCAGGGGGGAGTCGGGGTGGAACAAATACTCCATTAAAAAATCTATCTAAAAATATCACGCTAAACAACTCTCCTTCTTCCCCTTTCTCTCCCTGACAAGGGTTTCCAAGTGGGAAATGACTGCTACGGAGTAGAACCTGTGCCCTGTGTTCAGCGGAGCAACTGAACACATGCTTAACTTTATGCATGTGCTCAAGTCCCTCCTTATTCATTTATATGTGTGTGCTTTGTCCACTTGTGCAACAAAACTGTGGTCCGGAAAAGTTATGATTTTGAAGGTTTTGAGAAGTCACGGTAGCTTTTTTTCCTCCTGCATCCATCTCCCATTGAATTCGTCTGCAAAGTTTGCAGCAGATGCACTGAGTTCTCAAATTTATGGATACTGGGTGGAGCTCTGGTTCAGGCCTTTCCCTGATTTTTATTCATCTCTGTATGCTGATACTCTGAACACAGAAGTGCCAAAACACCACAAGCAGAGGGAATTTTTCTGGTATTTCCAGCTTGAGCAGAAGTAGGTGGTGTTAGACATCCCCTCTTCTTCTGTGGTGAACTCAGAGTAATTCAGATCTAATCTAGCAGTCATACCAATACCTCTTCTCCAGAAGTCCCCATGCAGTTACCTGGAACTTGTATTGCCTGCTTTCATTTTGATACCTCCCTTCCCTCATCCATCTGTACAACTAGTCTCTGTTGAGTCTTAGATTCAAATTCAGAGTCTCCTGAATTCACACAATTGACTAACCAACTTCAGGGACTTTAACTTCAGCCCTGTTTTAAGTCCATAAACTCTCTCCTATTTTACAGCCCAAATCTCTGAATAATTTTGAAGCTCAAGGAATTGATATTTTTTGCCTTGATGCAGCAAGGCATCAGACTCTTAATGCCAGCTTCCAAAAAAGCATCGATGCTTTTAAAGTGTCTGGTCTCAATTGCAGTACTTCCAGATGAGCTGGGTTGGCACAGCTGAAGAGGCTGTTACTTCAGTAAAAGAATGAGAGGGTGTAATCCTGATCCTAGCAAAGCTGACTCAAGTGTGGCTGTGGCTCCACGGTATCGTCTGTTTAGTCTCAAGATAGAAAAGACTTAGTCGGCTATCCCAGTCTTACAGTGCCAAGGCAAAATTGATGTCTATTTTGTATCCATGAATGCCCTACCACTGTGTCTGCTTGTAACATCCCAAGATTTTAGGGCACTGCAGTTTCAGTTTTGTGAAGCAAAAGCTGAGGAAATTTCCCTGCAGCTCATCAGGTACAAATCCACCAAATCCTCTCAAATGCTTCTGCGATATAGATGCATGAGAGCCACTCATGAAGAAATGGACTGACATGAAAGGGAAGGAGGGCAAAAAGGTTGCAGCTGGGAAAAGAAATGATTCAGCACTAATTTTTGCAGGCTGGCATTTGTGTTTGCAGTCAAAGTCAGTGTAAAGTGGTAAATGTTCTTCTGTGTTCTGCTCTGGAAAGGAGATAACGGCACAAGACAAGCAAGCTAAAGTCTAAATTTAATCTGGCACACCATGAAAATGAGACAATTGTGTGCTAGCTGGTTCAGGTCCAGAGATGTCACCTCCCATTACTATCATTTGTTGAGTGGTTGCCAGCGTTTGTCCATTTTCACAGCCCCATCAATGCTATAGAAGAATATCTCTGGGACTCCTCAGCAGCCTGAGGAAGAGTGGAGCTTTGTTTTTTGGGAGCTAATCCCCTTAAACCACTTCCTCTTCCCATTGCAGTGAGGTTTTCTTAATGCCTTTTTGTGTGTTTTGTTTTGTTTTAATGACCAGTGCTCTTGGGGCTGTTTCCAGGTCTCCCTGAAAGGTCAGGTCTGCTTTTCTCTTTGCTTGCCATTCATATGGTGAGTAGCAAGTGCTCCTTCTGCCCCCTTCCCTCAGGCTTTGAGGCTGCTCCGTTCCCTGACCTCAGTTCTCTTCCTTAAGGATGACAGTGGTTATTTCATTATGTCACTCTTTAGAAAAATAAAAGAGTTCCTTAAAAACTTGTGAATTTCTATCCCTTCTTGCTATTTATCACTACTTCACCCAAATAGATGGGTCAATAAAACGTGCATCTGTATCTTTCAGCCTTTTCTTTGTACAGTGATACAATGAAAGACACCTGATGCAAAGAGGAGTTTATCCACCTGCAGCTCTGGGCAGCTTTCAGCTCTGCTTTAATGTTTGTCTTTGTTGTTTTCTCTTGCAGGGTTTGTTCTGCATGTCAGAAAACAAAACCAAACACGCATGTGACATGTTTATATAGTCATGGTTCTAGACTTCGGATGTATTGTATGTAAGCAGGTGTCCCCAGATAATCTAAAATGTATGAGGCATGCCATTTTTATGGCTGTATATGATAGAATCACTTAATTAAACTAGCCGTACATGGTAACGACTGCATCTGTCTTTGATTCGTGCAAGATCTTGGTGGTCTTGAGAACCCGCAAGCTGTACTGAAGCTGCTCAGTTTTATGAGTGATTATTGCCTCTTGGGACCAGTCCAGCTGATAAAGCTTATGTTGAAGTAGGTGACAGTTGCATTCGTATGTGTAGGGTAATAATTCTGACTTACTACATATAGATGAATTCATACAGATGAATTCTAAATGCTCACCGTGAATGATGCAGTTAGATACAGAAAAATCTGTCAGGGAATGAGAAGATTTAATTTAAAAGTGAACCCAGCCTTCAAAGCAGCAACTACCTCCTCTCTAATCAAAGACTTCTTTTTATAACAGTATGAAGTTCCAAAGTACAGAGCCAGATGGCTAATATGAGCTGGATGAATTTTGCTTTCTTCTCTCTCCATTACTTATTTACGAACAATTTGTGCTATTTCTCAGGTTGGCTGATTTCTTTTCAAAATAATTTGGGGCTTTTTTGCTCATATCATGGCTCCATTTCATTAGAAAAATCATCCCTTGAATTTTTTTCCTGTTATTCATGACGCTATGATCCATTCCCCTTCAAGTTTTCAAAACCGAATTGATTGCAGAGTGTGCCACTTTTGGACCAGATGAGGTTAGAGAACATGTGCTGGGAAGCTAATATGAACCCATCTCTGGACCACAACCACAAGTGACAGGAGAAAAGGAGTACCACAGAAGTTAGTTCATTTAGCTGTGTTCTTTAGCAGAAGAAAATAAGGGAAGGATTACATACATTATAGTCTGTCAACGGTTTATTGACCACTCTGGGGTTGAATTTTGGTTAAAAGAACATCTTCCAGTGTTTAATTGTATATTGACCTAGAACTATATACGGCAGAGATGGAATACACTTATTTGATCACGTAGTCCCTTGCATTTAAGAAAATTTACTGCATCCTCTACTACAGTTTTTTTTCCCTGGTGTATGTGGTAGGTCAGCATTCTCTGAACTGCTGGCTGTTCTTTGAGATAGAGTAGTAGTATGATCAGTATTTTGCAGGAAGGAAAACTGAGGCACTTGGTGATTTGCTTATGATGACACAAGAAGTGCAAAGCAGCTGAGGTGCAGGCAGCCGTGAGCTGAATGGCAGGGAGAATTGGCTACTCAGCGGTGACAACATTGCTTAATAGGGGAGCATGGACATTGCTTGATGGGGCCGCTGTATCTTCACCGAATCCCCCTCATTATATCCTTGGCTGTGCTGTAATGCTACAAATAGCACCGAGCTGAATTTCCCTTGCTCTCGGGTGTGTGTTGTCCTTCTCCTCAAAAATCAAAGTGGTTTGGAGGTTCGGTTCACTTAAGCATGTGGATGTTTGAGGGCTAGATTTTCAAAAGTAAATGTGGGTCTGCTAGGGATGGGACTGGGTTGCCTGAGTATGGAGTCTGTGGACAGGTATCTTAGGGTATCCCAGCTGACATACAGCTGCTACTCCACGAAGGCAGGGTTATCCAATAGGTCGTATTGCATTATGCCCCCCCTTGCATGGATGGCTGAGAGTTGGGTGCCTGAGCCTTTTGAATCCAGCCCCTGAACATTTGTTGGGATCATGGCCAAGATACCTGAACATCCTGGCTCAGCAAAGCTGAGCTGGATTTTGAGACCTGCATCTCCCCTATCCACAAATGCATTTCTCTGGCAGAAGCCAGACACGCAGAGGAGAAAATACATAAAATAATAATCATCACATCTTCAAAATATGTTTGAGCTCTTTCCAGGTAAAATTTTGGTCCGGGAATTTTGGGAGCAGGAGAGATTTGGTAGTCAGAGTAATAAGTAGTAGGAAAATCCGGGCCAGTTTCTGGTCCCTAAGGTTCAGCCAAGTGAAAATTCACCCATTGTGAAACTGTCACAGCCTGCTTGCTTAGGCGACCGTGACCTCTGCCACTTTCATCCTGTAAATACAAAGTGGCCTCTTCCCTGGTCCCGCAAGGAACAGAAAATGATTCATTGCAGTGAAGCATCTCAGTGCTCAAAGTAGCCAGTAAGTTTTTCCCAGGACTTCTGAAAAGCCTGTTCATTTGATGGAATGCACACAGAAGGCAAAGATATGGTAGAGGGAAACTACTCTTTTCAGTTGTTTTCTGTTTCTACTAATTTATGCTGTACTTAAAAACAAAAGACACCTAAATTTCATTACCGATTCAGTAACCTCTGCATCAATATCCTACTCTCTGCACCAGCAATCTAACTACCTTGCTTAGCTGCAGCTACAAAATGTGTCTTTCTGGGTTTTTTAGAGTGAAATCACACCTCACACTGGGAGTTTCTGGGTCATATGCTCACATTGAGAAAGGATGTGGTTTTCCTGTTCTGTAAGTTGCGATGAAGAGCTGCACCAAAATGGACTGTGAGACAGGTTGCTGTGTAGTGCCGGCTGTGACAAATGCTTCACCATTATTCTTCACAAAAGGGTGAAATCCACTGTTTTAGTCTTCTGATCTGCAGCTAGCCCGCTAGGAAGGCTAGACTCAGGTTTAACTTGCACACTGGGCACAGTAGCACAACAGGGCAATAACTAGAAGGACAGAGAGACAAATGGAGACGTGCAACACAACGATTCTCACCCAAGTGCTTAATAAAACTGGCCCTTAATTTTTGCTTTGGCTTCTGCTCGTATTGAAGGTGCCACCACAATAAATCTCAGCTTTTTAATCCTCTGTGGCAGGTACCTAACCAGACTTTGCATCCTGTCTTGACTCCATGCCCACAAAGCTGCACTGTACAAGGAATCCTTATATGCCACCTTTTTGCTTGCCAAACATCTGCTAAGTCCTTGTCAGTGCTTAGGAGGTCTAGTCTGAGCCCTCTGGCTTTGAAGAGTGCAGAGGGCCTCACTGCGCTCATGGGAGCTAGTTTCTGCAACCAATTCTCGTTCGGTTATGAGAGGCTTAGCAGACTTCCCAGGATCATGGAAGAAATGTAGGTGGGGACATCTGCTCCTTAAACTGAATGATGGGGAAAAGCAGATGCAATGGTTCTTCTGAAGCTTCTTCCAAAAGGACTATACATTTCTAGGAACACAGGGCTTGCTGAGCAGGGACTAGCTGTGTCACTGAAGAAGCTTTATTCATTCACTGAACCCAATCCTGCTAAATGTTGTAGCACAGAAAAGAAGATTATCTTTCCTTTTTGCCAGCAGGCAGTCATGGTTCGTCATCAGTGCCTTTATATCTTCAGGGAGGGATACACTCTGCTGGGAGCCCAGCAGTCCATGAGTCTTATGCATGAGAACCAAAGGTTCTCAGTCCTCCTTCCTGATAGATTTGCTAATAAATTGAAAAGAAAAAGGGCTCACCACATTAATGACATTCTTCCACTCACTGGCAAGCAGTGGATACCTCTTGTGCCAGGTACCGAGGATAGCCCTCATGTGACTAGGAGATGTGCACAGCTGTGCAATTAAAACATCCACCGACATCCTGCAAGCTTTTGCCATATTCGCTGCTGTTGTTGGCCAGAGGGCCAATACCTGCTAATGCTCCTTGGTAAATCTGTAGCAGCACCACATTTGACAGAACATACTCAGCACAGAGTTCTTTACTGCTAGCACTGAAATCATCTCTCCATCTTTCTTCTCATTTAGAGAACAAAAAAAAAAAAAATAGCTTTATAATCTAAAATCCCTCTAAATCATGGTTTGAAACCACTACCAAAGAAAAGTTTTAAGGAAATATTTGCCCACCAATTAGTAAACTGTTCTTTAAGGACAAGCTCTTGAGATTATTGCTGGTCTCCAACCCCATAATGAAAAAAGGCGACCCTTCTCTAAAACCACCACCTGGCTACAAATCATGATTTCATTTCAAGGAAAAGCTGATATTAAAATAATGAGACCAATTCTATGTATTAAATTTTAATAATCTTCCAGACCATCTCAGTTATGCCGAAATGGCTTCTCTTTTTCTCAAAGGAAAATGTATAGAGCATAATCATCACGGGTTCTTTTTCCCATAAATGTTTTGATTGTGAAACACGGGCTTCACAACAATTTGCTTTTGGTCTTGATTTCATCTGGGTTTTTAATGGGATGCACAACGATGTCAAAATGGTTTCTGACCTAAACAGCTCATCGTTCTCCTGGTGTGGCTGGAGCCTACACGTGGTGACTTAGAGACAGTAGTTGCTGGTGGATCTCAGGTATCTTCTCACCCTTCTAACAGAAGGTAACATACAGATCCTACCGCAAAATTTCAGCCCATACTGAAAAAAAACCCAAGTTGAGTCAAGACAGACATGGTAGTGTGGGGACTGCAGAAGCAAAGGGCTAGCTCAGGGCATGTTTGCACTAATCCAAAGGAACTAGATATATTCTCCAGCTCTTTTTTTATTCAAATATAGCCTCAGGTTTGCTGAATCATTCGTAACATTCAACAATGGACAGTTTCTGAAATCTTGCATTCGTTGAATTTTCACAGTGCATCTTCCAAAACTACCCCCGGCTGTATGCAATATTTATATCTAATCTAATATTTACAGCCCCATTCTGCAACTGTGCCGCTTCTTCCTGGAACGGTGAAAAAGTTTCAAGGGGGCTCCCACTCATGGGTGTATCTTGTGGTTAATGTGCCAGGCCCTCCGTTTAACGACGAGGCGGTTTGATGTGCTAGCATGTGACCGTCTATTTTCTCTCTGATATAATTCTGAGTTCAAAGAATACCAAACACAGATGAAAATGGCCCTGACCTTTCCACCGAGCCAGCAGTGTTGTTCCATTTTTGTGCTCTAGTAAGCGGTTCTAACAGTTTGAAGCCCACCTGATTCTTCATACATTTAGTTGTTTTGTTCTGCTAATAGGGTAATTAATTTCATGTGGAACAATGGCTGCCAGGGGAACTGGATGCTCTTTCCCTTGAATAGCACTCCCAGGATCTGCTCCAAGGACATTCTTGTCTCTGAATATTTTTTACATTTCAAATTGTTCCTACCAGTCACATAAATATCTGGTGGTCATGTAATTTACATGCCAGTCATGGCATGTAAATATGTAAGTGGTGATGAGTGCAGCAGCTCTTATAGAACTCTTACAGAAGTCCATAGGCCAGATTATTAAAACTTTCTCTAGAGGGAAATTCTACTTTATTTGTGAAGTATCATAGCTGATTTCAATGATGTTACTCATCAACTGAGGTGTTTTCAGTCAGAATAACAAAATATTGGATTCTGTACCTTCTAAAAAGGTTTCCTGCTTTCAGTAATTTAGTTTCGAATTGATAATGAATATTAAGATGTCTGCATGTGGGCAAAGTATATCCACACGTAAAGATACTAATTTTAGAGTTTATCTAGTTTACAAGTGATATGGTAAAACATCCCCCTGCTTTTTAAATACAATAAATGTACCTTAACACAGTCAGTAAGTACTGACTGCACGCTTCATTCAGAGCGCTGGTATTTCCTTTCTTTACTCGTGCTGGGTAATCATCATTCATTTTAAATTGTCTATCTTCTTTTATAAGTCCAACTGAGAAGTAAATAGTCTAGCTGAGAAAGAAGAACCAAGTCTGACTCAAGCACCTGTATTGATTAATGTGGTATATAATTTTGCAGCAAGCATCTCAAAGAAAACGGAATGTGAAATCAATTTGATACTTATTTCCTATTTTATGCCATATTACAATGATTATTGAAAGATTGAGTTGGAGATTCCAACTGAAGAGGTATCCTCCTGAGTAACGAAAAGAAATGGCTACAAATTGTTGGGGTTTTTTTCAACAACAACCCCTAAAACTTGATTTATCTGAAATATAAATAAAGCCCCACTTGGTGTCAAATGCAGACTGAAGGGTGAGCGTAAAAATTTGAGGCTTGTACTTTGGCTTAGTGCAAATTATCCTCGTTCCACTGATTTGAATGAATCGACGCACATCTTCACTAACCAAGGATCTGGCCTTTAGAAATGGCTGTGTGAAATAGCCTCTACTTCCACAGTACCCATGACTGAGCATTCTGTTCATTTGAACTGGATTAAGGTCCAGTGGTCTTTCTACTAGATTGCAGTAGATCCCAGACCTCTAGTGCATGCTGCTTCCCACCTTTCAATTGCCCCTACTTAGAGATTCAAGCAAAAAATGTCTCTTTCTTTTCCCTTCTACTTCCGTTTAGATCTTTGACCTCTGTAGTTGTCGCTAGTCCTCTCCAAAAAGACAAAAATCAGATGGAGTTTACACAGCTGTTTCTGGTTGGAAGCTGTCTCTAGTCCTTAATGGGATGGGCTTCTGGGTGGCTACTGAGAAAAAATTTTCCCCCTTGCCCCTTTTCCGAAAGTTGCACCTATGGATCTTTCCATCATTCTAGTTCAGCATTTAAAAAGCAGTAAATGGATGTGGAGAAATTTAACCTGATCCCCTTCTGGGTGATAGAACAAAGGAAGATCTGGAAACATTGAGATGGTCACCATTTTTCCTCTGCAGGTTTTCTTTAAAGCTAAGCATTTGTTTGCTGAAAGTCATTGTTCCCTACCTTCTCATGCTTCTTCAAAAAGTGTTTTAGCGTTGCAATTCACCTAGCAAAAAACCAAGTATTAAGGAACTTGGGAATTTGCCCTTGCCTCTGCAGGTGTTTTTAGAGTGGCAAGCCTTCATTTCTCCTGGAATACGAGCCACTCATATCCAACTTATACATAGTTTTAGGAATATATCTAGATTGTGTTGTTCCACTAGGCAGATTTATAAACGGTTGCTACTTGAGGACACAGAACTGTTTAATCTTTTGTATCTTAAGATATTTTTCTATAAGCTAAATTAACTTTATAGAAATTACCTATTTCCTACTTCACTATTGAAGGAAGCCTTTAAGACAATGGAGAAAAATATTTCCTTTTTTCCTTCTGCTCCATGCTATGTCTATGAAGATTGTATTTCCTACTAATGTTGTACCCTTATGTTGAAAAGGCAGGCAGATGGGATGGGAAATAGCATTCACATAGCTCCTTATGAAAGCCTAGCTAGTGACTGCAGTGTATCACATTTTTGGTATATGATATCAAGTGAACATAGTATCCTGAGGGTAGTGACACAATGACAAATAAGTTCCATGTATTCAAAATGATCTGTATACTGCAGGTAACGATACTGAAGCAGACTGAAAAAAACCCCACGTTTTTCTACATGAAATTGTTTAACTTTTGCTGGCAGAGATTTTAAAACAAAGCCAGATGACCTTTATTTCAATGTAATTATTTAGTTTCTGGGAAGAGAAACAACATGCTTGTATTTTAGGGTATTTCTACCTGATTTCTCCCATTTTTCTCTCATGCATAAAAGGAGGGTGAAACTGTGGGGTTTCTAAGTCTGAGGAAGTACCCCATTTCCAGTTGTGAAAAGAGTACAGATGTGTGAAAGTGTTTTATTCCCTTTGTCTTCTAAGATTTGAAACCTATTTTCCTGCATTTTTAAATGACAGAGAATAAAACCTCTGTAGTAACTGGGGGGTTTCCTTCTTTCTTCCTTTCTTTCTTCCTTTCTTTCTTCCTTTCTCCTTTCTTTCTTTCTTTCTTTCTTTCTTTCTTTCTTTCTTTCTTTCTTTCTTTCTTTTTCTTTCTTTCTTTCTTTCTTTCTTTCTCTTTCTCCTTTCTTCTTTCTTTCTTTCTTTCTTTCTTTCTTTCTTTCTTTCTTTCTTTCTTTCTTTCTTTCTTTCTTTCTTTCTTTCTTTTCCTTTCTTTCTTTTCTTTCTTTCTTAATATGTAAAGAAAGGTAAGCTCTTGATCTAATTCTCCCTCTTCCAGGGAGCGCTTGGACTGCTAGCACCTCTTGTTCCCCTAGGCCAATCTTTTTATGAGTGTCCATCACTGTAAACACCATCCACTAGGAGACTAAAAACTTCATGTTTGTTACTCATCATAGCTTTGCTTACAGCTGGAGCAGTTTATTGATTCACATTAGCAAAACAAGATGAAGGTTCTGTTCCACTACCTAGCAGAACAGTTCTTACTCTCTTAGGTAGTGCTATAAAGGACCTATGCCTGTTGTGAATAAGACCTCATCTAAAATCCAGGCTGCCATAAAGGAGGTAGCTAGAAGCATTTGCAGGACAACATAATACCCAGAACTCATCCACAGAAATGCAATGAAGTGTTTTTAAATATAGATTAATCTTCCAAATCTTGGGAAATCTGAGCAGTTTGCTTTGAGAACGCCCATAAATTAAATATCGCTCAGACCTGCAAACCACATCTGTTGCCAAAGCTTAATCCCAAATACAAAAAGAACAGAAAGAAGCTGGCTCATAAAGTGTGCAGGGGTACTCCTCTGTGCAGATAGATCATCTCCTTTTGCAAAGTCCCTGACAAATCCCCAACATTTTCAGTATGCAAAATCAACTTGCAGCTGCATAACTGCCACAGAGAGGATTTCTGCATTGCAAGGAGATGGTTTTCTTGGTGGTATTGCTTTATGTACATCAAGGACTTCACAGGCAATTTGTAATTTCATCCTACTGGGCTAGACTGTTGATGAGCTACCAGCCTTGGCTCCCTGGAAGTCAGGAGTGTATGGGTTTCTGAAGTTCAGATAAATGGTCAACCACATACATGGTGAAGTTTTCTAAGAAATACATACATGCACACGCACAGAGTGTTATCTTTTAAGCTTTCATTTCCTTAGGAATCTAGGCACACCCCACACACACACGCAGGTGCACACACATACAGATAGATATTTTGTAGATTGATTTAAGAATCAGTTTGACAAGTTTACCAAGCTGTACTGGTCCCTGAAGTGCTATTTCCTCCTGCTGCACATTTACATAGGCTGCATTGGTAGCTGACTTTCAGAACTAAACACAAGGGGATACATGTGGTTGCTGTCATGTTTTCAACATACATGTTATTGCAAATCTCTACTTCTCTACAGGTTAACCAGACTTGTGGGTTTGGTAGCACTTTTGCATAACTTCTATTCATGCAGCTGAAAATCTCTCCTGTTCCTGCATAATCGAGTTCTGACTGTTAAAATAAGAACCCAACAAAAAAGGTCAGCATTTAACAATCATCCATTATATAAAATGTCCACAAGTTGTTTCTTGTTCCCTCCCTAGATAACTAGGATGGATTTTTAGGTACTTTTTGGCTGACTGTTAACACATGTTCATCGTGTAGTTTGCATCTCTATTCAAGTATTTTGAATCTCACCTTGATTGTTTTTATGTGATTTCTTCTGTGGGTGAAGACTTTTCCATTGGTTTCTCAAGAATCATAGTCATAAAATGGTTTAGGTTGGAAGGGACCTTAAAGATCATCTAGATCCAACCCCCTTGCCATGGGCAAGGACACTTCCCACTAGACCAGATTGCTCAAAGCCTCATTCAGCCTGGCCTTGAACGCTTCCAGGGATGGGGCATCCACAGCTTCCCTGGGCAACCTGTTCCAGTGTCTCACCACCCTCACAGTGAAAAATTTCTTCCTGAGATCTAATCTAAATCTACCCCCTTCCCGTTTGAAGCCATTATCCCTCGTCCTATCACTACCTGCCCTTGTAAAAAGTCCCTCTCCAGATTTCTTGTAGTTCCCTTTCAGATAACTGGAAGGCTGCTATGAGGTCTCCCCGGAGCCTTCTCTTCTCCAGGCTGAACAACCCCAACTCTCTCAGCCTGTCTTCAGAGCAGAGGTGCTGATCATCTTTGTGGCCCTCCTCTGGACCCACTCTGACAGGTCCATGTCCTTCTTATGTTGGGGCCTCCAGAGCTGGACACAGTATTCCAGGTGGGGTCTCACAAGAGACAAGTAGAGGGGCAGAATTACCTCATTCAGCCTGCTGGCCACGCTTCTTTTGATGCAGCCCAAGATGTGGTTGACCTTCTGGGCTGTGAGCACACATTGCTGGCTCATGTTGAGCTTCTCATCCACCAACACCCCCAAGTCCCTCTCCTCAGGGCTGCTCTCGATCCATTCTCCTCCCAGCCTGTATTTGTGCTTGGGATTGCCCTGA
>VYXH01009902.1:251158-261393 GCA_013397275.1 Burhinus bistriatus | reverse complement strand
AGCGTGTCAGCCGCTCCACACAGCTTGTTGTCATCAGCAAACTTGCTGAGGGTGCACTCGGTCTCAACATACATGTTGCCAATAAAGATGTTAAATAGTACTGGTCCCAGTACCGACCCCTGCAGAACACCACTCGTCACTGCTTGCCACTTGGACGTCGACCCATTGACCGCAACACTTTGAGTGGGACCGTCCAGCCAATTCCTTATCCACCGAGTGGTCCATTGGTCAAATCCATGTCTCTCCAATTTAGAGACCAGGATGTCATGCGGGACCGTGTCAAATGCCTTGCACAAGTCCAGGTAGATGACATCTGTTGCTCTCCCCTTACCCACCAACGCGGTAACCCTGTTGTAGAAGGCCACCAAATTTGTCAGGTATGATCTGCCCTTAGTGAAGCCATGTTGGCTTCACTCGTTCTTCTGTTGCTTGTTCTTCTGTTGTTGCTGGTGTGCATGACTATTTATGCTGTGCTGTGGTAGGACTGAGTTAGACTGTTCAACTAATGTTTAGTTCCTTGGATCCTTCCAGCAAGTGATATGTGCAGTTCCTCGACTATTCAGCAAGATAACATTATGAAGTCATATATATTTTTTACCAGCCAGCAGATAAAATGACAGTTCTCCCTGTGCTCTGGAATGTCATTGTGGTGGCCTCTTTTACAAGTTTTGTCAGCTTAAGTAAAACAAATACTCTACTCATTTGCCCTAGGTTACAAAATAACAACTAGGCATTTACTGTTGTTTTAGGGAACCATAATTATTATCAATTACTAAGTATGTAAACGTATTTTGTATACTCAATGGATTTAGACCTATTTTCATTCCAGTCTAATTAGAAAGCTACATGGTAATCTCCAGCCTCAGGCTTTTCCTGACCATCCTTGACTGACTGCCTAACTTATCCCTTCAAAATAAACAGACACCTGCCACATCCACAGCACAGCTCCAAAAGGAGGCCCTGTACACAGTGGCACAGCATTAAGAGATGACTTTTTTTTAGCAACTCCCTTTTATTTTGCTTTTCAAAATTGTCTACTAACTACTGGCTTCAATGGGAAGATTTAACTTTGAAATTCGATTTCAGTATTTCTAGACCAAGTTAATATTTTCTTTCATACATAGTGGGAGAGAAAGAAGACAAATTTGAAGCAAAGATTAGTTAGTTGACTATAAGACAAAAAAGGTAAATTCTGGAAGTATAAAATACTGAAGTAGGTATCCGAACGAGGTTATGGGCTCTCCTTTCTTGAATGCTTTCCAGACTACGTTAGATAAACATGTACTGGAATGCCTAGAAATATCTGACTCTGCCTCTGGGAAAAAAATGGTCTCATGAGGTCTCTTTCAGCCTGAGTTTTCTAAGATTAAATTCAGTTAGACAGGGGCCTGAGCTGTGCAAGTCGCTGAACTTAATCCACTACTGCTAGAAATGAGGGTGTCCACTGTGTGCCCCGAAAGGTAAGAGCAGACCCTCCATTTGAGAACTGTGCTGCTGTAGGAGGAGGTAGACATGGAGATGAGAGGATGCTGGCGGTACTTCCCCAGGATGGAGGCTGTGAGTAACACCAGCCAGAGTGGGTCATTCCCCTGGCAAGGTATTTGAGGAAGAGTTCGAAGGGAGTTTGCCCACTCTTCCTAGGGAAGACGAAGAATTGGCTGAAAAAAGAGGAGTCCTAAAGTTTGGGTCTCTGACTCCCTGCTGGGACTTGGTGGGCATCTCTGATGTAATTGAATGTTTTCTGGAAGGCAGCTTGGTGCCCAGCTTCCACATCCCAGGTGAGCATCCAACTTGTGGGGTTACCAATCTACCCTTTCACTTTCTGCTTTGTGTTAATGTCCGTCCCAGTTTAGGTGTGGGAGCAGGGTGAAATAAGTCCATCTAGTGAGACAGTGGGATGACCACTCCAGAATAATGTGTAATATAGTGGCTAAGGTGGCCTGAGTTTGGGAAACCAGTGTCAAGCACCTGTTTCACATCAGGCAAAGAAAGGTTTGAGCTCTCGCTTCTGGTGTCCCAGAAATCGGCGCCCTTCAATGGGCCTCTTGATAGCCAATGGGCCTCTTGAGGCATAGTCCTCATAGCCTCCTCTTGGGTGTGGGTTTTGGATGGTTGCCATCCACAAGGCTTCTGTAGGACCAGTATTTAACATGCATTAGGCACAAAGCAGTTTGGAGCTGAAGGAAAGAGAAAACGGGGTTCAGTGTCACCAGGCTGAGGTCTGAGTTCTCAGGGTGCAAACCACGGGCTTTGTGCAGAACATGGCAATTAGGCACCTAAACTACCCACACAAATCTCATCCCATCAAACCATGGTGTTTGTCTATTTATGTTTGTTTATGTTTATATTGTTTATATTTATATTTTAGAGGGAAATGCAAACAAACCTCCTTACCAAAAGAAAATAATACATTGCACAAACATTTCTGTCAGGAAGAAGAAGGAGCCCCATGTGACAGGATGGTCACACCACCTGATGTGCAACCAGGAGGTGTTTCATACCACAGGGATGATGCTTCCATGAGAATCTGAGTAGTTTAGAACAGAAGTTTCAAGCTTCAGCAAAGGGCAGGTGGGCATATATATCCTCATGTTCACTGTTGTGTGCCTGACAGCACATGCCTTTTCGTCGCAGAATGGATATGCAAGGTTGGGTAGCCTGAGCCTGGTAAACAATCACACTCTGTTTCTCTGTATCATGTTAATATTTCCACTCTGGGATGTACAGTGGCTTTAGGACCTCAGGAAGAGCTGCTTGTGCAAATTACCAAGCAAATCAATGGTATGTGCATTCCAAGGACTCATAACTCAGGCAGAAAGAAAAAAAAATCATCAAGTTGCTCAAAGGAACTTGTTTAGGGTGGCAATTTCCTTGCCATATTTCAGCTCTCTGTCTCCAGCTATTCAGACTGTCTGAAATAAATCACTGCCTTCTTTTTCTTCGTCATTTTGTCCTGAACAATGGAGGAAGTGTGATCAGTTTGTTTGTGCTCTTTTTTTTTTTTTTTTAATTCTCCTTTTCCATAAAACCAAACAAAACCTGTGACTGTGCTGACAACTCTACCCTAAGACCTAAACATGCAAAAACTTTCAACGGGCTTAAAGTAGTATTTTAACCAGGACAAGTCAAAATAGCTTAGCTGTTTTACCCACCACTGGAATGTAACGCAAGCTATGTACACAGACCAGGCCTCGCATATTAAAAAACATCAGTAAGAAGGAAGATCCATTCCCCCCTTTAGAAGCTACAGATTTCATCTTACACTGGAAGGATGCTGAGTCCAGAATCCTGTTAGGTGGCCTTATCCCAGGCAGTGGGAGTCCATATAAAATCACAACCAGTTGTGGGGTTTTTTTTTGCCAAAGCTGAATATATTTCCCTTTGAAGTACTGTTGGTGAGGAGCATGTTTTATTATGCATGGTGTTAACACCAGTTCAAAATTTTAACTCCTTTTTCATATTAAAATAAGAAATTGTGTCCATGACAGCTTGAGACTGGCTTTTTAACTACAAGCTGCAACTCTTTTTTTTCTCAAATGAAATAAAGGCACTGCTTGGGGGCAGGAGACCAAAAGGATGTTTCTAAGCTAAAAGGCAGGCAGAATAAGCTTGGCTTGTCACCAAGTTGCACTGAATTTGACAAATGAAATTTCATTAGAAGTGCAGGGGTGGTTGTGAAACTGCCAGTAAATAACTGTCTCCCCGGAGTAGCACACTTTTTCCAGAGTCTGTTTTCTCTTCGGACTCCATTCTGCCAGGGACGATATTTTAAAAGCAAAAACCAGAGCTAAGTGTCAGAGTTAGAAGTTAGTAGATAATAAAGGTCAAACGTATTTTTTCCAGGAGCTACTGGAATTTATGCCATTATTTTATCTTTTCTTCCTCCCTTGCACTTTCTCTCACAGATGTTGCCACTAATGGGTCCGAGCCAAGGCCATGAATCTAGACAAATTCAGGGATGGTTCCAGAGCTAAATTGTGTAGCTGACCATTTTCTCTCCAATGACCTGAAGCAAAACCCAAGCCCCATGCCCACGACCCTGTGCTCTGAAATGCTTGGAGCTGTTTCAGACCTGGATCTGAACTTCATGGCTGATGACCCTCTCTAGTCATCATCCTTCAGTAATTCAAAATATAAATTAAATGCACATCAGCATTCATCCCACCAAACCACATCTGTGCATGAAGATACTTTTGCTCTCTCAGGGCATTACAAAACCATGAAGTATCTCTCCTCCTGGCTGTCACTGAGCAAAGAAAAAAGAGTTCTTTGTCTTGTTTCTTGCTGCTTCTGTAAGGAAAGTTTTCTACTCTTTCTCGCTCCGGGGTGTAAAGACACTTCCATTTCCAAACAGGAGGCTCTATCATGACAGTTTATGTTTTCTGAAAGGCTTAGCTGTTGAATTTACTCTTCTGTACCACCCCTCACTGCTCCTCAGCTGGAGCGTGAGCTGGGGTGGCCTTGGCAATGCAGCTTCTTTTGCTCTGAAGCCAAGGTAGGAGGTCCAGTGATGGTCCAAAGTGTGGATCGCAGCTTTCCTGCGTGGATGCTGTCAGTTGTGATTGACTGAGACTGGCTCAAGGGAGCACCCGAGCTCTTTTCACAGGAGGTTTCCCCCTCAGTGACCCAGTCTGTATCTCTTCTTACAAATGGCACTCTGAAGGACACCTGCTTCTGAAAACACGTATATCTGTTGTTAGGTGCAATTTTGATCATATGTAGAGATGTTTCATAAGTCCACTCTTTCCTTCCCTGCGTGCAAGGAAAGAGCTAGCTTTTCTTGGTAGCAGGTAAAATCAGGCGTATGACACGCCTGCTTCTAAAGTGCACAGCACTGTCTCCAAATGGACAAGAGATGGAAAAGGAGGTGCCCTCAGACTCATTCTCTAGTTTTCTTTTGAAAAAATTGAGACCATGTGTTTTGTGCAAAATTCATAACTGCTGCCATCAAAAGGGCAGGTATGAATTTTGGCTGATAGTTTAATTTTCTGGGAAACAAGTCCTGCATATCACGTGGTTCAGCTGATAGTATCAGCAGGACTTTACTACCTTCCGTGATCAGGCCATGTTCCATCCATCACTGAAGTAAATGGAAGTCATTACACCGATAGTTTATGGGAAGAGAATTTTGGTTATAGAGAGAATAAAGCCCCAGTCTTTGCTCCTCCAAGTTTCCTAAAGCCATAAATGCTTGCAGAACTAATAGAAAGAGCATATTTCCAGTGTAGATGAAGTTGGAGAACTCAATTCCTTGGTACAATTTCTATTTTCTAGAACCTTAATTAGAACTTTCAAAAATCACTGATAACCCAGATGTCTTGCCACTGCTCCTGGTACAAGGCAATCCTAGATGACCTTCCACAAATCCCTTTTAATTAGCCTCTTTCCCAGACTGTGCCATGTCAGCAGATGATTAATACATTAATCTTACTTATTTGCAGCTGATTCTTTATTCTTTCTCTACAGATGAAATTTTATTTTGAGGCCCATGAAGTTTTAGGTCACAATCATCTACTGTAAAATCTATTCTCACCCTTAGAGTCTAGTCACATTTTGGGGAGGGCGGAGGGGGAATGTTCTAAAATAAAACCTTGCAGATGATATTGCACAAAACACCATACACAATTGCACACAACAACATACACAATGCTGCCAGCAGTCCTGCTGCTTAAGAACAAAAACTGTCTCTCATGAAATCTGAATTTACAAGTTGATTGTAATGCTATTGAACAAGCTTACAAATTGCATACCGTTGTACAAGCTCACACAGCAGGCAGTGCTAATGCATTCATTAATGGTACCAAATTGTGTAGATTTTGACATCAGATATAGTTTTTAGTCTTGAGAAATAAGAATTTATTTATGCTGCTTATTATTGAGATATAATACAAAATGGTTCACATGAGAAAAAGTTCCCATTATGGCACTTGATATTCACCATTGAGCTGGATAGAAAATAACCATGTTGAAAGAAGAATCTGGGGGATTCAGTTGGGCTAAATAGATTTGCTGGAAAACATGGCCTGCTTATCACCTGCTGCAAATTTCATCTGAATTTGGGTCATCAATCAGGTTTTAGACTGAAATGTAACATAACGTTAGGGAGTGTCAGCAGAACATTGAGCTTTGTGTTTAAAATATTACAATCTATGTCAGGAATTAACTACAGCAGCTGCTATATATGGCCCTATGGAAAGCCTTTTGCAACTGGAGTCAGTAGCTCTCTGAAAACATTTTCCGTGAAACTTTCTGTTTGAGGAAAAAAAAGTAAAGAAATAGATAAGTGCACATTTGCTATCTCTGGGCTTTATGAAGGTATGACTTTATGGATGGTCGTGGGGAGCAAGGATGGCAAGCTTCGGGGTAGCCATTGGTCACGTGGACCATGGGGAGTCTGGAAGGGGAGTCTGGAAGGAGAGTCCATCAAGCTGCTTCAGTCAAGTTTGCCTGCCCCAGTGGTAATCTGGGTACAAGCAGGTATTTGGTGGCTTTACAGTAGGCGTGGGTTAGAAGCCACTGTAAGGACTATAAATTTTCAGACTTGAGGCATGAACTGACCTGTAACCGATGCAGGTTAGGGACAAGCTTCCCCCTGGGGGAAACTGCTGGGTTTTTTGTGTCTTAGCAAGGCAGCTGGTTTTACATCAAAACCAGCACATGGATTAGGTGGACAGTTACTTGTATCAAATATGGTGGTTCCTGCGTACTCCAGCTGTCACGCTGGGTAAGGAAGCTCTGTCAGATGGTGAAAGCACACTGTAAAAGAGATCTGCCAGTAACTTCTTACAATAGCTGTATATATACCATATAGTTAAATGCTGAGAATCAGGTCCTACAAGACCCTACCAGTGCTGTCGTTTACTAAAGTCTTTGTAAACAGAGGGTACGCTGAACCTTGCAGAATGGGAACCTGGGGCACCTGTCATTTGAGTAGCAAGGGGAAAAGCCAGAGAACAGGGAAATCTAATGGCAAAGAAATCTGACAGGCTTCAGAGAAAACTTTCAGCAGTGGTATTTTGCACTGTTTCCCACTACATTCTGGGAGCCAGTAAAGATTTCTGAAGATATTTGCTTGATAGAACAGCCACTGCTTGTTTTAATTAGCTTGGTCTCATTTTTAGTAGGCACCAGATGAAAATTTTCAGTGGGATCTTGCATGCATTTCAGTATTAATGCAGAAGGATGGGCCTGACGGGGTTCAAGCCTGCATCCCAGTTATCGCAGGCGTGGTTGCACAACCCTGTTCTGGCACAGCATAGGGGGAGCAGCAAGACCCAGCTGAATTAAACTTTGCAGGTTGGGGCTATCTTTTGTCTTTCACTTGAAAGGCTTAAAACATATAAAGGCCATTTAGGTTCCTCTTTGCTCATCTCTGTTCAAGGCTGCTGAGGTCTTCTGTTGAAAGCAAGTAATGATTGCCTGTGGTGGATAGCTTTTCTATTAAGAGATAGTTAAAGCATGTCAGCACTCTTTGGCTGATAGCAGACGAACCAAACTCCTCTCACATTCCCTCACACAGAGCCTTTAAGTCTTGCTGACGTGCCTGGAGTTGAAAAAGCCAACGATGAGCTGTGGTAATGGCTTGTACACACAGAGCATGGCCCCACCTCGCAGCATTCACAGCCTGAGGGAACAGAGCTACCAACCTGTATCTGCCCTTAAATGCCAGGAAGCAAATCATTGGTAATAAAATACAACGGCTGTTCTCCCTCCGCAATCAATTTCTGTTTAACTAATGATGTTAAGTAGAAAATAGCCACAGATAGCTCTTATTAGGTCCTTGAATAAACAACGGCTGTAGCTCAAATGTTTCATTAACTGGGAGGGTAGTAGCCACCGGTTCCCTTTCCAGGAGCTGGTAGCAGCTAAGGTTTGCCTAGCTGTGGGCAGGCAGGAATGGCCCGTGTTGCTGCCGTCAGCCTTTGCTTGTGTGAGGGAGGGAAGTGTGCCTCTGCTGCATGCCCTGGGTAACTATGGTGTGCTCGTAACAGCGAGGCAAGATCTGCAGCCCAGTGAAAAGAGTAAGCCTTTCTGCTAGTTGCAAATAACTTTGGGCTCAACCATGGAAAAAAAGTCAGGCAGGGTCTGGGAGAAGTTCTGGGTGTCTGGGGGAGAATTATGGTGCTGGAGCTGCCTCTAAGTTCTCAAACAGAGAGCCTGAGACCAACCACCTCGCGTGTTTCCTATCTCCCCTTGAGCAGGCTGGGGGTGCAACTGCTGGTGGCATCGCAGGCCCCTTAAGCGGGCCAGCTGCATACAGTCAAGATGTTTTTTCAGGCTCAGTAGCAGAGAGAGGTTCAAGATGTAATGTTTGGGATCGGGGTCCAGTGCGACAGTTGTCAAAAGCCGAAGGTGATGATGTGACTTTGATTTGACTGACCAAAAGCCTTACGCAGGTAACACCTCTCAGCTTTTCTCGGCTTAAGGTTATTTACTCTTTAAGTTAGTTTTTTTGTGCCATCTATAAATTACAAAATCCAGCTCTCTTAAAGTGGAAATTCTGTGCTATGTATGCACACAGGGCTTGGCTGTTCTCTTACAACAAAATGCCATGCCAAATAAATAATCATGAGCATAAGGAAATGTCATGAATGAGAAAAGGGAGAAAAAGAATAAAATGAAATAAGGCTTCTTAAAATTATTCTGGGCAATAAGCAGATATTATGAGCAAGTGAAGACATTATCATTTGTAGGCAGACTGGTGAATCTGTGTTCTTTAATGGCATTTTAATGCTGCTGATAAGAAATGCATGTATTCGTGGAACTTAAGTAGATGCTAGATCCTCTTGCTTTAGGATTGAAGCAAATAAAGCTTTAAGGTATTTTCAGAGAGCCCCTTCGCTTCCAGCCTGCTCTTTGTTAGTTAAAAAAAAAAACAAAAAAAAAACCAACAAAAAACACCCAAAACAAAACAGAAGAATTCCTAGAGGTAAATATTTATGTTCATTTTGGGCAACCCAAAGCCTTTCATTTGTTTTTGTTTTGAAAGGCAAATGTTTACCCCGAGTCTGAGCCTAGCCCGCAGGTGTTGTGGCTGGCCCTATTAACCTGCAGGGGCCTGCTCTCGCAGGCAGGCGGCTTGCAGGGTGGCCTGCCTCACCGCGCGCAGCTTAGCCGCTTTCTTTGCTGGGCGTGTTATAGATCAGTCTTTCTTGTGAAAATCTTGAGTGTTTCTGGCTTGGATTAGGTTAGAGAGACTGTGAAAGGAAGAGGTTTTGTTTTGTTCTGGTTTTCCCTTCGTGCTACTCGGTGCTAATGGCTTCAGCCAGATCGAAATCGAGAAAAGCGACAGGGATTTCTCCCTGACTTCTGTCCAGTGTCTGATTGCTTCTGGCCCTGAAAAAGTCGGTTCTGAGCATTAAATATTAGCACTGATCTATTCCAACCCTTTTGTATGCGTCTGTGTTTAGCTTGCTCTTCTGGGTCCCCCGTTCTCCAACAGAATAGTAACAGTGACAATGCATTTCAATAGTGGTTTATGTAAAATGGCCGCCCAAAGAGCACTGCGTATCACTACAAAGAGCGTTTACTTCGGCTACTTCTAACGTGTAACTGCTGCTCGCGTGAATCCTCGTGATCCACGTACGCACTGGGGTAACCTGCACAAGAGTGAAGCATAAGAACTAGAGGCTGTCTTTAACTGGACAAGGTAACATTAAACACTTTTATGAGGAGTCACGGAAGCTGGAACGGCCCAGCCCTTAAACACCTGGTTACTCAACAGCTGATGAACGTGGCGTCTGGGTCCCAGGGCTCTCCCTTCTGTACTTGACCTTGTAACTTAGCGATACCCTCTCTGTTTGGTCAAGGATGCATTAATCCATAATCCAAACTTCAGCTAAATGTCTCCTTCAGCTGTATCTCTGATTCTGGTTACTCTCCAGTAGGGTAGAGCTTGAGATGTGCCTCACACTCTGTCGTACTTGGAAAGGAGAGAGGACGAAGCTGGCTTTAAGCTTGTACCTGGCTGCAGTCTAGGAGTTACTGGGTCGGATACAGGCATAAAACAGATTAGGATTTTTTCCACACTTTTTTTTTGTCTGCCAGCATGTCCTCAGGACTATTGTGTGAGGATTGTCAGGGGATGGGCTTCCCACTTAAGAGTTTTCCCTGAGGCCTTACTCCTGCATTGAAGAACAGTAAGTGCAGGAGCTGCTCCCAAGGCCGGGATTCCTTTAGATAAACAGTGGCCAGTGTGTGTTGATGAACTACTTGCACAGCAGATGGGGCGGGAG
>VYXH01009902.1:192936-251104 GCA_013397275.1 Burhinus bistriatus | reverse complement strand
GGGGGGGGGGAAATGGAAAGCATACAAAATGCTCTATCCACATTAGAAGTTTGTATGTTTTCTGCCTCCGCTTCTAATCCAGTTTGAAGCTTTCTTTTTTCTTTAAAAAAAAAATAATAAAAAAATCCAAGCACTTGGTATTTTTGTTCAAGATCCGTTATGAGGTACTCTGTTTTTCTTACTGCTTCACTAGACACTAAACCCAAATTTCTCTGTGGTAATTTTTAATGACCTAAAGCTCTGTGCACAACATTTCTGTAATTGGGTGTATTTCAGGCAGTTGCCACTTCAGGCCTTCATTGTCCTGTATTTCAGTGGAGAAGAAAATAAGCAATCAATGTCAACTGGAGGTAGAGGATATAGATGGAAAAGTATGGCTCCATGAATGAAAGTATTATTCATGGAGTGAGATGTAATCTCCAAAATCCAGGCTGGGAGAACTGCTGCTCAGCTGAGGCCACTTTTAAAACTTATAAGGCAACTTGCTTTCCTTGTAAACTAAGGAATCGGGTATAAATACATTTTACTGCACCTTTAAAGCACAAAACAAAACAGATGGTTGAAAGGTACTGTGCTCGTCAGCTCTCACCCTCTTTATGTGGACTTCTTCCAGCCCTCCCAGTCCTTCTTTGTGGGTTTTAATACAGTTATTAATCCCAGTTTCCCTCCCCCCTTGGCAAGGGGCCTTTCCCCTTGCCAGTCTTTGGTCAGACAATACTACTGAAGCCTGATTCAGAACCTGATGATGATGCCAAACCTGCAATTAGTGATTGTTTGGAAGCCCTAACAATTAGGCAGGGTGTGTATGTTCAGCGGGAAGCCAACAGTCTTGTGCAGGAGGTCAGGGGTTGGGGATGACTCGCTGGACAAGTGTCACGGAGCAGCTCAGTTTAATGTAGTGCAAAGCATCAGGGGATGTGCAGCAAAAATCCCCGATGATACCTTGGGGAGAGGACATCCTCAGGAAGGGCACGTTGTGCTGCAGCTGCCTGCAAGAACCAGGTGGGTCAGCTTTGTTGCCTGAACTGCAGAAGCAGATAAAACACTGAAAGCTGAGTTAAAAAAAAAAAAAAAATACAGCTCTCTCTAAACAAAAAGTAATTGAATCCTGGAATTCTTGCAAAACCTGGGAGCTGGCAGGGCACCGTAGAAACCAGCATGTATTCTGAGTCTTGTGTTCCGGAAAATGTACTGTGAGCTGGCAGTGCTGGACAGTGGAGGGCTTGTAAGGATAAAACATTAATGCTGTGTGCTTTAAGGTGTTGCACATCAAGAAGGAGGTACTTGCTTCAAATATAACTTGCTTGGGGGCCATCTGAGCCTGCAGACTTCTTTCAGCTTGTTACTAACTGCTGTGCCTCATGTCTGCCATCTACCTCCAAATGAGCAGCGAAGCGGGCAATTTAATTTAGTTATGCAGCATCCCTGAATCCAGGCGTGGGCATGGCTTTGCCAAATGGGTTGGGTTGTGCACCCTTGCCACGTTACCACACAAGCACTAAGATGCGTGGGCAGACCTTAACTGGCTGTTGTTTGGAAGGTGCTTGTGCTAGGTACACTAACTAACTAATTATATTTCTCAGGGCAGGAAGGCTCAAATTTATCCTGAGGTGCTGAGAGCTAGGCATCTCCAGAGCCTATTCAGTCTAATACCAGTTGCTACTGACCATGGGGAGAACAACCTAGGCTAGTTGTCTTTGTTAGGTGAAGTGGATGCTAACACCCCAGGTCCTTGAGTGCAGGGCTGGTTGGAGAAATAAAACACTGTGTTGATAGCAAGGTAGCCAAAGACCTCTGCTTCCTTCTGTAAATCCCGAATATGGAGTTGGGGATGTCTGCATGGCCAGACGCTGGGACAAATGTGATTACTCTCTTTCCATTGACTAAGTGGGGCTGGAGTGGTCCTGTTCCTCTCTTTGGTGGGCTATGGGACAGGTACTTCACCTCCGCCAGGCTGTACTGCAAGGCAGAGACTGCCCTTCTCTCTTCTAACTGGGCAGTTTGGCCCAAGTGCAGGACGCTGTTTTGTGTTTGGACTTTGATCAGTTCCTGCGAGTAAGAAAAAAGCTGTATCTGAATCCTGCTGTCTCTTCCCAGGCACGCTCCAGATGTAGACAAGCATAGGTTTCTTATTTGACCTCAATTTATACTTTCCTAGAGAGAAATGAGGAGGGTCTGCAACTGAGAGTCCTGACTGGAAGAAAGCAAAGTCTGCCACAAGCATCTGTCTACCTGCCTTAATAACAGGAGAGAAGGGAAAGTTTCTGCTTAATGGAAGGAAGAAAGTGAATGCAGCTAAAATCTCGCTAAACGTAGGGAGTCACTTGCTACCATCTTTCAGCTCCTGCTTACTCCCTCTGATTTGGCAGCATTCCATTCTGCCCGCACAGTTTCTTCAGTGTGACTGGGCTTTGCAAAAACCTCCTTAATCCAACACAGAACGGTTTTATGCAATTGCATCCAGTGCAGCCCTATTTCACTTGATTTAAATGAGAAAGTTAAATCTCAGTCTAGACGGAGTGCTCTCTAGCTCCTGTGAATCTTGCACCCGGCGAGATGCATCATCTACAAGTATGTTTCTCATTTTCCAGACGAGCCCAGGGGATCTGCACCCCCCCATAAAATTCCTGTCTGTGTTAAATTGCCTTTTAGTCCTGATTTATACCTCAGTAAAACACATCATGAGAAGGAGAAAATGTTTAATTGTATAACTGACATGACTTACGCAAGGCACATTTTTGGTGGTTATTTATGCACTTATCTTCCCTAAAAGGGGTCTAAAGACCCATGACTTTCAATTACAGTGGGAACAGTAAAGGGTGAGGAAAATAAATGTGATGAAGGACAAAGAATAAACCTTAAGCTAGTGTGGCTTCTGGAAAAGGACATCTGTTAAGAGAATCACTGAAAAATATGAAGAGATGCAGGTTGGGTTTGGGATCTTACGGGGTCCCAAGAACAACTTTAAGATTCCTTCTGGCTCCTAACAAATCAAGCCAGAAAACAACCTCAAATTGGGGCTGTTTGATGTTGAAAGTTGGAAAGAGTTTCTTTTCTTGAAGCAGTAACAAGTGAAGAAATCGTCTTTTATGTTGCTTATGAAATCATTGATTCTGAGTTCTTGTTTGGTTTGTTTCACCCAGACCCCTTTCAAAATTGTGCTGTGGTTTTGGTGGTCTTTTGGTTTTGGTTGGGTTTTTTTTTTTGTTTGGTTTTTTTTTTTTTTTTTTTAAATAGTTTTCTCAAGGGTGAATATCATGCTGGAGACCAAAAGACAGGTATGCAAGCCTGTCTTCAGGTTTCTGCTGCAAGGTTTCTACAGGCAACCTTGTCTTACTGATGACAGGCATCCTGGCAGCACCTTAAAAAAAGTGTTCAAGCAGCATATGAAAGATAAGAAGACTCCAGGATAATTAGAAATGGGTTCATTACTGGGAGGCCGGCATGATTTACATAATTACATCATAAATATGCTTCTTATCTTTTCTATGAACTTTGTAAGGATGTAGCTTCTAAGACTGTTCTTTTGGGGGGTGAAAGCTAAGGAGCAAAGCTAAGCTTGTTTTTTCAGCTCTAATTTGGTCTCATTACTGAAAAAATGTTTATTATGGCATGGAGTTAGTGTTGACATGTGCTTTGTTCTGCATGACATGACTTTTGCCTCAAGGGCCAGCTAGACTTCAAATGCTGGAGAGTAGGTGCGTGGTAATGCAAGGACATGCCTATATATTTGCATATTAGGCTGATAGAGAGAATACTTCATAAATAGGTAGGTCAGCAGCATTCTTATTTCCTTGTCTTTCACTGTCTCAGCCTACTTGCCTTACCTGTAGTGTTGTCCTCTGCATGGGAACTTCGCTGCTATAGTGCTGTGGACCAGCAAATGGGGAGCGTGAAGTCAGGAACTTGTGAAGGCTTCAGAGTGGTGGGGTACAAGGCTTCCTAAAATGTCTTAGACTGGTCATAGGAAATGCTGAATTCTTCCTGTTAACATCTATAAATTTCTCTTAAATATGAGAAGTGATCAGCACAATCTGCAAAAGTTCTCCTCTAACGGAGAGGTGGATGAAGTTGCTCACGTCTTTGTACTTAAACACTGTACCCTGATGGGCTGTATGAATCCCCTGAGACATCATTTACCAGAGACAAGCCTCACCTTTTTTCACCAGAGAAAATCCTCCTGGCAATGTGGTCAGTAAAGATGCATTTACCACCAAGACTTGCAGCATTATCCCTACCCAGCTTACCAGCTCTTGCTAGCTTTTGCATGAAGACTGGTTGCAACCAAGCCTAACAAGGAGCGCTCTGCCTGACCTCTGAACAACGTGGGTGTTCAGTCAGCCTCTGAGAAAGAGAGTATTTTCTTGCTGAACTTCATGAAAAGAAAGGCAGTTATGCTTTTGACTTCGTAGAAAGTGAAACTTACCATTATCCAGTGTTTTGGGCTTCCACCTACGGTATGTTAATCGAAGGAACACAGGAGCTTTGTGCATCGACGATGGTTATCTCCTTAGGAAATCCAGCATTGTGGTTACACCGGCTAGTTTTTTGCCTTTCCAGGTTGTAGGAGTTCTTTTCACTTGCAGGATTTCCTTCTTCCAAATATTTCTTCATAGACCCAAGCACTTTTTTTTTTTTCTCCTCTGAAAGAAAAGGTCAATGAAACAGAGATGAACAAAGGAGGAAAATTGCTTTCCATTTACTTACTGTCCTGCCAATTCAAACAGTTCTGCGCTATGCAGGGTTTCCCTGCACGCCTCTCCAGATGATGCACAAGACTGACCTCAGGGAAAAACTCTGATTCTCTCTAAAATATGATTAAATAACTTTGCCACTGTCAGCGATATGTGTTTTTTAATCAGTGGCGTGACCTTTTTTTATATCCCCGTTAAGGGCTAAGGAATTTTGGCAGGTATCATAAACTGATGCATGCTGCGTGGCCCTACTTTACTGCTCCCAGTGCATTTATCAGGCAGGCTGATATCCAGAGTTGTTCAATAGCTCTGGAATGCTTATTCCAGCAGTTCCTTCACTTGCAAATCTGCAGCCTGATGTTGCAGCTTTGTGCTGGAGAACCAAAAGGTCAAACAGATCTTATCCAGGGTAAAATCAGCTACTTTGTGGGCTTCACTGAACAAGCTTTGAGAGAAATGCAACCAGTAAACCAAAGCACAACCGATCCAGAATTGTGGATTGAAAAGATAATATTTTATGAGTTTGAATAGCTTAGCCTTTTTAAAAATATTTTTGTTGCTTTTCATATTGGGACAGTGCCTAGAGCCAGACCACCATATGGATTATGCAAACATAAACCAAAGGGTTGATCTCTATACTGGAGATCATTAATCTAGCTTTAGAATGACCAGTTGCGCTTTCAGAGGTCATTTGGGTTTGTTTTTTAAACCTGCTTGTTGTCTTGAGTAACCCAAACATAACAGTGCTGAGGCCCTGCCCTTATTCTGATAAGGGACACAAAACCTGCTATCGTGCATGGAATTTGCCTCCTGAGCATTCATGTATATAGGTGACTGTCCACTGATAACCCGTTCCTCTGTGTGAATTTTCTGAGACACTTCATGTTTCAAAGACCTGAACTGCATGGAAAAAAACCCATGGGACTTGTCAGGAAATAGCTGAGCGAGCTTGTGAGAAAATTGTGAGTTAAAGGAATATGCAAAGAGTTTATGCCATGCATGGAGGGTGTGAAGTTTTAGATGGGCTCAGGGTATGGCTGCAGTGAGCCATAACGTAATCCCTCTAGCATGCAACACACAGGATGAGCTAGAGGTTGAGTTACTTGGCTTTGGGATCTTTTCCATTTGCCAGGAGAGTCAATTTGAAGGAAACCTTGGAAATGGAGCACACTTGCTTTTTTTTGAAGAGCTCAGTAACTTTCGCTATTTGTACTTCTAAATCCAGAAGAGTCCTTGTCACAAATTACTCTGTGTCTCTTGACTTGTCGGGTGTGGGGGGGTCTGAGGTATGACAGTGGCTCCTGAACTTCAAAATGCTTTCACTATCCTCTTGGTAGCATGTGGACAGCCCGGGAGGCATGACTTCCCCCTCTCCCCCCGCCCACAAATTCTTCTAGACAACATTAGTGTCTTGTCCAAAAGTTACAGAGGACACAACTGCACAAAGTGAGGCAGAAATGACTACTGCCTTAAAATATGCTCACCTCATGACATAATCACCTGTCCCCCGTTCCCAACCAAAACAAATTTATAACAAAGGCACTGAGTAAGCTGTAGGGTCCTTCAGCTGACAGCAAGACTGCTGGTAAAGGTTGCACAGCAGTCTCCTTTCTCTGCTCCCAACAAATGAGGAAAACTGATGTCCTGGCAAGGACTTTTCCTGTCTGTCTGCGTTTTAAGCACAGAAGCAGCACTTCCCAGGGAAGAAAAAGAAATTATACATTTGTGTGCAAATAGCAGCTAGCCAGTGTTTTTCGTTGTTTATTCCCCCCCAACTTCTAAAATGCGTTCAACACATTGAACCCAATTTCTCACCACTCATCCAACCTCTAGAGGATTTAAAGAACAGGATCAAAGACTTCCCTGTATGTCAAATACAGCAAGTGTCCTGAGGGCTGAAGGGGCCAGAGGTGACCTGTTGCACCAAGCCCAGTGTATTAGCTCAATATACATCCAGAACTGTGATCAGACATTGGGCCAAAGAGTTTGGTCAAGTGAGAGATGACTTCAGGGGGACTCTTCATGAAAGCGGTATGTGCTGCCTCACTGCAGGAACACCAGTGTTGGCCTCACTTAGTTCATCTCTCTGGACTCCGTTTTGTAGAAGCTTTAGCGATTGCTTTTGCTCTCCTCTTCCTCCTCTCCAGCCCCTGTGTTGTGAGCTATGCACACTGCTTGTGGTCCTTCCTCTCGGAGCAGCGGGCAGGAACTTAATTTCCCTCTCTGCCTTCCCACCAACTTTTCTTCTGCAAGCTGCAACCTCGAGGAGGGGCAGTCTGTGCCTGCCTTGTCGCCCATCAGGGGAGTGACGGGGTCAAACAGCTCATGCAGGATTTCTTGTTCCTGCTGAACACACGTCTCTCCTGTGACCTGGAAGATGTGCTGACACTCTGCCTGGGTTTGTCTAGGTGTGGGGAATCTTACAGGCGTAGCTGTAGGGTGCAGTTATGCCATTGCAGTAATGCCAGCGTTGATTCCTCTGCTTGTGGATCAAGAGCGTAGTTCAGGCTGTTTGCGCTATTTCTGAAGTGATGAGTACAGCAGGACAGGCAAGGTGTTTGATCAAAGCAATGCCCCTGCTTTCTGGAGACGCGTCACTGACCTGCTGGTGAGTACTCAGCCCAGGAAGGACCATATAGCTGGAGGGACTCTCTACCTGAGGGATCTGTACAACAGAGTAAAGCAGGATGGCCTTCTGCTAAGGGCGTCAAGTAAGAGTCTGAAGTCTGCTGGCATGTTATTTCATCTGTTGGTATGGGTTTTTTTCCACTGCCCAAGCGTGAGGCATGAAACCTGCCTATGAAGTGCCTACAGCATTCATCCCTCTTGCTTACTTAAGAGAGTCTCAAAGGGAGTTGAATTACTTGCTTTCATGTAAGGCAGCGATAACCTCGTGCTAAATCCCGTGAACCGAAGGCTGCAGGATACTTGAGCTTTCAGCCAGCACTTGACTTCATAGCTCAGGCAACCAAATAGCACTCCAGAAGTAAAACAGGGTTTCTCAAATGAGTGCTTTGGGATTATTACCCTTACATTTCAATTAATATGTTCATTCCTGTAGTGCAGTCTGAGGCATATAGAAAATATTTGTTTTGCCAAATGGTACCAAGAGCAAAATACCCTTCTATGATCCATGTGGTTTACCAGGGTAATTCATAGTACTAAAAAATGATGGAAAGACAGACCCAATTAAAATCACTTTTTAAATAAGAACACTAAAGAAAACCTTGTCAGCTGTGTTTAAGGAAGAAAGGCAAACACAAAATCTTAAGCCCCCCTCCTCTAAAGAAGGACAACATTGTACTGAAAGGGCTAACTGCTGCTCTACATACTGCATGATTTTACTTTGTACCCTTTCATAGCACTGAGGACAGAAAATAACATACAACCCACATACCTTCCAGATCTGCCATAACGCTTTTTTTCCTTCCCTCTTGCTCCATAATGAACAAACGCTCTGTGCCTTTGCTTCACAAACAGATTTTTTATTGCCTGACAGTGAATTCCCCTTTTATTTGCTACATTATTTTCATCAGTGTATTTGAAAGTTGCTCTTTCAGGTATCTGCTCTTCTAGCACTGTGTCCTGGTTTGAGGACACACTGAAAAATGCCTCTCTGTGCTGACTGAAGTGCTACAGGAAGTTATTAGTTTCTAATTAGGAGAACAGCCTGAGGGACAGGCTCTGCAGGCAGTCCTTGCAACCTGAGCTGGTGACAGGGAAAGAGCAAGTACTGGTATGAGGATGTGAAGTGACTTGTACAACAGCTCGGCAGAAGATCCACGGTGGCCCTGGGAAGAGAGTCCACATTTTCTGCATCACAGGAGGGTCTCCTCTTTGACAACTCTGGATAGTAGGATTTTCAGGACCCCAGAAAGCAGTCTCTGTTGTAACTGGAAATAACCGTCTACTCTGCTCTGCTCACAGGGGAACTGGTCAGAAGAGTTCCTCTGTCTAGATGCAGAAGTGGAGAGGAAAGTGTTAGTAGGTAGGGGTGAAGAGATCTGGGAGTTCACGAAGAGCATGGATAGATGGCTGAGGCATAAACCTTGATTAATGGGTGTTTGGTTTTGCTGTTCAGAAAGTGCATGGGAGCTGAGAGATTGCAGAGGTGCATTTTAATTTAAACTACAGGGAATGTACCCGAATTCCCAAGTAACCTGCATTGAGAATTGCCTGATGCTTCTTACTTGGAAGATCCTGCTTGAAGGCATTCACATGTCTGCCGGGCTTTGGGGTTGATGGGTTGATGGGTTTGGGGTCAAACCATGGATACAGGTCCTGTAATCAGCCCCGGTTCCTGAACCGAGAGCTGCTCCTGCTGTGGCTGCATGGGCTGGGCCTCACCTGATGGGTGCTACTCAACTGCAACTTTAACCACCACACTTAAACCATAAATACCTCTCAATCTATTAAGCAAGCTGGAGGGTAAATGGTTGAAAAGCATTAGCCCAGAGGTCATTCTCCTTCAGGGCCTGGAGCAGCGGTCTAGGCTGCATTTCCTTTCTCTCCAAGAGGCTGCAAACCTGCTGGAAGCTGTCTGTCTCGCCTTCTGGGAGAAGGACCATAAAGGGAATAATGACAGATTATTGCATCAGCTGTAGTAAAGAAGTGTAGATGTTGCTCACAAAAGCCTATTTCACAAGTATATTTTTTGTAACTTATTAGGAAAGTGATGTTAGAAGCATCCGATTATCATGAAATCATAGAGTGGTTAGAGTTGGAAGGGACCTTAAAGATCATCTAGTTCTAACCTCCCTGCCATGGGCATGGACACCTTCCACTAGACCAGCTTGCTCAAGCCCCATGCAACCTGGACTTGAGCACCTCCAGGGATGGGCTATCTGTAAACTCCCTGGGCAACCTGTTCCAGTGCCTCACCACCCTCAGAGTAAAGATTTTTTTCCTATTATCTAATCTAAATCTACCTAAATTAAGGGTGTTTGATTGGTTGTTTTTGGATTATACTAATGGTACTTTTAAAAATGAATCAGTACCAAAGTCAAGGTCACCTGTATGACCTTTACTTGAGGTTAAGTTACTTAAATCATAAAACTCTTCTCCATATCACTCAGTGTAGTGAATCCTTTTCTGTTTCCTTTACACGCTGCTTGGCCCCACATGTTATCTGGTGTATACTGTATGTCCTCCTCAGCCTTGAACTACATAGTTATTTTTGTGTTCAGCTGTCAGGTAGTGCTGTTGTTGTAGGTGTTCATACAGTCTTTGTCTGCCTAGTGATGAAAGGTGATACTCTGGAAGGCACAGAGAAGCACAGAAAGTTAGTTCGGCATCATCCAGGGCAGGATGTGCTGCACCTGCCATCAGGCATCTCATCTAAGCTGCTTCTCAATGGATGGGGAAAGACATTTATAAAACATTTTCTCAGCTGAAGTCTACTTCTTTCATAATTATTTGTAAGGGTGGGGGAAATATGCTGTCCAAAACATTGCTTTTCATTTCCATTTAAAACACGCTTTTTATATTAAACTTTAGATACCTGTGTTCTTGAACAGTTTTGTTTTGGAACACAGTAAAGCTGCATGTTTGAATTTCTGATAATACTTTCTGACAACTATTTTCTGACTTTGACCTGACTTTGCTCACAGGCCCAGTTAACTGAGAACTAGATTTGTTTTCAGGTCAAAACAAACTGTGATATTGAGAGGAAAAAATCCCAAGCCCTTCCTACCTCTACATAACATTTTTCTTATACTACTTGATTAATTTAAGTATAGCCCTCTGCTTTTGGTTGCTGTTGTGCATGCTTACCATTCCAGCAAAGCAAGCCAAAAATGTTTCAGTGTAATTAATTGGAAGTAGATGAATATGAAGTATCTATTTTCAAAGCCTGGGGTTAAGTAAGGTAATAGGCATTTTGTAGGAACTGTGCAACTGTTATGGATGCAATCTGAGCCTGTGGAAACTTTTTTTGTACAAGAGACCATGATTTTTCTTTCGACAGACTGTGTTCACTTCTTCAGCAGCACATTATGACTTCACAGCAAATAAAGCTGGGGCCTTCTACATGGGATACTTGCTGTGCTCTAGTATCCTGACTAACACTTGAAGTATTGACACTGAATGAGGCAGGGCATCTATGGAAAAGTAGTATATGATAAAATGCATCCGGGTGAAGACTAAAGCTAAGAAATACATGTATAAAGGCCATTTGTGCAGTCTTGATCCAGACTACTTGACTTTGTAGCTATAGTATTCTTTTAATCTGTAATAATTTTTGGTGCTAGGAGTGCTGGACTGAGAAGTGGCAGGGAGGTTTGGCGTATGTGTGTGCATATATATATGTATATATGCATATTTAAAACATAATATATTGGTCTAAAACCCATGCTCGGTTGTTCTTCCAACATGTGTTCTGTCTGTGTGGAGAGAATGGAGGGAGCAGGGACCTGGACCTTCTCAGTCTTCGTCAGAGGTACAGGTGAGCTGGCTGATGCAGAACCCTGCCGTACCAGTACTGGCTGCATGTGGCACGCATGATCATAGAATCATAGAATGGTTTAGGTTGGAAGGGACCTTAAAGATCATCTAGTTCCAATCCCCCTGACATGGGCAGGGACACCTTCCGCTAGACCAGATTGCTGGAAGCCCCATCCAACCTGGCCTTGAACACTTCCAGGGATGGGGCATCCACAACTTCCCTGGGCAACCTGTTCCAGTTTCTCACCACCCTCAGAGTAAAGAATTTCTTCCTAATATCTAACCTAAATCTACTCTCTTTCAGTTTAAAACCATTACCCCTCATCCTATCACTACACTCCCTGATGAAGAGTCCCTCCCCATCTTTCCTGTAGGCCCCCTTTAGGTACTGGAAGGCTGCTATAAGGTCTCCCTGGAGCCTTCTCTTCTCCAGGCTGAACAACGCCAACTCTCTCAGCCTGTCCTCATAGCTGAGGTGCTCTAACCCGCTGATCATGTTTGTGGCTCTCCTCTGGACAGCATCATATGGTAGCAATAGGAATTCTTTGTTACTCAGACAAGGGACAACAGCTGTTTTGGTGTCTCCCTGTGTTATTTAGCCTCATTAATTCACAAAAAAAACCCAACCAACCCAGCGGGCAGCATGTACGCTGCTGATGCAAGGCACTCATTTCTGGTGACAGGCTGCACCAGGATGGTAACTGATTTGCCCGAGGTGAGCAAGAGGAAGGAAATAAACCCAAAGATTAATTTTTCTAGCCTTTTGCTCCTAGAGGTGGATGAAATTTGTTTGTATTTCCACGTCAAGTGAGCGTGGATGTTGCAGCCTGGCTCCGTGTGTCGTGTGGCACAGCAAACGCTGCCCACGCTCTGCAAACAGCATGATCTGTGGCTCTCAGGCTGAGCTCCGTCAGCTCCCTGAGCAAACCGTGCCGGGACTGTTGTTAAGTAATGCTAGTTCAGTGCTTAGAAAAAAAACAGCTGGGCTAAGTCTTGGGAGTGTTTGGCAGCTTATTTCCTTCCTGTCGCAGAGCTGTAGGTGTTTGAGCACGGGCATTGCAACAGATGGGTGCAAGCTCTGAAATACACTGCTGTACTTTGCTGTTTCCTGAACTTTCAGGTACAAGCTCTTGCTTCAGGCCCCTCTCAAAATATTCGCAAATAGCGAGCAATGTTAAAGAGGTTGAGAGAGGTCAAATACTGCACCAGTAAGTGCTGGGTGTGGACTGGGCCATGCCGCTTTCTCTGTTCAGGCGTATCGCTTTGGGAGGTACAGCCTGGTAGTAGAAAAGCTGGAGGCAAGCCTCATCGCTAGGGTTCAAACCCCTACTCTTGCTGAATGAGTTGCCTAGGGAAGATTATTACAATTATGCATGTACTTGTTCCTGGGCAAGTCTACAGGCTCACCTTATCCCATCTGCAGCGCTGAGAGCATGATGTTTGCCACCCACCAAGGCTTTAACTGTGCATGGGGGTAGGAGGAGGTAAGTCAGAGGAAACAGGAGGTAATAAAGAGTCTAATGAACAACAGCCAAAGCAGACATGAGTTAATGTAAAAGCAGAGTAAGTAGCGTAGTTAAAAGCTAAATGAAAATAGAGCTTTGGCTGTCCTGTTGGAAGTGCGTGTATCAGCAGGAGTCCCTGTGTTCTAATTTAAGTGAAGAATTAATCACAGGCAGCACAGCAGATCCTCAGGAAGGTGAAACAACACCCGTTGCTGCCTCCCAGAGCCCTGCTCTTCCCATGAGTGTGCCAGGAGCCCCTCTGGTGTCTGCTGGTGGACAGACAGGCATCAGCCTGTATCCTTCTGCAGTCTCCAGCTCACAAGCTCCGTTTATCAGGGGCCAGCTTGATCCTGAGCAATGCAGGTTGATGTGGCAGCAGAGAGGAGCTGCAGGCACTCGGGTTCTGCCTGGGCAGCTGTTAGCAGGATGATGTTCCACCCTGTGCAAGTCCACATGTTTGTGAGGGGGATGGGAACACGCTGACTGGCACGTGTGGCATATGGACAGCATCCTCGAGGAAGTCATCATCACAAACTGCTGTTGCCTATGTGAACATAACCCAGAACAGCAGCTGTGTTCTTCTGCCTGGCCCTATGCTAGCACACACTTGCTCTATGCCATGCCAAAGGCAAGAGAGAAGGTTACAGGTCAGTAGCTCTGCTTGGCTTCAAAGCTGATGCTACAAAAAAGTGACTTTTCTCACGCCCACCTCTCCTCTTTGAGTTAACCATTATGAATAAGCCATTCTGAGGTAAGGCAAGACAAACATCAAAAACTTAAATTTACACACACGCCCCTTCCGAGTCTGAGACGTGGCTTGCAATTCCTCTCAAGTCTAGTGGCAGCAGCAGCTGGCGATGTTGTCACCCATGCTGGTGTGTCTTCTCCTGTTGAGAGCAGCCCTGAGGAGAGGGATTTGGTGGTATTGGTGGATGAGAAGCTCAACATGAGCCAGCAATGTGTGCTCACAGCCCAGAAGGCCAACCGCATCCTGGCCTGCATCAAAAGAAGTGTGGCCAGCAGGTCGAGGGAGGTGATTCTGCCCCTCTGCTCTGCTCTCATGAGACCCCATCTGGAACACTGTGTCCAGCTCTGGCGCCCCCAGCATAAGAAGGACATGGACCTGTTGGAGCAGGTCCAGAGGAGGGCCACGAAGATGATCATATGGTTAGAGCACCTCTGCTCTGAAGACAGGCTGAGAGAGCTGGGGTTGTTCAACCTGGAGAAGAGAAGAGAAGGGAGACCTCATAGCAGCCTTCCAGTTATCTGAAAGGGAACTACAAGAAATCTGGAGAGGGACTTTTTACAAGGCCAGGTAGTGATATAGGATGAGGGATAATGGCTTCAAATGGGAAGAGGGTAGATTTAGATTAGATCTCGGGAAGAAATTTTTCACTGTGAGGGTGGTGATGCACTGGCACAGGTTGCCCAGGGAAGCTGTGGATGCCCCATGCCTGGAAGTGTTCAAGGCCAGGTTGGATGAGGCCTTGAGCAATCTGGTCTAGTGGAAGGTGTCCCTGCCCATGTCAGGGGGGTTGGAACTAGATGATCTTTAAGGTCCCTTCCAACCTAAACCATTCTATGTTTCTATGATTTCTAGGCTGCCTAAGTTCAGACTGTAAACAAAGCATATACGAAAAATGAGCAAAACCACAGCAGAGCACCCAAGTTTAAAATTTATCATGGCTTTGGATGAGTAATTAGCAATTGCATTGCTTCAAAAACCATTTGTACAATTGCCATTGAGAGCTCATTACATCTTCTATTTCTTTTTTGGCAATGATGCTTCAGCTCATTGAATTAGTAGTTGTAAATGTCACTTGGACTTGACAGGGGAGGACAAATAACCTAGTTAAATAGTTTGGTTTTAAGATACTGGGGTGGGTAGTGGTCTGGTCTAATAGGAACTTTCTAGGGGAAACTAGAACTATAGAGAGATGTAGAAACTGACATAGATGGCAGGATAATTAATCTCATCACTTGGCTAACTGACAGTTTTTAAATTTGGTGCCTACGCTCCCTTCACCACTTGAGGTGAACTAAGAACTTTAACATGGTTTTGCACCATGTCAGTGATGACCTGTTCTGTCAGTGATGACCTGTTCTATCAGTGACTCTGGCCTGAGCGCTAGGGCACTGTTGGGTCAAGAGGCTAGACTTACAGCCAGTTAATATTGAAGAGCTGAAAGCAGACCAGATGAGTACTCCCTCCTCCTTTTCCTGCAAGACTTTACAACTAGGTGGTTTAGGTATGTTCACAAGAGTTGAGGCATGGGTGATCAAGTGAGACAGTGGAACAGAATTAAACACTGGTTTCCTTGCATCACAGCTTCACTATAGGGTACGAGGAGAACCACAGCCTCCTCCAGTTTTGTTTTATGCAAACCTGTGAGTAATCGCTCTAGTTCTCTACTAAACTGGGCCTCTTGGACAAAGTAGGCAAATGAAGTCTTAGTCTGTGGATCCCCTTTAAATCTGAACTTGAGCAAGCCAGCTGGTTGTTCAGCTCTAACTTTGTTGGCTATAATGTTTGCTACCCCTACTTTGCACAGAAATACCTGCCATGGTGACAGGGAGTGTTATACAAGGTGAACAGGGGTCTTGGCCAGCAAAGTCCATCTTCCAAAGACCGTATGTTATGGTGGAGTAGCTGCCTTCGATCGTATGCTTGTATACCCACAGGCTGGCAGAAGTATTTTGGTTCCCTCTGCTGCTGTGAATCATGTTCCGTATGAGGTTAAGCTATTTTCTGGGCTATCTGAAGAACTGTAACATTAGTAAAAGGGGCTTGCATCTAAGGTGACAGTAGTTTTAGTGACATGTCTCATGAGATGAATGACCACTAATGAAGTAGATCATGGTTTGAGCGGTCAGGATAGTAATTGCAGAGAAGAGGACTAGTTTGGATTCTCATGTGTTCAGAAAAAAAATCCTAAGCATACCTTTTTATTGAAACCAAATGTGTTTATGTGTAAAGTGGGAATTACCTAAGAAAGATACATATTTAAATGTGTATAGCCAAGTGTCAGTTGTCAACTACTCATTTGAAGCGCTATAAATAGTACCTCATCCATTTTTGTGTGATGAGATGTACATATGATAGTTGGAGGTTATCTTGGATATGCTTTCCTCTCAGCACCAATCCAGTTCTGTTTCAGGAATATCAGTTCATTCGCTTTCATGCTTACTTTCTCCTGGCTTACTTGCAGCACTATCGCATAATCAGCATTTGAAAATTTGCCAAGGGGTAACTGTTTTCAGCATTGGGGTGAATATGAAAGCACTACTTGTGACATTTTAAGCCATTCATTTTTGTTTTGTGTTTTTGTGGGTTTTTTCTTCCCCCAATTACAGTGAGTTACGTCCCTAGATAAACATCTCACTAGCATACCAGTTAGACAGTCATCCAAGTCCAAATGTGTATGTTGGGTGTGCTGACAAAAAGAAGGGCATAACACTTGGCAGCAAATGCTCCTCAAAGTTCAGCAAGCCTCTGACATAAATTTTTATATCTATAAGGGGGTATGGGGTTTTTTTTTTCCAAGTTCTGGAAACCATTTTCCTTAAACTCCACCAGTAATGAAAAACACTTGTTTGTAGTGAGGTCTGCGTGGTTCCACAGGAGGCTCGCCTGGAATTCGCTGGCTCGGGGGTTGGCTGAGCTCGCGGTGAAGATGGGGAGGTGAGCGGGAGGCAGGACGGGTCCCGAACGCCCACCAGCAGGCAAGCAGGGCTGCCAGCACTGAAAGGAAACATGGCGTGTGAGGAGGCTGAGCAGCCTGGGCAAACAACCCTAGTATTCACAGTTTTCTCACGTACAACAGCAACTCTCAAGACTTTCATGCTCCAGCAGCTCTGCTGCAGAGTGTACCACCTCTAGGAGATGGTATGAGGAACTAACGCCTGACCTTGACTTGGGCCTGCTCCAGGGGAATTCAGCTGATGAGAGCCCTGGCCACGGTGCAGCGTGGGGCCGGCACTGCTCTTGCCCACAGCGGTGCAAATCTGTAATCACTCAGAGAGCCTGACAATCAAAACAGAGTATTTCCCTTGTCAGGTCAATAAGCCTACTTCACATTTACGCTGGTGCGTGGCAGAATCTGGTCTTAAGGGCTCAGTCCAGTGGTATGGCACATTGCTGTGACTGGGAGCTGGATGTCCTCTGCTCCTCTTGTGGGGAAGGACCATCCCTTTCACCTGGTCTGTTCAGGACCACACGCAGCCATGTTATTTCAAGAGTGAGAATAAGAGCTGTTGTACCTGTTGCTCTGCTCTCTGGGCCATTCAGACTCGATTTGAACAGTAATTTGTTTGTGGAAAAGTTATTTCATGCATTGTAGTTCATGGCTACAGGTAAATCTGATAATTGATCACTTCATTGCAGTATAGTTGTGGAGAGATAATTTGGGCAGAATCTCAGACAGGGTGTCATGTCTTCATTGTGAATAGTTCAGTGAAGGAAAAAGTTGTGGTTTCCCTCCTCTAGACATTTGCCTCTGGAAGCCATGTGTTCAGTTGCAGCTGAGACTGGTTTCAAAGGAAAAAAGTCGCTAGCAAATGAAAAGGTGGCAAGCTGTTTGCTTGTCTCAACTGCCCTGGCTGCACCTGTATAAATGTGTGATTGCTCTTATCTGCAACAAATGGGAAGCAAGCCTAAAACACCGCTTCCCAATTTTTCCCTGAATTGATCTCCTGGTTCTGTAGGAACTACCAGCCTTAAGAGGAGTGAATCCCATGGCTTTTGTCAGCTTTGTCAAGTCTGGCAGTGGATTCAGACCCTGGGAGAGATGACATGAATTTGCCATTCATCAGATGGCACATTTTCCAAATGTGCTAAGTGATTAACACTGGACGAGGTTGGGATCTGTAACCTTCTGGTGGCCCTGGAAGTGCTCTGAGATGCGTGCAGGGGCAATCAGAAAGCAGTTGCAGTGTATCTGCTTCAGTTTGCCACCGGTGACGAACTCACAGTTGCACATAAGTGTTTTTTGTTGGACAGATGACAGAGGAGGAAATTATGCATTCAAAGGAGTATTACAACCGGTCATTTTTTTTGGTGGCACTGGAACGTGCTTTTCTAAACGTGGAGCTGTGGAGGTCAGAGGAGTCTCTTCCTGCTTTTGCAATAGCAGTAAGTTTCAGTTTACAAAACAGTTTCCCTGGGACACGAACACAAGGCATTCGGCAGCCTTGTTAGAGATAAGTTTTTTGGGAATGTTTTTCTCCAGGTCATTTTTGCAACAAAACAAAATCCTACTTTGTCTAAAAGTAACCCTTTTGGTGAGAATTAATAATTATAGAGACTTAGCTGTAAAAATTTCAGATTTTTTTTTTATTTAAATGCCCTGTTTTGATAATTTTGGGTAGAAAGACTCTAGCTCAAAACCAAAACTCTAGCGCAAAATTGCCTTCATTTTAACACTTGACCTAGTTATAACAACCCCAAAACAAGAAAATATCAAAATATTTTGAAGTGCTCAAAGGTTAAAAAAATCCAGAATGGGAGAAAGAAGGGATAAGTGGTTTTTAGATTTTCATTTTTTGTAAATCTGGATTTTTCTTTACAATAGTTCTCTCAAAGCCTCAAATATTTCCCCCAATGTAGAAGAATGGTTTATTATGGATTCAGGAGTAAAGCTGTGTCTTCCACAATAGATAATCTTACAAATACTGTTTGAGGAGGGAAGAAAATCTGACCCAGTCAGTCTCTTAGTGGAACTACTCAAACCAGAGGCCTTTCCTACATAATATGGGTACCTGCTTTATCTCTGATGCTTTCCAGACAGCACTCCTAAACAAAAAGGGACAGCGTCTCTGAAGAGAGGGCTACGGAGAAGTGAGGGCGGTGCGGTGGAGTGCCGTTGAACTCATGGGCGTGTACGTGGAGGCTGGACAAAATGAAAACTTGAGTTTTGTTGGGCTCCACCCTGTTCCTACCTCCACTGCTCTCGTCTAGTGGATCTTTCCCGCTCCAGCCTTTTCAGAAATCCTCACCTTACAGGAAGGGAGAAGGGACCTCCCTGGAGGAACCAGGGGTCCAGCCACGATAGCTATGCCCAGACCCTCTTGTGCCATGCTGAGGAATGAGGTGAAACAACGAGAGGCGTTTCCCATGTGCACCACAAAAGATGCATCTCTTTGAGATCTCCCGTGGTGGCCGTAAGGCTTTTCAAATAGGCTGTAGTGCCAGGGGTGTCCCACATTTAAGGGTTTTCCATCAATCCAGGATCACCAAGTGGGACTGAAATCATTCACCTTCCCTGCCTGCTGCTTGTCACACAGCCACCAGTAATGCTGCATGGTCTGTAGGACTGCTGGCACCACGGGGAGATGGGCTTCTGAATAATGCTGATGAAATCCTGGCAGTGATGATTTGTTTGCTGATGGGGAGGGAAGTGGTGGAGGTTGACCTACTCTGCTCTCCCACTTCATGTAGGACTTTATTTCAAAAACTCTCCTCTCTGACCCTTTGCTTTGGTGCTTTATTCCCCCCGTTTTGCTCCTTCAGAGTTTTATTGTTACCATTTTTATGCCCCCTGCTTTCTCCTGCTTTAGTATTTTGAGAGCCAATGATGAGAACAATCACAACCTCAGACTTGCTATGAATAGTGCCTGAGCAAATCCATCCATCGCTGCAGTCATGGGCTGCTTTATTATTCGTTTGGTCCGTATTGAAGTTTTTAAATTTCCAACTTAGAATTTTGGAGGAGTATCTCAGAGGTGGGAGCATGGCAGTAGAGCTGCTGGGGAAGTTCCAGAGGAGACTTGCTCTGCGAAGACAGCATGGACTGGGCTGAAAGAGGCTTTATGTAATAATGCGCTCTCCAGCTTCCCCTGATGCTTCAGATGAGCGGTCCTTGCCCTTTCCTGAATTAAAAAAGGCTGGCCAAAGAGGTCCCTTCCAGCAGGTCAGCATGCCTGCTGCTTCTTGATAAACATTCTTTATGTCAAACAACTTAGCTCAGTGCAAGTTTTCCGTGCCCCTGAGCTGCTCTGCTGTTGCGATAGCTGTTGCTGCCCTTCCTGCTGGGAATGAGCGTGTTCATCAAGGGGAAAACGCCAGGGCAGGTTGCAGGAGAGGAAGCATGTCCCCGATGAAGAGGAAGAAGAAGGTGGAGACCAAGACTTTGCACAAGGCCCGCTCCCAAAAGCCCCTTAATCATGTTGTTTCACACCCTGGTGCTTCCTGTTTATTCCAGGAAGTCCTTAACTCTTACACAGTTTCCCAAGCATCACCATCGGCAAGAAAATGGTGCTTAAACCAAGTGCTGCCGGGGCCTCTGGAAACCTTGAGTTGATCTCTGCTTGCTTGACTCTGGAGCCAGCCAAGGCGTAGTGGATCACCTCTTGAAGGTTGGTCATCCCCAGAGTAGCCCCCTAAACTAAACGCAATGAAGAAATCAATGTGGAATGGCTCCATGCTGCAAAGACTGTTTTATGTTGTTTTAAACTCGAAAGCTGGAAAATTCAGAGCCAGCACTAAATATTTGGTCCACTTTCAAAGCTGAGCATCAGGGAGCCATTCCTTAAATAGTGGATGTCTGTTCTCTGAGCCCAGATGTGCTTATAGCATGGGTCTTGCCAGCGTTTTCCCTTGCTCATGTTTCCCACGCGAATGCGCATGCAGCCTCCTAGCCATCCATCTTTACTCTTTAAAGCTGGTGTGAGGGGTAGCAGCTGTTCCTTCTTCAATACAGGTGGCAATAACATTGTACAAATTGTTTTCAACCTTAATCGGTAAAGCTTGCCACACAAGTGATCCTATTTCTTGCCAGAAGTGATAAATCGGACACAATTTTGGAGCAGATGAAATGTTAGACAAAATGCATTAGTCAAAGACACTTCAGAGTATCAGTTACTTTCCTGTAGTATGTCAGTAATAATTCAGTTCTTAAAACTTTCCACCTGGATTTGGAAGGTCACCTGAGCTCCTGTTGCAGGCATTTAGCAGTGAGTTAGTGTGAAGTAGCACTGCTAACCGGTACGTGAATTGATAAATGGCATTGTGTTACCGTTTATGTAACTAGAAACAGCAGCAGACTTCAGCCTGGAATTTGGCATACTGGTCGTTACTAATCCATCTTACTGGGCCCAGGCTGGGACGTTCCTGTCACTCACTATCATTTTACACAGGCAGCAAATCTCAAATTATCACAGCTTTATCCCTTCTTTAAATAGCACAAGCTGGGCAGACCCAGGGTAATGACAGTGCACAGAGATGCACCAAGCACAAATGTGTACCTCCTGAAGGTCAGTCGTTCCTTCCTTCCACCTTCCGTGTCTGCCTTTGCCTAGTGTGTGCACCAGAGAGGTTATCCCGAATGAACCAGAGGAATCAAGAGCTGAGATGCTTAGAAAAGGGGAGCTTTTTCTTTGCATAATGCTTCTGCCACCTTTCCTTGCCCTGAGTAAACCTGTTGCTCCTCTCAGGGAAAGAAGGTGCTGAATGAGGGCAGTAGGGTTATCCTCTTGTTACTGGTCACGTGCACTGCGGCGCTGGTGAAGGGATCTGTCAGATTGGGCTTTGTTTGTCTTAGGTGCTGCACAAAGCTTAACAAATGACGTGGTTTGAAGCGATGGAGTTGCATCACTTAAGTAAACTCAGAAGGAGGTTGATGTGAGAAGGGATAGACTCCACCTGCACCTCTTACAGCAGGTTCCTTCCCCTGACCAAAAGAAGAGCAAAGGTGAATGTTTTGAGAGTTTTAACCAGGTTTTCTTCTTTTTTTTTTTTTTTTTAATGTAACCATGCTTGTGTGTAGAAATTTTATTTCTAACACAGAAGCAGGGGCCATGTGTAGACTAAGTCAGAATGGCCAAGACAAAATCACAATTTTCTCTACTGTGGTCAGAGGAAAAATGTGTTCTCATTTATGGCATCCATACCTCCATCATATTTCAACACCAAGAACTGGAAAATAGTGAAGTCAGTTGTCAAGACACTGAAACCAAGACCATCCAGCTGAGTCAAATAAGGAAAAGATGGGAGGAATGACTCAAATAGTTAAAGAGGAGGTGATAAGTTCTGGGGCAAATCACAGGAAGGCTGATATGGAGTTGAAGTTAGGAAGGGGTTAGAAGGAGGTAATAAAATTCATGGTAATCAATATAAAAACTGTCTTGTCAAATAATTGCAATGTAATTTTTATAAGATGCCACCTGTTTGGTTGGTAGAGGTAATGGTTTTGATATCTACTTAAACATACATCTATTGAAATTTCTATAAGGCATATGATTTTGTTCCACATGATGTTCTGAGTAAAAACCAAAACTATAAATATGTAAGACTAATTAAAGACATTAAATGAACTGTAATCTGGCTAATAGTCACACTTTCTAAAGTCATTATAAATGATGAAGCATTCAGAATGGATGTTCCTGACAGATAAACCGAAGGGCTCGTTCTTAGGCTTAGAGCTATTCAGTCACTTGTTTTTTGACTTGAGAGCACATGTTATATTTCATTAGGCAAAGACAACAATGATGGTGCAACCATTGATGAAGTAATAAAGGACAATGTCAAGGACAGAACTGTTCTTCAGGGTCTTCTGGATTGTCTGATAAACTAATCTCATCCAAAGGCATGTATATTGAAGTCTTTAGTCAAATTCAAGGTACTTATAGACCAAAAATGTACTTTTAGAGCCATGCCATTTGATTGGGAGATTGTGTTTTGGAAACCAGTGACTTAGTCAGGCTCATTGTTATAATGGATAATCAGCTAAACACGGGCTCCCTGTGTGATACAGTATACCTGAAAGCAAATGCTACTGTCTTGGATTAGAGCAGATTGCTGAGTAAAGGTCAAGGAGGTGATATTTTCATGTGTGTAGCATTAATGAGACCATTACTGAAATACTGAGTCCTATTCTGGTGTTTACGCTTTTAAAAGGATGTTGACAGATGGGCAGAGAACAGAGAACGGCCGAGCAGCACGAGCATAGGTTGAAGTGTGCCATCTAAAGAGAGGTAAGAGAAGCTAAATGAATTTATTTTGTCACAGATGAGGTTTTATATTCCTCCACAAGCACCTGAAAGCAAAGAGCTTTCTGCAAATACTGAGTAAAGGTGAAGCTTTTGCACTGTAGTTTTTGAGATGAAGAAGCCTTTCAAGAGGGCAGTGAAAGGACAAAGTTTTTAATACAAAGGAAAATACCAGGCAGGCTCTTACCTGGGTCCATGAGGCACTGAACATTTATGTCAACTTACAACTGGTTTTCGAATTTGGTATATCATCGGAATATAAATCATATAGAACACAGTATTAGGCTAACTGTGCATAAATACATTAAAGGCTGAGAGGTAACGTACTGTGCGCATATACGTAGGAAGGTCTAGATCAGAATGAACTTCTTGGTCTACTGTGGGATCGGAATCCTAGTTTTGGGGCAGCAGGAACCTGTCAGTGACTGAAAGTACTGGCTTGTACACATGTGATGTAAGAATCACCATCACCGACCTTCCTCCATAGGTGCAGCAGGAACAGAGATGTTAGATGTTTGGCTGCACTTGGATGCAAGAGAGGCATTTTATGTTAGGCAGCATATGCAGCCTGAAAATCTGTTCCTTGCTAACTTAGGGGACTGAAAGGAGTAGGCTAGCAGGCACACCTATCTTCATGATGTGGTTTCTATGAAGAAGTTGCACTCTGGACAGTGTGGATATGTGTGGTGGGGGTAAAGTAGAAGTGAGGGGCAGAGGTTCACTTATCTCTCAGATAGGGAGACAGGAGTTGAATGAGAGAAGCATACCGGGTCATTACTCAAGGCAGAGACAAATGATCTGCCTCCACCACCACAGAGGTCAGCATGGGCAATTTATGAAGCTTGTCTGGCATGTGTGAGCTGCAATGGTGCAGTAAAATGTGTGTGTGTGAGTATCCAGCCTGTATGTGAGTGCTTTGTACCTGAACAATCCTGCATAAGGTGCCACGGACCAGGAATAAGTGCCTGCAGCACAAATACACTGGGAAGTCCTCTTGATTCCTTCTCTTAGACCTTCCTCCTACTTCCAGCACAAACACCACGGAACAAGGCTTTGTGCACAGGCAGTGAGTAACACATCTCATGTTTGATGTACTTTGACTGTTTGGGAGGCTGGAAGAACTTTGACTTTATACCCATTTGTAGCTCAGGTTAATTTCCCAAATGGAATAAACTTTACCAGCAGAAGAAGGACTTCTGATGTTAGTAGGACTGTGTCTACCCTGGGGCCTTCGCTATGATCAAGAATTTTGATGGGTGATTTTTTTAATGTATTTGTTTTCACAGCTATGCTAGAGCCACAGTATAGAGCAGGTTTCAGGACTGGGGTCCTACATATTTTCCTTTCATAGCAATGGCATTGCCCACGTTTGTTCTGCTTCATGGGACAGATTTAGAAAAGCTTGTTTTGATAAACTGTTTGCTTGCTTGGCTTGGCATTCCCAAACACCGTGTCAGCTTTCCACGGAGCCGTCTCATTTGGGTCGGTCGGGGAATTCAGCCTGCTGCTCGGCAGCACTCAGCCAGCAAGTGGCATGACTCAAGAAGATAATTGGGTATGTGGGTTGGTTGTTTTTGGTTTCTTTTTTCTGAGTAATTACACAAGAATTGCAAAGCTACTTTCCAAAAGTGGGAAAAGAGGGTCTGAAATGGATCTGAATTTTCTGCTGGGTGTTTGGGAGTTGAGAGCCACATTAGGCAGTGGCTAATCATGGTAATTGTAATACTTTCCTTTGGGGGGTGGGGAGGGGGACCATTTCTAGATGTGTGGCTTGTCAGTGTGTGTTTTTCTGTGACTACATCTGCAGCACAAGCCACAGTTTCTTCTGTGGCTGCTGCCAGCTACTTAGAGAGCAAGTGCCGTGGAGTCTGCTCTTATACCAGCAAGAAGAGAGGGGGAAAATATGCAGGGAGAAAGCTAGAGATAAGACCTGAATACTGAAGGATTGATGTGTTGTCGAAGGATGCATGGGGGACCTTTATGGCTCATGCTGTCCCTCCCGATCATCTCTCTCCCATTTTAACACTTTCTCTCATGAGCTCCACTGTGTAGGTACAGAGGTGGTGGGTGCCTGGAGGTGGCTTAGTAAACATAGGAAGAATGGAGTGGTCAGCCACTATAAAACTAAATAAAATAAAATGGAAACGTGGATGGTGGGAGCTGGAAACTAAACAACGCTGAAAAGAGGGGGAAGGCTGATAGGGGTAGTCCACAATTTCTAGTAGGCTGGCATATTCGATAAGAGCAAACAAGTAAGATCTGGGCACACAGCATTTCTTCAGACCTGTGTGCTTGAAAGCTTGTCTGTTGTTTTCTTAATTTCAGTTTGCCTAACACAAGCTATTGCTTCTCTGAGACCTGTTTGTCATTTACATCCTTATACTACTGTGGCTCTGCCTGTCACTAGGATGCTGACAGAGAAGTCGTTTTGCAGGGAACACTAACAGTGGGTGGATGCTGAAGGGATTCTGGTTTGGGCATTATTTTATTTGTGGAGGCAAAAATGCTGAAGATTGAAGAAAATAAGTGAAATGAAGAGGAAATGAAACCTCATTCTAATTTCCAACCTAAATGTATTACTGCCCAGGATAAACACATTTTCAGGGTGTGGGAACAATAGCGTCTTTCATCTTTAGTCACTCGCTCTTTTCTGTCATGTTTCCCCACTGAGGGTGTTTTCAGGCAGCAGTCGGACCCTCCTCCGCCTTCCCTTGCCCAGGCTCAGCTTGCTGGGTTTCCACCCCAGCAGGTCCTGGCCAGCGCAAGCTGGTGGCTGCCCAGAGCAGTGATCCCACCCTTCATCCTGCTCCCCCCAGGGCCACCATCACCTCCCCGGCATTTGCCCGGCTGGGAACAGAGCTGGCTGCTGCCCTGCTCTCCTCTCGGTCCAACCTCCCTCCCCTCCCACGTGTTATTTTTAACCTGGATTGGCATCTCAATTCACTTCACCCTGTGGCCTCCTGCTTCTGCCAACAGAAACAGGCTGTGAAACTACAGACTTAACCCCAACTTCTTCAGGCTCTCTTCTCATCCTGGGCAGCTCACCCCTATCTGCTGGAAGCATCTCCCTTAGTAATTTGGAAGATGGCACCAGCCTTTTCCACTGCTACGGCACACAAGGACAGGTCTGTGTTGCCTGTGTTGTGGACTTGGGGAGAAGCCTGGCACAATGTATGTAGGCTTCAGTAAAAAGTTATTGGATCCCGCAGAGCATTCATAACTTGTAAGATGTGCTAGTAGAGACAGGTATTTTTCTCCTCTGCTTTCCTCCTGTTTTTCGCTATGAAACTGCACCCAGTCTCTTCTTATGGTCCTCAAGACTGTTCCACACATGATAGTCAAGAAGGAAAATATCTCCCCAACAAATAGCTGTTACAATCGCAAAGTTGTGGGAATAAAACTCTAAACTGGAAAATACACCAGAAATGTATTTCTGCAGGAGTTTGTACATTGTACGTCTGAGTCTGACTGTGCTGACCTCGATAGGCTTCAAGCATAATCCACCCCACCGTACCCCCCCCACTGAAGTCAATAGGGGTAGGATCCATCCCATCTAACTCTACAGGTGTGCACTGCATGCAGCTGTATCTGGAGTAGTCAGACTCCCTTTGTAGTCAGGGGAGAGTAAATGTGTTTTGGCACTAATCAGCTTGACCTATTTTAGCTTTCTGCCTAAGGATGTGGACTTACATCTTTTCACAGAGAGTAATTCAGTTGCCGATAATGAGTTCAGGTTTGGATATCTACATCTCGAGTCAGCTGATGTGTACCCTCAAACTTTCCAGTTACTTCATTTGGCTCCAGACCAGATCTTGGCAGATGAGCATTTAGTCATGACGACTCGCGTAGTTATAATGATGATAGCCTTTGAGTTCTTGCCTCAGAAGATCTTTAACTAAATGGATATGATGCTATTGGAGAGAAGGCCCAGTGGTTATTATAGTTTAACTGCCCTGTGTGTTCTCGAGCTATCCAGTGATGACTGACAATGTTTCTATATGTTTAATGACAAATGACAGTTTACAGTATAAGAATCTCGGCATAATTCAGGTAGGAAATGGACCTCTTCAGCTTACTAGCCCAACCTCCTGCTCAAAGCCGGGCCAGCTACGGGATCAGCCCAGGTCACTCAGGGCATTGTCCGGTTGGTCTTGAAGACCTTCAAGGATAGAGACTTTGTGGTCTCTCTGGGCATCCTGCTCTGCTGCTTGGCTGTCCTCATGGGGAAAATGACTTTCCTCACGTCAAGTCAGAAACTCCCCCATTTCAATGTACAACCTTTGTGTCTCATCCTCCCACCATGCACCTCTGAAAAGCCTGGCTCAGTCTTCACGATAACCTTCTTGTAGGTACTGTAGGGCTGCTGACAGATCACCCCAAAGCCATCCCTTCTCCAGGCTGAATGAGCCCTGGTCCCTCACTCTCTCTTCACAAGCTAGGTGCTCCAGCTGTGACCATTGTGGTGGTCCTCCATGGAACTCACTCTAAGCTATTGGTGTGTTTCCTGTACCAGGGTGATGAAACTGGACACAGTGTCTAGAGATGCTCTAATGAGCACAGACTGAAGGGGAATAACAACTTCCCCATATCTCCCGGCTATGCTCCTGCTGGCGCAGCCCAGTGCTCTGCTAGCTTTCATCGCTGCCGGCGTGTGCTGCTGGCACACATGTAGGGGTGTGCCAGCCTCTGTGCCAGGGCTCCAATGTCCCTTGCAGCAGTCAGTTGCTCCCCAACCTGTACTATTTGATTAGTAGCATTTTGGCAGAAGTTTTGTAGTGATTGAAAGCTGTGCTAAGAAGTAGCAGTCACTATTATTATTGATTATCATTAAGCCATGCATTTAGAATAGCTTCAAAAAATCAAAAGTCCATTGGTAGTTGTCCTGGTTTGAGCGACACAGGACTAATTTCTTTTCTAATGCTTGGGAAAACTGTACTTTTAGAAGACTCTAGTGTCTGAATTTGTGAAAATATTTACATTATAGCCAGCTATGGTGTGTGGGTTTCAAGGTCTCAGTGTTTTCAAGCTCGCCAGGTGCAGGGATGAGGAGGAGCGAGACCTGGGCACTTGACCCAAGCTGGCCAACAGGATTATTTCATACCATGAATGTCACATTCAATATAAATTAGGAAGTTTGCTGAGGAGTTGGGGGCTCTCCCTTGATGGTGGTGATCCAGAGAACTTCTTGCCCCGCTGCTGGACCCCTGAGGCCTTCCCGTCCTCCCAAAGCCATAGTGCTCGCAGTGTCCGACATTTGCTGTCCACTGCTGGGAGTGCACAGCTTCCTACTGATACAGTTGCCTGCGTATAATCCTTGTATATTTTATATTGGTATTGGGATCACTATTGGTTCTTTAGTGTTATTACTGTTAATTACTTAGTCTAATTCCATTAAAACTGTTTATATTTCAAACCCCGGGCTTCCTTGTTTTCGTCCTGATTCCCCCTTCCTGGGTGGGGAGGGGTCATCGGGTGACAGAATAATTGTCTAAATGACAATAAATTGTTATGGGTTTCTCAAACCATAACCGTGGTTATTGGGAACATTTCCCTAAAGCAAAATGCTCGCTGGGATTCGTTATTTAGCTGAATCCTGATACACAATAGGTGTAAGAATCTGATGTGGGAATTCTCAACAGCTCAAATAAAAAGAACTGCTAGTTACATTTCTGGAAGGTGCTGGTGGTGTTTGGAATGAAAGCCATGAAGTGCCAAGGTGCTCAAGCTGGTTGTGTACAGGCTTTTTATTTTCTTTTCAGCACTTGGTAGTGCACTGTGTGCACGATGTGCGCCCACTGTTGCATTCAACCTTGTGACTCCCTCGGGAAGGAGGAATGAGTTACACTGGCTGTTTAAAAGGGAGAAGCCACGGTGCAGAAACCCAGACATCTCTGACCTAATTTTAATTGTCACAGAGTTAGACATGCAGTCCCAGGCTAGCAATTCACAATCCTTCTAGAAAGGGAGAAACGGGTCCCTCCAGAGGCTCCCGGATTTCATCTCTTCCCTAATTGTTTTGGGGTTAAAGATGGCCTGTCGGTATTCCCTGACACTAGCAGAACCTGAACAGTCAGTCTAATTATTAGTCTTTACCTGAGACTCAGGGCTAAAATCCTAGTTAAAGCTAAGCCTTGGCATTACTATTTAAGTGCTTCTCCCCCAGACTAGTCACGGAGAACTGTGAGTGCTTCTAGGTTTTTCCCTCCAAATTAAACAAAGCCCCCAGACTGTCCCTCATGTTGCCCGAGGGATGCCATGGCGATGTAGGGGGGCTGAGGGAGATGGTGAACAGGCTATTCTCCCCCTCCTCCCTCACTCCCACCTTTGGCAGGACGTTTGTGCTCCGTTGGTGTTGGCATGGGTTCATTCCTGCTGGGGAGGTGAACAGGGGGTTTTACTTGATGTTTCCACTCCCATCTCCTTGCATCTGTGGCTGATCTTGGCAATGAGGACAGAAACTGCCCTCTGCTCCTGTTGAAAAGGGACCTAACCTATTTCACTGGGGAGAATGTTGCCGTTTAGCTGCCAGAGTGCTTGGAGGTGTCCCAAATTACTTCAGTAGAAATGGCACTGAAATATCCTTAATTTTCTCCCCCACATCAGGATCTTTACTATTAATTTCATTGACACAGCTGTCACAGCTGAACTGCTTGTTTTCTTCAACACCTCTGCAGACACCTAGATGAAACCCAACTGCTAGTGAGTTTTTTCTGGGCGACGGAAGGTTTTGGGTTTTGTTTTGTACAGTTCTTGAGACAAGCTGAATTGTCTCACGTTGGGGGAAAAAATCACCCGTGTGTGTGCAACGCAAAGCAAAATGAAAGCACCCTGGGACACAAACCACCAGTTTTATTTCCAGTCTGTGGCAATCCTGGCTGGGTTACACTGTTCACAGGTTTGACTAGGAGAGCACTTCAAAGAAACTTTAATACTGAAAAGAAACTTTGATCATTTTTTTCTAAGTATTGAAGAGCTCTCTTGCACAACGAGCTTGCAGCAATGAGAAGTGCTAAGGGTCCCTGTCCCAGTCCTTCCTCAAAGGCGGCCCCTTGGTGCTTTGGTTAGATGAGTCGCGTGGTAACCTAAATGACAGCAAGTCTCAATTAAGATTTAGTTTGGAGGCTAAAAACTATCCAATGATTTAGTCTCAGGGATTAAGGAAAACAAAACCTTACTGACGGCTGGATAGAATTCACATTCCTTTCAATTGTGATCATCCTACATCAAGGAAATGTTTGAAATGTTGGCAGTCTCCTACGATATGCCTGCAAAAGTTATTATATTGCTTTAAGTAATTTAAGAAAAAGGAACCAAGAGCTATAGCACAAATGTGTTATATAAATCTTCATTGGAATCACTGTTGTTTTTACAAAAATAGTTTGACTGATGTCGGGTCCCAGTGGGTGACCTTTAAAAGAGACCACATCAAATGGAGGGACAGAGCTGCAGCTCTCCACCCCCACGCTGGCTCTTCTCCTCCTTGCTTCTCCTCACCAGAGTGCCTCTAGACAGCTATGTCATCTGTAGCCATAAAATAAATTGAAGAATGTCTGTCTTGCTAAAGGCAATAAAGGAGCCCTTTTCTCATCTCCATTGAAGTGGTCCACATCCCTAGCTGGGCTGCAAAGTGAGTTGTGTACCTGCACAGTGGCTTAAAGGACTGTAAATCTCCTCCTCCTTCTCCCTCACCTCAGATCAAGGCATCCTGGGTTAAGAGGGATGTTTTTGTGGGGCCTGGGCAGGGAGCGACAGGAGTCCTAGCTGTGTGCCACCTTTAATTTGCTGTTTCATTGGTCTGGGAACAGCATAATTTGCTACTTGTGTCTATCAACATCAAACTGTTGATGCCAGAGAAACAAGAAAGTTTGATTTTCAGAGGGGCTTTCTGAAGCGCAGCTTCTCCTAGGAAATACATGTAGGACAGTTCATCATCAGTGCTGCTTCTCACCCTGAGTACTTATGCTCAAAAGAAGAGTTCAGCACAGCATTGAGGGTGTGCAGCTCACAAGATTGCTTGTCTGGTATTTGAACCAGGCTGCAGGGGTCAAAACTCACCAATTATTGTGGTAGAAAATCTGCTTAGGCATTTTCTTTCCTTTTTCTTCAACACTGGTCTGTTTGGTTGCAGCTTAGAAAAAGAAAATCTTTTTTGTACTGCTTTGAATCAGAAAGGTGAGTAGAAACAATCAGTGCTATTGTTACACAAGTGTGTCTTATTTTTAGAAAGCCATAATAGAGTAATATAAGGCAAAATAAAGACGTGCTGAGGTGTCCTATGTGAGACATTTAGAGATGCTGTATTGGCAAATGAGTTCATCTACTCAGATAGAAATGGCACTGGTGGAACAAACCATTACTTAGGGGGAGGTGAAGTGTTAGTGAAACTGGATTTGTTTCCCTGTGGCCTAGGGGCAAAGGAGGAGATAGGGATGTGTGTGTTTCATGGCCACCCACTCCCCTATGGCCAAATTCCTGCACCAGGCCATCGTATGTCTCAACATATCATGTGAAACTTGTGAAGAAATGACACACTGTGCCCAGCTAGCCAAGGAAGCCTTCCTCAACCATCACGGTAACAGAGGTAATTTCTTGCAGTTCAGATGATTTTATAAAATAAGATTCCTTTTCCCTTCTTTAATTCTTTCCATCACCACACGAACAACTATCCTCTCCTCAGAAGTTTCAGTCCCTAGTACTCCCTGTCACCCTCTAGAAGAGCCCTTCAGTCCCTCTCTAGTAGCAGACAACCAGCAGGAGGAAGCCAACAGGTTTAGAAGCTACCTTAGAGAAGGGGAAAATGCTGCAGAGCTTAGACCATCTCTGTTTTAAGCATCCCTAAAGGCCATTAAATCCTTTGGAGCTTTCCCTGCTCATGCTGAAGGCATAGATATTGTAGTCATTTCTGTAACAAGAAGTAAGGTCCAGAAACCAAGACTAGGCTTTCTATGAAAGACAAGTAGAAGATGCAGCAAGGGGTACTTGTTTGGATGCTCTTTCGGACAGGGAGCCCAGGGCAGTTCAGGTACAGGACAGAAGGATCTTGATCAGTAGTTGGACAGAGGGAAGAACACAAATATACACCTGGGTTTGATCCCTGCTTGCTCCTTACCTCAGGGAAGATGTCTACGCAGTATCTTGAGAGTCTCTCCAACAAGAGTACAGGATGGATCAACTATGGGGCATGTTGCACTTACAGCTTTTTTTCTGGCCTGCCATGTAGATGCAACCACCAAGTTTTAAATGAGAGGGATCGCAAAGATTAATTGAAGATCATTAATTTTCGCCCTATAATATACTGGCCTGTTTAGATCTCTTTTTTTACTGCTGACAGAGGAGAACTGTTGATTTGGTCTTAGGTGGGATGTCAGAGGGTCTGAGCACAGCTGACTACGTGCCTCAAGCGTAGTAATGGCATATATTATACCACTTGTTATACCACTCACAGACAGAGAACAGTATCCACTTTTCAGGCTATTCCCCGGACACTGTTGGGAGTGTTTTAAGTATTTGGTATTCATGATACACTCTTTGGTTAGTATTTGATTCATTCAAATTGTTTTTCCACTGAGTACCAAGAACAATAGTTTCCAGTTTCAATTCTTGAAAGGACAACTTTAAAGTTTCTTTACAATGCCAATATTTGCTTAAAATAGCTGCTTCTGATAAAATGCCTGCTGCTAAGTTTCTATGGTAGAGCACTCAGAGAATGCTTTGCTCTGAAAGAGCAAATTTAGGTGGGAGAAAGCTAATGAAAATGATTTTGTTTTTAAAAAAACAACCTGTAACCTACAATCAAAGATATGCTGAGTAGTTATGGAATAATATTAACTATCATTATCAATTAGCCTACCTTGATTACTGGGGACAAACTCTCCAGGAGCAGAGAAAGCCTGTAAGTTTGGACTTGGGAGGATAGGCTAGATGCATGGTTTAGTGCTTTAAGGGGTGCTAATGCAGCAATCGGTTACGTTTTTATGTAATAGCCCCTTCAGGTTTGTGCTCTCTGTGGGAAACCACGCAGATCAAAATGCGTGGTGTAGTTGTAAGGAGAAAATTCACTTTTGGGGAAAGGGTAGGCAGGGTGACTGGCAGACAGACTTCATGGGGACTGTGAAGAGGGTGATGGAGAATGGCATACCTTCCCTGCACTACTTCACCCTTCCTCATTCTCCTTCCCCCTTGAAACACCAGATTCCTCCTTTCCCATCTGCACTTCTCTCACCTCCTCTGTCACAGGCCTGAATTTTGAATTCTCCTGCTTTGAGGCATTGTGTCTCACCAACTTTCAAAGCTTGGTCCCAACATGTTCATTTATCTCTGCCATCAGGTGTAGGCTAGCCCTCTAAGCCACAGTGGGTCCCTGGCTCTGAAGAAGAGTCAAAGCTCTTTCCAAGAGGCAATGTGGCTTGTCTGATGAAACACAAGTTGCTATTATCAGCCTTGTTTTGTTTTCCTGAGAAGCAGACAAAAAAAATTCATGTTCCAGACACTTAGCCTCAGCACAACCCTCCCATGCCCATGCTTGGTCAAGCTTTGCCTGCTGTTTATATGATGCTTTTACCAGCATAGATCACTTTTTTAACTGACCCTGTGAAGCAACATTGCTTCAGAGAAAGCCTCAACACTGAGCTGGATTTTCTCTCTGTTATTTCCTGGCTTAGAGAGGGCAGTTGTATCTGGAGCTGGTAGATATGGACTTCAGCAACCTACAGTGAGGATGTTGAGGGTTGCTTTTAGTGAGGTTTGGCCACTACACAGGTGTCTCCAGCCTTTCCTTGTCCTCCTGTCACCTTATAGACAGGTCTCAAAAAGAGAAGTACAAGGGAACTGTTCAGTGCAGTAGAAGCAATAGTCTCTCTTTAAAAATTCACAGGGTGTTGCAGATTACTTGGCTGAATTTACTCCACAAACATTTTATCCAAGCATAATTTTTAGCCCAGGAAATGATTCCTTCAAATAGGCCAAAAGAGGACAGAATGATTCATTTTCTGCTTACAATACACAATATGACCCAAATCATATCCTATTGTCATATCCTATCACACCCTGAATGGTGTATCTCAAAGAGGCTGGACTGCCTGGTGCAAGTCACCATGTAGTATTTCCTGAGTATTCATACTTGGTCTCTGTACAATCACAGATCAGTTGTGAACAGCTGCAGAAAGTGAAAGAGAGGGGCATGTACTGCTGACACAGCTTTGTAGTCGTTATTCAAATAAAGTTTGCAGATGCTTTTTTTTTCCATTTTTTTTTGTTCTTAAATGCCACTAACATTAAAAAACACCTTGCCCAACACCACAGACTAGCAAAGCAGCAATCATCTTATATTCCTCAGTCACTATGAATTGCCTAAATAAAGCAAAAAAATCATGATTAAAATTCAACCATGTGAAAATCTCCAGGCGAGAAAGCCTAGGAATGACTAGGAATGACCTAGGCACACCTATGGTGAAATCTGCACTTGCAAAGAATGATCTCTTTTGTCTTTAAAACTCAATTTTAAAATTATCTTTTAGCTTTCTCACATCCTAAACCTCTGTTTAAAGAACTACCAGCATGTCCTGATGCATCCAAGACTGACTGAAGCAGATTTTACTGTATATTCAACACTAAAAAGGAAATTAGAAACTTCCTGTTCAATAAATACAATCAATGATATAATTAAAAGCTGATGATCTGTTTGGTAATGCATAGCTTAGGGTAAGGATGGGCTTTCTCCAGAAGAGTTCGTAATGTGTTTCCTCTGGGTAAAGGGCAGGTGAATGGGGTTTGGCCTCTTCTTGAACAGGAGTGGCAACTCTGCAAATAAGCTCGCTGCTGCCAGCCAACTTCCTGATTTGCCTTTGGAAATGAGGCAGGACTTCTCTGATTTCTCATGAAACACGTCTTCATTAAAGAACTTACCAGCATCCAAACAGTTGGAGGAGGTAAATTGCAATGGTCGGTCGTCACCCAGGAAATATTATTTCAACAAAAAAAAGCCCGTGAGAGTGCAACAGCAAGTCATTTCGCCTTTAACAAGCAGAGTTCAAATTAATTGGTAGGATTTCTCAAAAAATCAAGAAGGTCACCATGTATCTAAATGAAGAAGGACCAGACTGTTGATAGACTTGCAGATTCAGGCTCAGCTATTAGAGAGCAGCACCTCTCCAAAACACTCGCCATCGCAACGGACGGGTTTCGTCAGGTGGCACTTACCTTGCCAGGGACACTGCTCCTAATGCCCTCCAGCGACCCTTCTCATCGGCTTTCTTGCATCCTCTGTAGGGTTAACGTAGCCCAAGGAAACCGTATCTGCCCATTGGCTTGTTAGGGGAGGCTTGGTTGTAGGAGTACACATTTACTCCATCTCCCCTCTTTCTTGTAAAAGAGAGAAACCACAAATGTTTTTCTTCCGGTTTTAGTCATTTCCTCTCTGCTTGGCAAACTCTGTTTTTTGACAGGATCTCTCAGATATTCAGGCTGAGTGCTCCTTGAATAAGAGAGCCCATGGGGAGAGCTCAGTGGTTGTCTGTAGGTTGTCTGGTGTCTTTTAGGCACCAGATTCAGGGGAGCTATCCTGAGTAATAATTTCATTTTATGATGATGATTTACTTGGCAGTCCCCGTTCCTGAGGCTATTTCTAACCTTGCTTCAGTGCTAAAAAAGAGCTTTGTAGCTCTGGAAAGTCAGATCACGGGCTTTGAGCTTTCCACACTGCAGCCCAGCGGTGCCGTGTGTGGTGAGACGGCTGCTGGCTCCCACAGCTCAACACCTCTGTGGATTATGGTCATGGGCAATAAGAAGTGTCTTGGTGCTTCAAGACCCTTGCTTTTGTTATCACAAATGATTAAGAAGCCAAGACCCTGAGTTGCTTTAAAAAATGGAGTTAAGGGATACTGAGGTTGCTGTAGACGGAGGTTTCCTTCCCATGCAGGTAGCGATCGGGAGTGATGGAGGTTTAGCGTACACCCCTTCATCAGTATGGAGCTGAGACAAGGCCTGGCCATTCATCTAAACCCACAAAGTGGGAAAGTATGATTAGGTGAACAACCTCTTTCTTCAATGGCAAAATTCCCATTGGTCATAAAGCAAAGAACATCTGATAGAGGAGGTAGCATGAGGGAAGCTCCTGTGTCCTCTGCGACATCACTACAGGTGTTTTCGTTGTCCTGACCACAGGTGCTAGTAATTTCTAGAGAAACAACAGATGTAGTACAATGCTGATAGCAGGCTTTTCAGTGGTTGTTTGCAGGGCCAGAAGGGAACAAGCTGTCAAGCAGAGGCTGTTGAACCATGCTGCCCTTCTGCCAGCCTCACCAAGCAGGCAAGGGGAAAATCTAATTAACTCAGGAGAAAGGCACTAATGTCTATCATGCAAACAATACTGAGTAACTGATCTCTCTATACTGGTCAGTACTGAGGAGTCTCTAAACTCCCCTCATTGCATGATGAAGCATGGAAGAAGGGGGAGAGAGGGTGGAATGGAAAGAGACAAAGAGATGGTGTGAGACAGTAAAAAAAGAAGTTATCAAATTTGTTTGTCAAGACAAGATCCAAAGAGCTCTATCAGTGAGTGGGAAAACTGAGCCAGACATTTGAGGTCAAAAGTTGTGGGCAGGGAGAAAGTGGGAAGCAGCAGGGTCTGACGGGCTGCCAGCAAGAAAGGTGGAGTTAGCAAGACAAGGAGAGGTGAGAAAGAAAGACTCATTTGTTGCACTTCAGCTTCTTAGTCTCAGTGCACAGGACTTCAGTGTGGGGTACTTGCTGAAGCCCTTCCTGAGGGAAGGTAGTACAAAAAGTAAATTTATTAATTCCTGTGTGCCTCACAACTACAAAGAAGCCTCTCAATCTGTCCCAGATCTATTCTGCTCTGAAAGGGATAAGCAACCAAAGCTGATTGATCAATCACTTTACAAAGCAAGCACTGTTGACATTTTTATCTTTATCTAAACTGCCTGTTTGTTAGTCCTAGCTTTTTCTGCCTGTAACACATTTTTAACATTGTCAAATATTTCTGATCTCCATACTAATCAGCTGCTCACCTACATAAACACGGTTGTTAAATTGCGTGTGGAACATTTTGCCAAAGACCAGTCTTCGCATCTGAGATAGGATGACCCGGACCAAGCTCTGTGCTCACTAACAGGTGGTAGCTGGTCATGCTGGTCTCCTTCCTGAAGTTGCATTTCCCTTGTGCTTCATGAGCCAAGCTTGCTGCATCTCCTAGCTCCATGGGCACTAGTATCTGCTAATTTATTTTGAGGTGGCAAGTCAGGACTTCAGGTTCAGATCCACAAAAATGGATTGCCTGCCTTGGCCTGGTCCAGAGGTTATCACCTCTGCAGATGCAGCAGCCTGACTAACCTGTCTGCTCCTACGTTTCTAGGTATGACCATGTGTACCAAAGTGACTTGTATCAGCTTCAACCTGACCGCAGAGCGTATTAGCTGAGCTTTCTGGGTTGCAATCCCTGTTGCACTGGGCTGCTGCAGCTGAAGCAGGGGCAGGTGCCGAGGTCTAGCAACAAGGACTTCTCCAGCTTTCGCAGCTTCAGCTCCTTGGAGATTGAACCAGAGCCTGCAGGCACCTCAGTGTCTCTGTGGGCCGTGTTCAGAAAGCCTGCTTCCCACAGAAATGAACCTTCCTTAACAAAGACAGGAGTTGCAGGTATGTAGTAGCGCTGTGGGTGCATGTTAACTCCAAAGGAATAGGGCAGGTAGAAGGCAGAAAGGGTCCTCAGGCATTTGGAAACCCTAGAAAATCCAACTAGTTAGACTACATCAGACCTGAATAGGGTGGAGTTGTTATTCTGATGAGGTATGGGTATTATTTTCTTAACCTGCACAGTCAAACTTGGGGCAAACTGTGACATGTTGACAAGAGATGCCTCTTACTGGTGAAGACCAGTCATCTTTTTGTATGCATGTATGAGCCTTTTCATATTAATTTCTGCTGCACTGGGAAGATTACTGTTTTCTGTGTTAGTGGAGAGGTGAAGCATTTGCCTGCTACTCAGAAGTCTCATCATAGATTTGTAAACTCTTTGTGGTGATTTCAAATCGGAAATCCCAGCTGGGATGGGGATAAATGCTCCTGGTGAAGTAAAATAATAGATATCTTACAGTAAATCCAAGGAAACATATCAGAGGACCCTCCTTCATCCAGAAATGTAAGGTTAACTTTAGATGAAAGGAAAGAACCAAATGCTTTTGCTGCAGTGTATTGAGAACATCAAAATAATTACTTGGGTTTTCCCATCTTTTTCAAGTCAAGGTCTTCATTCTCAGCTTTGCATTTTCCTCAGCTGGACAGACTGATGCTGTGTGTCCAGATTGGTGGTCCTCCTTTTCAGGTTTGACAGCTGTGTGTCTTGTTATTTGGAATGGACAGGTAAACCAGTTTGTCCTTCCATATGTGAAATCCATTATTCTCCAAAATTTCGGATTGAATACTAGTTCCAGGCTTACTTGTCCCAAAAAGAAATTCATCAGTCCTTCCTGATGGTCACTGAGTTGGTGAAGAACACCAACAAAGTGTTGTTCAAACACCAAAAGAAAACAGACTCCTCCTTTCAGGCAGCTTCAGCACATTTCAGACGGCATCCACATTGCAAACATCAGCTACTGCTGTGTTTTGCCTCCCAGAACCTTCTCCTCTTAGAAAGATTCCTGGTATAAACACCAGTGGCTTCACTATTGAACGATTTGCTGTCTGTTAATTCTTTTACTCTCTTACATCCTACAGTACTGCTTGGCAAAAGTTGTTTCCAGAGGTATTCCACCTTTAGAAGAAATCCTTTCCCTATTCAGCACTGGTCCAACAGGTCCATTTATTCTTCCAAATAGTAGCTTGCACCCCTGCTATAGTCATCTGTAATAATTTTCCTTAAGTCCAGTGGCCATGTCTGTTTTTCTAAAGATACTTCTCTCCCCAAATCATCTTTCAACCGCCCCATGAATCTGTATGTTTATAGCGACCTCTGAGGTAATTAGTGCCTCATAATGTTTAGACTCATCAAGTTTTGTCTGAGCTTCAGCCCCCAGAGCTGTCTATATATCTGCACCCCCAGTTCATCGGGAAAAGGATGTTTTACATAATTCGCTTTTACATAGCACCGTTGTTGCATGAAACGTGACATGAAAGAAATGTTGCACAAAATCATAGAATTATAGAATGGTTGGAGTTGAAACGGACCTTAAAGATCATCTAGTTCCAACCCCCCTGCCATGGGCAGGGACACCTTCCACTAGACCAGATTGCTCAAAGCCCCATGCAACCTGGCCTTGAACACCTTCAGGGATGGGACATCCACAACTTCCCTGGGCAACCTGTTCCGGTGTCTCACCGCCCTCACAGTAAAGAATTTCTTCCTACCCTCTTCCAGTTTAAAACCATTACCACAGCAGTCTTGAGGAGTTTTGCATCTTGCATCTTTCCCATTTTTGCTGTCTCTGGCATGCAGCCGTCATGACAGGCAGTCCTGTTTAGTCCTGCACCCCTCTGAGATGGGGTCTGCAGAACCTGCGTTGCTCCTGGAGCACTTCTTAGCTAATTAAGCTTAACAGAGCAAGCCTCTGGTTGTGGCTAGTTTGTGGGGTTGTTGGTTTTTTTTCCTCCAGGAGTTGCTTTAGCCTAAATTCACTGGTGATGAAGCTTGCAAGCAGGACAAATACTCAGTGAGAGCTGGATGTGCCACCCCAGTGTAAGCTGGGGCATTCACAAAGGTGGTGTAGCTAGTTAAGGCAGTGGGCTTAAAGCCAAATGGCTTGAAGCTCTTTTCCCAGCTCTGCCATGGAGTGTGATCTCTCATAAGATATTCTGGCACCCTGTTAATACCTTCTTTCTCCTCTTCTCCTTGGCAATATAAACTGCAGAGTCCCTTTGCATCAGGATTGATTCTTGGCTTGTATTTTTTTCAGTGCCGTTAAAAACTGTTACCTCTCCCCCTGGCCTACACATTAGATAGATACATGTAAAATGTACAAACCTTGAATAATGACAGCAATAAAGAAGAAGGAACTAGCGAGACTCGGTCCTAAGAAACACAAATTACACTTCATGGGTGTCTGCATTTGCATCAGTGTGCATCAGTGAGCTCTTGGGGATAGCTTTTCCTGAAAAACTTTTTGTTGCAGACAGATCTATGTTTCAGGGGTTTGGGTCTGACCCCACCAAACGCTCCAAAAAGCCCTTTGCTTTTTCATCAGAACAAAAAAATCTATGTTAAAAGAATCCCAAATGTAGAGATATTGAAACCAGGTACAAACTGTCTGCCTTGGGCCTCCCTCTCCTTTCCACACACTGAGTTCATTTCTCTGCTGAGGGAACAAAGCTGTCTTCAAGCATCAGTAGATACCAAAAAGTAAAACCATCCACTAAGTTTCAACTGGGCTCGTGTCAAAATTATGTGAAACGATAAGTCTCACTGGGCTTCCAAGTGAAGCTATAATAATTGCTCCAAATTGTGCTGAGGGTATTTGTGCTTAGAGATTTGCTGGAAGATTCATGGCCCAGAAGGAGCCTTTTACAGTAAATCTGGTCCCACATCTGGTTTGACATTGCAGTCTGAAAATGGGTACGATTTAAAGAGTTTTGTGTCTTGCCAGGAAGGCTGTAGCACAAAGCACTTGATATGTTTTTCTCCCAGTGGAAACAGAGCAGCCCAGACTTCTGTTGGTTTGGATGCCAACTACAGTGGTGGCTCTGAGAGAAAAGACAACAGCGGCTTCTGGGTGTTTTTTACAAAACTGAAAATACATGTCCAAGAGGCGGGTTCTGGGCATGGTCTAAGCAGCTGTGTTGAATGACACGCTGCTGGGTTATGAAAGGGTAAGCAGAGTCCTTTCTGATGCATCTGGGTGCCAGGGTGAATTAAAGGCAGGAGCAGTTTGCAAGGAACAAGTGCAAATGGTGCAGAGCAGCCTCGGCTGGACGGGGCTGCTGCTCTGCTTAGGAAATGAGACGGGGCTGGGACCAGCGGGCAGAGAAGGTGTAGCACAAGCCAAGCCATTGCAACTGGCCTGAGAGATCCATTTCGGTTATGCTCAGGGTGCCGATTCACCTCCCACCTTTGGGATGCTTGCAGTCAAAAGAAATAATGGAAATCAGTTACTGTAAAATGGGAGACTGGGATCAGCTTCATAATTTATAGTCAGCTGTGCTTTAAATTCCTTTTTTACTGCTTTCTAACTGAAAGCTTCTGAGGCACGACTTTCTCTCAGGGCAGATAGATTATTGCACTAAAATTTCCCTGGGATACTTTGTTTATCTGTGCTAAGGTTAGATTGCTCAACACTCACTTAAGTAAATAACATAAAACCCAAGGACTATCTTTAGCTACTGCAAAATGTTTTCCCTAAAATAATGAAGTCCGTAACTGGCATTGCTTGAGCAAGAGTTTATGATATTGTTCCAGTATTTTTTAGTGTAGTAGGAAGAGGGCAGAGCAGTAGAAAATATGTGGGAGTGAAGCGCTTGTCCTTTGGCTTGGTCCTAGGAAAAGCAGCCAAGGCTGGCGCTGAGGCAGCAGCAAATCCGACCCCACGGATGACTGAGTGCAGAGGCTGACGTCTGGACGTTGTTCTGACAAGACAGGGGGGAGCAGGGTGGGTGGGGGGCCTCTTCTGGGGGAAGTGTCAGGTGGTAGTGTGCATGGAAGAGAAAATGGGAAAAATGTAGGTGTGGCATGCATTAAGGTCTGTGGGATGTTGGCAACTGGGAGGTGCTCACAGGCAAAGATTTGTTTTGGGTGGACTATCCTACATCCCTCCAGAGCCACATTTCTGGGCCAAGGTTGGCGGAGGGGGTAAGGGAAGCTTTAGAGGGAGACATTGGTGTGGCAACCTGAATGTGACTTGTGTAATCTCCATGCTTGGTTCTCATACACAGGGAAAGGAAAGATGCGAGTACCCTAGTTGTGTACTAGTTGATCACAAGATCACCCTGAGTCACTAGCATGACCTGCCCTTAAGGAAAGGGAAATGTGATCTCAGGATGAATTGCCAGGAGGGGCATAGAAATATCAATGCTCTTTTTTAAACACCAAGATGTCGTCACCTAGAAGTCTAGTCACCTACTTCCAGGAAAAATCAATTCATTCTGGGACAGATGCAGAGACAGGCCATGAGGTTCATTAAGTAAATGATTGGGGGTTGGGTTTTTTTTGTTAGGGAAAGGTATTAAAAAGCCTGCTGGTTTGTTTAGCTTAGCAAAACAAAAGCTTCAAGGGGATACAACTGCTGTCTATAGATACTTCAGTAAATACACACCAGAAAAAGAAGAGAGCTGTATAAACTAAAGGAGAGCTCTGACGCAAGAACAAATGAACCTCAAGTCCTCATGACATCCCTGAAAGGAGACCTCTACCCTTGGGAGAAGGGAGTATTAGTGTGATAAAACCAAACCTCATTTGAAGGTGCAGATGGAAAGGCATTGTATGACCTGGGACAGGGAAGTCCTTTCCAATCTTGTGGCCCCGTTTGCAGCAGGGTTTACAATAGCTGGTGGTGAGAACAGAAGCTTTTTAGTCGGTGGACAGTTTAACATGGGAAGTATTTAAGATCTTCCCTTGTGTTTCTGGTGCTTTGTGCTTGCACAGTCTTGTGCCCCTTTGCAAAGAGCTGTAGAGTGCCATTGTTCTGACTTACCTTTGCTTTGGGTTTATTTGGACAAGGGTAAAAGTCTGCATCAAGACTCAGCTATTGGCTCATATGGAGACCAGCTGTGAAGAAATGCAGAACTTTTGTGAAAGGCTGAAGTATGTGCAAGGGCACTTGCAACGGTTCTGTGTGTTGCGTGTCTTGTTAGTCTTTGCTGTTTATTACCCCGTTGTTTAAAATTAATTGGAGTTGTATGTATCTTGTAAATGAACATATAGGATCACTTCCAAAGTCTCTATCCATTTATTTCTCTCCTAAGTAGAGACTAATGAGATCTGTAGAAATTGTTCATTGTAAATAAACTCCCTGACAAATATTTGAATGGTTTTGTTTTATAAGTTAGTTGTAAATATTTTTGTCATCATTCAATTGTTACCAGAAATAACTCAGTCCTGGAATTCACTCCCTGATAATATGTTACATCTTCCTGGAATAACTACATTCCAGAGGTCACATTCTGCAAATAGCTTTCCTAACTTAAATTACTAGCCAAATAGTCTGAAGAGTCCTATATGACTGCTCTTGTGAAACCCAGCTTTCCTGGTAGCCATCTGCATTTAATCACTTTCAGGGAAAAAAGTTACGTGCAGTGCTTTTGGACCCATGCTTTTCTTTTGAGAGTGCATACCTGCAAGTATTTCATTATTCACATTTTGTGTTCACGTGAAGGATGTTCATACCTCCCATTCCCAAAAAATACAGTGGCGTACTGCTAATAATGACGATTCTTCAGTGTCAAGTTATACTTTGGCAATAGCTTCAATATTATCACTATGGTGCTATAAAGAAATGAGGAACATGCGTTTGGGCTTTGTTTAGAACAGAGCACTGCAGTTTTCATATATGTTCTCATTTCTGTAATTTAAGAACTTACAGGCTTGGTAAAAGTTAGAAATCAACTGAAAGTCTGGAAACGGCACAGGTAACAAAAGGAACAGTTATTCCTTAATTCAAACCAAAGTTATTACTATCCTTCGGGCAGGACTCAATTGGCAGGGAGAAGGATGAGGGGTAAAAGGAGATGGATGGGGAGCACAGATGGAGTGAATTCTTCAGGAGACATCATCTGAATTTAAGAGAACCATTGCACCTCGTCTCTTCAGCATGAAAGATATTCAACTTGCTAAGAGAAAACTTTACAGAACTAAGGACCAAAACCCCTTTCTCAGTTTTGCCCCCTAATTCCTGCAGCTCTGTGAAGTTAGTGAGGAAACTGGAAGGCAGGAAGGCAGGGCTTTGGCACAGGGGTGAATGTGGCCTCTGAGAACAGAGCGCCACTGAAAAGCATCAAGCAGAGCGGGGCATCGCTAGTGGAAAAATACAGGAAATTCTTCTTGCAGTCTCCAGGGAAAAAGGCTCATTTCAAGATCAGAAGAAAGCAATTATCTCTATTTTCTTCCTGGTAAAAAAAACCCTGATGCCACAGTCGCATATCTTCCTTTTTCTTCAAAGTATAATTTATCATGAAGGTACAAGCAGAAAAAAGGCTGATTCTGAACAGCCTACGTAACTTTTTTGTTTCCCTGCTAGCAGTAAAACACTGGTATGATCCTGACCATTTGATGAGAAAATAGGAAGGTGGAGGGTCCCTCTAGAACAGACACTACTTCTTTTTTTAATATTTTGCGTGGAAAATGCTAAGTTGGGCAGCGTATCAAAATGTATTTTGGCTGAACTTTTTTGAGTTTGGGAGCATATGGGTTTTTTTGCCCAAATGGTAATATTTTAGTCTTTATTAGATGTACATGATGGATAGTTTCATTTAACCAAAACCCTGATCTTTCCATAGGAAACCATTCGCAGTGGAAAAAAGTTTTCTTTCAGCTCAAAGAGCAGGCGACAGGCTGTGCAGCAGGAGAACCAGGTACCTAACGCAGCCTCAGTCCCAGTGGCAGGGCTTATGGGGGGATATGTTTTCCTCGTAAGCTTTTATAACCTCAGCAGCGTTTCTAACAGCAAGCCAAGTAGCTACCAGGACTCAAACAGCTCTCTGGTGACCATCATGTTGCTGAGGCTCTGCTTGGCTGCAGCACGGCTTTATATAGCAATTTATTCCTTAAAAGCTGCAGGGATCGACCACATGGAACAGCATCCTCGGAGCCGGCACTGCACTGGCTCTGAGCCTGTGAGGCCCCCTAATTTCTCCTGTTACCTCCTGAGGTTGCTCTCTTTGGAAAGCCCAGGCCTGCCCTGCTGAGCTTGGTGGGATCGGTTACTGGACAGCCGCTGCCAAGCAGCTTCGTGGGGCTGCTCAGGAAATAGACTCTGAACCGGCCAGGCTCAGCTTTTCTAGCAGAGGAGCAGTGAGGGACCAGTGCTGGACTGTGCCCCCTGGGAAGGCACGATGGATTGGGACATAAGGAGATGTTTCTTGGTTGTAAGCTGAGGTTTCTACTGAGCAGCAGTATTGCAGGGCAATACACATCAGGCTCTCAGTACACCCTGGATCCTCAGGATCCCATGTACAGGGGTCTTGGGCATTTGTGTCCACCTGATGGGGGACAGTTGGCCGAAACACGAAGCCACGGCTTGGTGTGAGGAAGGGTTTTTCTGGTCGGTGAGCGCTGGCTCTGACGATCAGGCATCACGCTTTCCCTTCCTGTAATCACTGCGCAGAGGTACAGCGTGCAGTGATGGACAGCACTGCTAAACCTGCTGAGGCCCTGGATTGCCCGACATCATGATTTGTCATTGCAAGACTATGTGGAGCGGTCACTCATCAGTACATAGTCGGTCCCCACCAGGGAGGGACACACAGTGACATTTGGACGTGACGGGGGGGGGCAGGCCCTGCTAAGTGAACCAGAACTTGCAGTACAGGGTTTATGCTGACTTCATGCTCTTATGGTGGCTTTGTACTGATGGCAAGGTCTGCTCTGGCATTAATCTTGCCAATGCAAGGGTAACCATCAACAATTTTTAACCAGCTTGAGCAAGCAGAATGAATTTCTATCAGATCAGCTTTTGCATCACATGGCCACGCAGTTTCACATACGGGACTAGCAGTATCTGAATGTACTGTTTCTCCTAAACGATGCCCTGTCTGAAAAAACCAGCTCTGCTGATCATCTGCACTTGCAGAAGGGATGGGGAGGAGGAGGGAGAGAAATAGGATGAGTTTGCCTGCCAGGACTGAGGAGCATGCCTGACTTGCACGCAGCAGTCCTTGGAGAGAGTTAACCCTGGAGCTCAGCCCTGGCTCTCCCTGCAGGGCTCTCCTTTGCTTGCAGAGGGGCCAGTAAGGCCTGGGTGGAAGTGTGTCTGTAAAGGATGAGGGAGGGCAGAGGGGGCTTTTATTTAAGGAACGCTTCCAGAAAAAGCTGCCCATGAGATTATTCTTTTGCTGTTCAATAACATACATTGCAAGAGAGAGGGAGTACGATATTCTCTAGATTAGGGAAGAGGACTTTCTGTGTTTTGAACTGATTCAGAGAGGCCCCTCACAAAGACTTCAGAACAAAACTAAAAATAGCTTACTCCATTAATACCAAGGAAACACTTTTTTGCCAAGAAACTGAAATCCTATTTTTTATGCCCACTGATTTTAGAAAGCAGACTTTTAAGTCCCTTTGTGTTGGGCCTCTTTCTGAGTAAAAAGCATTAGGAAGATCAAGATTGCTTTGTACTTTGTTTGAAGAGCTATCAAATAGCAGCAGTATCAGATAATGTGGATTATCATCTTATAGCTCTCTACAGTTTTATGCATTTTTATTACTGGTACAGAAAGAGTTCTGTGGGACATCTGAGGCTTAGAAACAGACACTAATTAAACAAGCAAAGTGTGCTGAGGTCTCTGTTTCCCTGAACTGTATCAATAACAAAATTCTCTAACAGGTCAACACAAACTTCCTCTTCCCCCTCACATCTGAGCTGTGGGTACTGAACACTGTAATATTTTCATAATCATCTGATTTACGTAACAGCAGATAAACTCAAAACACAGAAAGAAATTAGACCAGGAAATCCACAGTGGCCATTCCAGTAGCTTTCCAGAATCCCTGACAAACCTCCTGTCAAATCCCCAGCTGCAGCTTTACATGAGGAAAGCTGATTTTTCCCTATGGATCACTGTTGTTATGAAAAAGTGTTACTGAATCACAGGTAAAAAGAGTTATCTGTTCAGGGCAGCACAGAAACATATCCAAGCTCAGGCTGGTCCCACTTCATCTTCCTTCCAGTAGGTAGGTGCTGGGAGGAGCATTAGTGCAAGCTGAGCACGCCTTAGAGACTTGAAAGATCATTGACTACTTGCCAAAAGTCATCAGCAAGCCTAACATTTGATCCTGGAGGGGTGGAAAAGGGCCATTAAGTCATGATCAAGAATATACCCAGATTACAGGAATATGGGTGAAGGGTTGGCAATTTCTTCCAACCACATTGTTCTTCCGTCAAAATGATGATATTTTAGCTCCTGTCGGGACTGCTGGCTCTGGGCTGGTGAACAGGGTTGTTTTTTTCAGTTACACTGTTAGCTGCACGCTGATTGTAGAGACCCAAGTGCTAAATACAGTTGCTGAACCCTCAGCATCCCTTGTCTTATTCATTCCCTTCCTTAACAAAGACGAGTCCTTGGGGTCAGTTGCACGCTATCGCAATGGGTATTTAACAATACTTGATGTGACACAGAATACCACAATATTTCCAGCAAGAGAGCTCTCCAAGGCAGGCGGTTTCCAGTGTGCATGTATGTGCCTGTATCTGTGTGCGTGCTGGCTATACTGTTCTCCGAAGCAGGGAGATAAGAATAGGATTATCCTGTATCTGCCAGCTACAGGCTTCTCAGACCTTTCTCCGAAGCATCTGGTGCTGGCTAGCATCAGAGACAGGATATTGACCCTTGTGTCTAAGCAAGTCTGGCAATTCCCATATTTCCAGGCACTGGACAGAAACAGACTGTTTTCTAGTAGAGGGTGGCTCATATTTCTTGCCAACACTGACAGTCAAATGCGGCTTTCACATTCTGTCTTACTCCTAGTACACAACCTCAGGCTGAAGGTCAAAGGGTAGATCCTGGAAGTTCCCATGCAAGGAAAATCAATTTAGATTCACAAAAGACAGAGCAGTCAGTGCAGAAGGTCACTGCATGGTCTCAGTTGCTTTTTGGGTTTAGAAATTTGAATGGGGAGGAAGGAGGGGGACGAACAAGGATGACTTGATGGAGCAGGATTGCTTGCAGACTGGCAGAACAGGAGCATAAGAAGAGGCATAATCAGAAGGGCCATCTGCAGTAAATACTGACCCATCTCACTATGCCAGGACCTGGATTATCCCAAAATCTCATCTGTAGTTGTACTTTGGCCTCAGTTCATCCCATTGTGAAGCAGGCTGCCCACTAAGTTTGGAATTCAGAGCCGTGTGGAGACTTTTTACTTTATGGAGAAGTTTGACACCAGATAGTTTGCTTTGAATCAAGCAAGGGGCTCAGGCAGAGAATGACCTGATTCCTTGCACAAGGATGAATAGAGATGCTTTTGAGCTTAAAACACTGCTCTTCTGGTGTAGCAGGAAAATCTGCTTGGCCCGTATCAGACAATTTGACCCCATAGGAAATTAGAGCTGAGAAACATTCTCCAAGAGGTTTTGGAGGAATTCTTTGCCTTATAAAGATGCTCATTTCCCCAAAAAAGACATTAGCAAGAGTCAATGCTTTTCAGAGCGGCCAGGGCAAAAGACTTGGAATGAAAGGCAACGGGGAAAGCGACTCTCAGGGCAATAAGGCAGTGCATGTCTCCCCCCAGCACGCAGTGTGTGGAGGAGGTATCGGTCCTGTCCACCTCCGTGCCCCTCTTACCTTTCTGCTTTCAGGCTGGTGAGTGCATTGCATGGAGCCGCACTCCATACGTCTCACCAGGAAATGCTTGTAGCTTGTATTAGGGATGCTGGCAAACTCGAGCTACTCTTCTCTGAGAAGCTGATGTCGTCTTTTGGTAAAAAAGCACTCAACAAGTGAATTCCCCCTTCCACCTCATTACATTTTTGAGCACTACTCAGTAATAACACCATGCACGGCTTCAAATTTAAGCACCAAGGTCGCTGCAGACATAGACTGTTTTGCAGCTTTCATGTATACGGCAGAGCGCGATGCCTCCCCAAGAGGGAGAGCAGTGCTGCTGTTTTCATCTGGAGACAGATTCCTGCTGCAGAGTCTAATGCCCCATTGGATTCAGTGGGCTTACATCAGAAGTAGAATATGAGTAAGGATCTTAGTTTGTCATTTGGTGTTTAGTTCATATTTGGTGTTGCTATAAATAGGTCATTTGGCTGCAATTCTTATTTCCAGATTTAATTTTTTTTTTAACCCTAGCTACGCTTTTTTAGACCAAGAGTGTGTGATGAGTCTTAAAATGTCAGCCTTGGAATTGGAAAGGGCAGATAACTGAGGCATGGCTCACTCCTGTCCCAGGCTGCTTGCTGCATTCCCACTGTGGGCAGAAAAGGGCCAGATGATCAGTCTTGGCGCGGTCACCGAGGGTTGTTTTGAGTTCCTAGGAATTTAACCCTATGGCTTTGACCTTTGACAAGAACACTTAATTATTTCCAGCTCTCCAGCCAGGTCATAAACTGGCCCTTTAAAAAAGTTTCCTGCTCTCCATAAAAGAGAGCTCTCTGCTCCTGTCATAGCAGAGTTTACATTCTTTGAATGGAGGGGCTTCTTGAATCAGCGGGATACTAGTGCTAGGTTAAAGAGTTCAGCATTTGGTTTTGTTTTTAACAGTAGATGAATCTATGTTCTAAAATGTCATCCTATGTCCAGATTTTGTCTCCCAAAATTTTCCTTTTGTTTTTTGTTTCCCCAGATTCTGGAATTTGATGTTGTTCCATTATAAAACCAGAATTTGTCTGCAAAATCAGAATAGAAAATACTCTGCCCTTTTCTTATCTGCAGAGTCACATTTGAATAATAATCAATATTTTATTCATCCAGATACCCAGCAGTGACTGCCCTGTGCTCCTGAACCTTTAGTTCCGGTAACAGCTTGAGTATATCTCTTCCTTTGGCTGACATAACAAGCTGCATGTGGCACACTTTCTGTACGAGGCAATAGAAATTTTTCTTTTTACCTTTTTCTGTAATGCTTTCCATGCATTCCAGTTTGTCAGGGGGACGTTTCTCCGTCAGTCAAAAAATAATAAATGCAAAACATTAGTTATGCGAGACTATCCAATAAATTGGAAGGCGAGACCCCCGCAGCAGCACATCATGCCTTAATGAAGAAGTATTTCATCCCACGCTTTCTCTGATTTAGGTAAACACACAGACTCAAACAACCACAACACACCAGGGAGCAAAGAGACTCTGCCTGGCAGCCTTGCAAGGCTCCTGCTTTTTAGCAGCCCAAAGACGGGCTGGTGGGGTGTATGCTGACCTCCATCCACACGTCACTCCCGGTAAGGAGCTATTGAAGCCGTCGAAACCGCACTTAAATGACAGTAAGGTTTAACGGAGAGTGTAATTCTGCTTTCCCACTTAACAGCTTTACCAGTAAGTTGCTGCTTTTTCCTTACATGGGGATGTGGTTGGTGGGGACATTCTTTTGAAATGAAAAGGCGGCTCTCAGTACCAAAAACCACTTGCCCACATTTCTAGCGTGATGCACTGTAAGGCAGCAAAACAGAGCTGAAAACCAGACTTTGCCCAAAACTCCTATTTTTAGACCGATTTCCCAATTTTTGCAGCCCCAGGCTCTGCCTGCGGGATCTGAGGCCGAGCCCAGTGCCCCTAAGGGCACAGTAGCTAGAGCTGGTTTTAAGCCGGCAGCTCAGGTCCAAATCTGCGTTTGCATCAGCCCAGGTGTGCAGCCTGGGGTCAGACCTGGGTGAGGAATCGCTTGTAACGCCTGCACCCCGTGAAGCTTCGGCCAAGCCTGAGCTGCAACCAGAAACCCCCCCTGGTGCCCCCAAGCCTTCACCTCTGTGTTTGGGGTCGTTGAGACCGTGACCAGCTGCAGGACCATTGTGCAGGTGAAGCGTGTGAGATGTCAGAGAGGACAGAAATGAACAGCACCCTTTCCTTGCCTCATTGCGGGGAAGGGGAAATGGAAATGTGTGCATTAAAGATCACCAGCGGTAGCAGTGATTGCATTTCTTGGTCTGTGGAGCATGAATGAGTTTAGACATAGATGTTATTAAACTTGTCTCGGAGAACAGAAAGGAGCTGTATGAATCTTTCCTGCTGGAAGGTAGCGCCCCACGCTTCGTAGAAAGCTGGATTCCTGAGCATGACCTGGGAAATTCCAGCCCTTCCCCTGCCTCTGGGGGGCTGCCAGCTTCCACCTTAGTTATAGGTGGGAACACAGCCATTGCCTGGCAAAGGGAAAAACAACAGCAACAACAACAAAAAAAAGTGGAAAGCTTTATGGGCCACCAAGCCCTCAGGAAAAGGGCTGCATTTACAGATAAATCCGTTTATCTCTAAACACCAGTGGCATGTTTGTAAAATGGCACAGAATCTCAGCTGCTGCAAACAAAACAGAGATTAGCGGAAATGCTGAAATTTGTGCCTTGAAGGGTTCATCTTTTCTTATACTTTTGTCCCTTCACAGTCTCTTGCTGGTGCACACTGTCCTGAAAATGCCTTCTGCCACCTTACCCTCTCCAACAGCATTTTGCAGCAAATGAAATGCATTTTCCTGTCTTTTCTTCAGTTCAAACCTGCAAATGGTTGACTTTTTAGATTGCAACTCCATGCTGTCTGAACCGAATTCTCACCCAGAGGCTGCTTTATACCACTCCAGCAATGCCAAACTGCTGAACTGCCAGTGTGGTATAAAAGAGACCTGGACATTAAAAAAACATCCTTTCATGTCTCTAGAATATTTTCCATGTTCTACAGAAGTACCAAGTACTTCTGTTTTCTCAAAAGAAAAAAAAGTAAGCAAATTCACCCATTTAATATTCCTACTCCCCATATATACCATATGGTATTTTAAATACTATCTTTCAGGGCCCTTCTTTTTTAAAAATAAAGAAATTTTATGGCATAAATATTTTCCCCATGAGGTTAGGAAACCAATGTGTCGGACACTATATTTTTTAGCAGTTATGGTATATTAGATCATGGTCTTTTGTGGTTGGGTATGACATCAGGCCACCACAAAGCCATACCAGGAGAATAACACGGAGGAAAACATGTCAGCTTAATAACTTTCAACATTCAAGGGAGTTTTAAAAAGCCAAAACATGGGTACATGGAATAATCTGTTGTTGTTCTGACAAAGCTAACCTGATGTGACTTGCAAACATGAGTACTCATAAGAAGTTTAGAGGAAGAGATGAGGTGAAAAGCATCATTATTTGGATGCTGCCACTTCAGCGAAAAAATCAGCAAGGCAGACAGGCCAGTCACCGCCCCTACTTGCCCTCCAGTAAATGCCTGATAATTTACCTCCAATCTAAAGCTCTTGGTACTGGCTTTCCTAAATGAGAATGGAAGCTCAAAATGCTAACAGACCCAGCTCATGTTCTGGTGCACCTGGCCTGCCACTTTGGTCATGCTTTATTTATCCATTCCACTGATCTGAGGTTTTTTTCTTAACTGGCAATTCTTAGACCTTTCAGCCATCAACATGAGGAAACACACAAGGCAAATAACTTTTCTCAGAAGACAGATCTGCGAGAGCAAGTGCCAAAATGCGGCTGTGAGCACAGTGATGCCTCAGGCTGGCTGCGGGTGATTTAGGTTGGGAGGGAGCTCGGGACCCAGCCCTGGGTGGATATAACCTGCCTTGTGGGATTTCCCACTTTGGGCTGGGTTGTGGAACTGCCCTGACTTGTCACGGGTGTAGAGGGATTAGTTCCTGCCTTGTGCTGCCCTCATCCTCCCGTGGCTCACGCCGTAACTGCTCTCCCACCCAGAATGGCTGGGCAGCCTGGTTTTGCTCTCCTGCTACCTCTGCAGCTGCAGTCAGTGATTGCCCTGGAGCAAAGGCCTCCCTCAGACATGCAGTGTAGCTCAGGAGGAAAGCAGATCTCAGCAAGGTCTGCCCCTCCGGCAGGCAAGCAACCATAGATAGAGATTTCCATCAGCTGCTGAGAAGTCATTGCCTCCACGGAGCTCCAGTCCCAAGGCTGTAGAGGGGAGGGGTTGTCTGTTGGTTTTTTTAGAGCACGTGTTCCCAACTTTATTTGGGAATTTGGTGTTTCTGTTTCTGACCCATAAAAGGACTTGTCTACCTGGAAGGTTTTCTCCTTTTTTACACTCTACTAATTGGGCTAGTGAAAAATATTTCTTCTACCTGTAAGCTTTATCTTGGCTAGGACTTACTCCATCACTTTCCCAGCAGAAAGCAAAGTGGTGTTCCCACCGCTGGCCTTTTATGTTGAAGGATAGACGCAACACGCAAGGTATCCTGTATCTCTGATAAGCCTCAGAGAACCTGAGAGTTACAAGCAGTCTCATATTGATGCGCATACATATGTGTACACATGTATGTGTGCATACGTAAAAGGAACTATCTCAAATGGCAAAGGCAATCTTTCCATTGGCATTTCTTAAGTCCTCAGCTTTCTAAGCTAATTGATAGCATAGATTCGCATTTGAGCGTGTAATAAAATGCTTTCAAATGCTGACACCACCAGTTATTTTATGTCATTCAGATTACCGGTTTATTGATACAACAGATGCAGGTTTTCTCCCTAAAACAGACTTTAGTCTCGGATGTATTTTATACGCTGATGTTATGAACCTCTGCTACTCCTGCTCCATCCTCTGCTGTCACCACTGCCCCTGTCCCTGCCACAGCAGAGGGGCAATGTCAGACACAGCTGTAGGAGCTGTTTCACTCTTAACAGCAGGGGATGCAGTTGGTACCAAGTTTCTCTAATTTCCCTTTTTGAGGAGGGACATGTCTTCTACACCAGTGTGTCTTAGGCACTGGAAAATATGTTAGTTGCTGGGACGGCTCATACATGCAGGACTCTCCTGGGAGATAATTCATTGATATTCATTTCATTATAGCATATATTGATTTGATGGCTATAGACAGTCAAAACAGCAATATTTTTTAGCTGAAAAAGTGTCCTATAACTATTTTATTATTTATTGCCCTTGTAATTTTTATATAGCTATCATGACCTTCTGTTCTTAATGAGGCTTTCCTTTGCAACATGCAGCTGAGATGTATAAACAAAAAATATATAGAAACAATTTCATGTGATCCATCAGGCCATTCAAACTTAACCAGTCTGCCTTGTACTTTGAATACTGACTATTCACGGCAATGCAATTGCAAAGGATATACAGCTTGGGGATTCCCATTAGAAAGTTTTAGGGAAATCATTCTGAATAAAGAACTCACTCAGATTTAAATTTTTTTTCAGCTGTTTACAGGCAAGCTACAAACTCAGTGAGACAGTAAGATTGTGGACTGCATTGCATGAAATAGTAGCAATGATTAAATCAAATCTAAGTAAAGTAGACTGGATTTTGACTTCCTCCTCCTGTCATTGTCCTTGCTAAATGACTTGTACAAAAGCACTGATAGCAAATTTCACACACAGTGTTTCTCATCAGCCCTTACACAGGGAGATGAAGAGAAGATATTTCTGATAATGTTTAAAGCTATTCCTTTTTAGATTCCAACATGTTCATAACAGCGCAGAAAAGGAAATTAGTTATTCTGACTCGGCACGTGGGGCAAGCCCGCAAGAGCCAATTCATTTGCTTTGCTCAGAAGTGAGCCACTGCTCTCCACTTCTGATTTCATACACAGCTNCATACCGTTCCTTCGCATCAACTGTAAACACGGGTCTTATCACTCTGAGAGTGAACAGTTTCTGCATAACATGCCGTTAATTTCAGCAGTTAGAAGAGGCCTAACTATAAAGTAAAGCCACTGAACAAAATTGGTCCTGTTTTACCTCAAACCAGGACAGACACTAACTTAAATATTATCCTTTTTTAAACTTGCTTTACTGTGCTCAGGGATTTTTTTTTTTTTTTTGGTTGGCTGGTTTTGTTTTGGATGGGGGTTTGGAGGACTTTTGTGGTCAAAAGCTCTGGCATAGGTCTAAAACCCTGCACTGCAGCCTGGGGGAGATCAGCGGAACCCGACCTGCCCTGCTGCTCTCCTGAGTGAACGGACACAGAGGGGAACTGGGGCTGTAGGAAGGGTGAGGCTTGAAAAAACAGAGGCATCCCATTTTCTCTGCAAAATGACAGAGAAATACAGCAGGCCGAGCTCCCAGAGGCACGTCCTTGGGTGCTGCACCAAACACTGGCCTACAGTAGCTTGCCTCTAGATTTTTAAGGCGCTTTCCTGAGCGGGGCTGGGGGGCTTCAGAAACACCTCAAAGGCACATCATGCTGCACCCTTGTCCTGAGTTAGCCTCATCTGCACCAGCCTCTAGCTTGCGGAGAGGCGGGGGGAGCCCCGTCAGAAACGCAGGTATCGTTAGACCCTCCAACAAGGGCAAGATACTCAGCATTTACTTAGTGTCGCGCTGGGCCGGGCATGCCTCTACTTCTAAGCCCTTAAGGGCAGGGAAATGCAAAACTGGGTTATAGCAAAACACGGTTATTAATGGTTGACTGGTATTTATCAGAGAGCAATAAGGAACTTCCTGACTTTTCAGGGAAACATTTAGGGTGCCTTTTCTAAACCACCGAATGACGATCATGTCCGTGATTTTCAAAGAAAGCCCTCAGCTCGGCACTGAGAAGAGAGATGTGGTTTCCACAGGCTGGTGGCACGGCACAGCTCCCCTTCCAGCTGTGGGGAATTAGCGCAGGGATCAGCAAAGCAAAGCAGCTGGCAGGGAGGCAGCTTTGCGTGTTATCTGCGGATGTTGTTGAGAATAGGACTGCCCTGGGATGGCCTAAAGGAAAAATTTGTCCCAATCGCAGCAGAACCTTTGGAAATTAGTGGAGTGGTAAGGTTCCTTGTCAATCTAGCAGCAAAATCCTCTCCCTCCTGTCTCCTGTGACAGAGATGGAGGATAAATATTCTGGGCTGGGAATCGTACAAAAGGAGCCCTTGGAAGTTTTGCAGTCCCTGGTTTTGGGCCCTTAGCAAGGGATTCCTTCAAGCTGTAAAAAAGGAGTTTTAATATTCCCTAGTTAACCTCTTTTCTTTGTCCGGAGTCTTCTCATGTCTCCAGCTGCTGTATCCATGTGCTTCCCCAGCTGAAAGGGAGCCAGGCACAGGGCAAGCGAGTCTGCGAGCTCAGAGGCTCCCTCTCTTACAGTGTTTGGAGAGCAGAGTGACAGCGTTAGAGAAAAGCAGTAGTGGCTCTTCCCTGGGCTATTTTGCACCCTTTTGGTATGCTCTTACCCCAAAAGCTGATAATTGCTAGCGTAAGGATTGCCATGCTGGTGGTTTTCCATTCCTAGTGGAAGGATAAAGTTTCTGCTTCTGACTGGTGTAGCTCATCACAACTATCAATAAAAGCAATGGATGAAGGTGAAGTCCTTGAACTCTACATTGGCTAAGGTCCAAATCTTGTGTCTGCTTATACTGGTGTGCTATAATAAATTATAAGCCTCTGATCATAAACAGAGGTTAGATAAATACTGCTGAGACAATGAATAATGGCCAGGAGTAAAAAAAAAAAAAAAAACAAACCCCACATTTGTTTGTTGCTAGGATGGTGCTTGTCTTTTAGAGGAGGAAGTGTTGTCTTTTTTCTGATGCTGACAACTTTCCCTGGCAGAATAGCCAGCCTCTCTAAGAGCAGAAATGTGACTGTCGCTGTATAAAACGTGTCTCCTGCTTTGTATATTAAACTGTGTATAAAAGACCATTCATTCGTATACTGGATAAATATGCTAACCCTTTTGAAGCTCGCTGAAGGAAGTATTTTGTTATTTTTCAAGCAGTTCTTAGCTAGGTCTGGGTGCATGAAACATATGGAGGGCACAATACCCTTCCTCCCCTCCCTCTTTTGTGAGGAACTGACTTGATATTGTAGAAGAGCATGTTTTCACACTGTAAGCAAGCTGTGGTGCTGTTCACACCAGCATGGTTTAGAAAAGCAAGTTTCATTTGCTCTTTTTGATGGCTTTTATACAGAGGGAGTCATGGACTTCAATTTTCCATTTAAAAAAAAAACAAAACTGTTTCTCTTACTTTTTGTAACGGAAGGAATCACATAATGTACCTAATGCTGGACTAGACATTGTTGATACTGCTTCTCAGGAAACTCAAAGTAAAACCATTCATAAGGCTGATGGCTAAGTCAGAAGCTCTGCTGGAGGCAGGACAGTGGGCTTTTTCCATTTGTATTATCAATGCTTAATGGGCAATTTATCTAATGTGGTAACAATCTGGACTGGAAGAGATGGAAACAGTAAACTAAAATAGGCAACTTTGAGCATCACCTGAAGTAACATCCGTTGCAGTACCAATGAAGCTCCTGAGAAAGACTTATTTAAAGGAACATGGAGAAATGGAGTATCTTGTTTGTGTACTACAATCTTCCACCATCACCACCATAAGCTTCTGTAATATGTACTCAGTGAAACAAAGCAGTCACTGTTAAAATTTTGCTGCTAGATCTCATGGAGTTACTTTAATTATTCCGTGTTTCTGCTCTCAGCAGCTGTGGAGGACAAATACAGTAGACCCATCCTTCACCTCTTCACCTCACTCCTTCACCTCTCAAACATTTTGCCTGATCGCACTTTTCTCCATTTTCCTTGGTGACAGTGGTCTTGGAGGAGTCTGCCCCAGAGAAGAGGTCTGAGTGAGAGAAGAGGAGTCACCGTTGTGATGCACTGCATAGGGTGTTCTCTGAAGCCAAGGTTGTGATCATCTGCCCTGTCCCTGCTTCTGCCTTCTCCCCCATAGCTCTGCTGTACGTTATACTTCCATTGCCCTGTAAGCTCACATACCAGCCTTTTGCTGGGGAATGGTAACAGGTGGACTCTTCCTGTGTCTCCTCTGGCTTCTGCAAGGTCTCTGCATCCTATGACAATTCTGTTGCGGAGTTCAGCAGTAGAATCATATGAACTTGTTTATGGTCTGTTTTCATAATTCTGATAAGAGGGAGGATGGGGCCATTTAAACATTAATGACAGAGAGCAGTTGGAATGTATCGAGCTCTGCCTAGGGGTGGATGAAGAACGTGTTGAGAGCTTATGGGTAAGAATTAAGGGGCAGGCTAATATGGGTAACACTGTTGTGGGTGTTTACTACAGACCACCGGATCAGGAAGAGGAAGTCGATGAGGCCTTCTACAGACAGCTGGAAATAGCCTCATGATCACAGGCCCTGGTTCTCAAGGGGGACTTCAACCACCCTGATATTTGCTGGGTAAGCAACACAGCCAGGCATGCACAGTCCAGGAGGTCTCTGCAGAGTACTGACAACTTTTTGGCACAGGTGGTGGAGAAGCCAACAAGGAGAGGTGTGCTGCTGGACCTTGTGCTAACAAACAAAGAAGAACTAGTTGGGGATGTGAAGGCTGGGGGTAGCCTTGGCTGACCATGAGATGGTGGAGTTCAGGATCCTGCGTGGAATAAGCAGGGCAAAAAGTAGAATTGCAACCCTGGACTTCAGGAGAGCTGACTTTGCCCTTTTCAAAGACCTACATGGAGGAATCCCATGGGTTAAGGGTCTAGAAGGTAGGGGGGGTCCAAGAGAGCTGGTTAATATTCAAGCACCACTTCCTCCAAGCTCAAGATCAGTGCATTCCTAGGAGTAAGATATCAAGCAAAGGAGGCAGGAGACCTGCATGAATGAAGAAGGAGCTTCTGGAAAAACTCAAATGGGAGAAGGAAGTTTACAGAACGTGGAAAAAGAGACTGGCCACTTGGGAGGAATATAGGAATGTTGTCAGAATATGCAGGGATGCAACGAGGAAGGCTAAGGCCCTCTTGGAATCTGGCAAGGGATGTCAAGGACAATAAGAAGGGCTTCTTCAAGTACATCAGTAGCAAAAGGAAGACTAGGGAAAATGTGGGCCC
>VYXH01009902.1:165003-191047 GCA_013397275.1 Burhinus bistriatus | reverse complement strand
CAAGGAACTACTGGAGAGAGTCCAGTGGAGGGCTACGAAGATGATCAAGGGACTGGAGCATCTCTCTTATGAGGAAAGGCTGAGAGACCTGGGTCTGTTTAGCCTGGAGAAGAGAAGACTGAGAGGGGATCTCATCTAAAGCATAGGTGTCAAGAGGATGGGGCCAGACTCTTTTCAGTGGTGCCCAGCAACAGGACGAGAGGCAACAGGCACAAACTGGAACACAGGAAATTCCATCTCAACATGAGGAAAAGCTTCTTTACTTTGAGGGTGACAGAGCACTGGAACTGCCCAGAGAGGCCCAGAGAGGTTGTGGAGCCTCCTTCTCTGGAGATATTCAAAACCCACCTGGACATGATGCTGTGTAACTTGCTCTAGGTGAACCTGCTTTGGCAGGGGTGTTGGACTAGATGACCTCCAGAGGTCCTTTCCAACCCCAACTATTCTGTGATTCTGTGATTAACAGTCAGCTACCTGCCTGATGGACCTAAGAACTAATTATAGCAGGTGTGATTGGTTTTGGTTTAAACAGATTTTCTTATGAAATTTTTTTTAATACGTATTTGATAAGGGAAAAACTTTAAAATTTGAAGAATTAAATTAATTAAGTTCAAAGCATATTAAATTCAAAGCACAAATCTGAAGTTGAAACAACTTCCTTCCCTCCCCATGCCACCAAAAGAGTGTATCTGGATTTTTAGACTGGAAGGTTACTGGCGGGCAACAAAGGAGACCTTTGTTCTGCTCTTGGCTGCACTTCTTGCTCTCAGGCTGACCTTCTTCAGGCCAGCCTCTCTCACCCTGCTTAAAAAGGGAGTGTAATGATATCGACCTATTTGGCAAAGTGCTTTGAGATCTATCTGTGAAAAAGTGCTGGGGGTGAGTTGCCTTTGCAAACTTTGCATGTTTCACGTTGGTACTCTACTTCAGCTTGGAAAATATTACTTGCTAAATTTGGACAGGTTTTAGTGTTTGTGATTCATTCGCAGGGAATTCCTGACTTCTTTAAGCTATTCCCTTATTTGTAGGTATTTGCTGACTAGTTTAGTAAATGGGCTCTTCTGAGGCTGTTTGCTACACTTGACATCCCTTATCCCTCTGTGTGACTCAGTCACCGTGCGACCAGGTCTTACACTAGTATGTGGCAGTTAAGATAAGGTAGACGGAAGCAAAAACCCAGCCTTGAGCACAACCTATGTCTTGGCATGGTGGGATGGGGTGGGGTGGGGTGGGGTGGCAGCTCCACTTCCCCACGCCTGGAGCTTGTGGGCGTGTGACTCAGGGCTGGCTGGGCAGGCAGCAGGGGGACTTCTGGCAGGTCAGAGGCTTGATAACAGCTGAGGACAAAGAGTAGTTGTTATCTGGTGTGCACGCAGAAGTACTTTCAGTGCAGACAGGGTATTTGGCACGTAAAATCATGAGCTAAGCACTACATGCGAAAGGTAACTGTAATAGTATACCAAGCACATTTTGTTCATGGTTACTTCCTTGATAAAATAATCTGCAAACTGTGACAGCTCTTTCCTTCAGCAACTTTCCTTTCTCCCATAGCTCCTATGTTAAAAATATTCCTATTCCATATTCTGAAAAAAGTTTCTCGTTATTTTGAAGCCTGCTGCAGGGAATGAAGATGCAGTTACAACCTGCTCATGCTTTCTCATAAATTGATTTAAAACCTTGTACGTGGACATACTGTGATCTCAACTGGGACTGAGACTGATGTCTTCCATGATGACACACAGCTGACCCTTAATGGGAGATTAGTCATCCAGTAAGATGTCTTTTTATTACTGTTGTTGTTTTCTCACTAATGAAACAGGCTCGTGCTGTGTGCTATCGATTACATTACAAATCATGTAATGTAATGTCTTGGTACTTTTTTTGTTTTAAGAGAATGTAACTCTAAGTTTTATCCGGTCTGGTTATTTCATGGCTTCAGAGTTTGCTGTCCAAGTCCCTAGTTACTGCAGCTGTAGATAAAGACTTGAAAATCTGAATTCTTAAAGCTCGGGAACATGACAGAAAACAGCCCCCAAAAGGTCATACACTGTTTTTTTCTGTGGGAGAGCAGAAGGTGAGGAGATAAAAAAGCTGGCATGGGATATTTGCAGGTAACACTGCTGTCAGTGGGGCTGCTGGCACCGTGTGGCTCTTGGGGCTCTTTGGGAAGTTTTCTCTGTTTAGCCTCTGAGTCTGAATTCTTCCAGCCTTGTTTAGTCTTTCTGGGCTCCCTTAAAGGTCAGCTGAGAGAAAACATGAATTGGCTCTTTCAGAGGGAGCTGCCGCTTCTCTCTCTCTGTTTGGCAATGCAGGGAAAGCGTCTAAAGCACGGTGGTGTGAGAGAAATTAGCTGCTTTTGCTTTCTCCCTTCCCTTGTAGTAAATTTTGTTCCCTGAATGAATGAGCCAGACTTAGTACCAATTTTATTCCCAACAGTCCTCGATACGCAACCTAAAAAAACTCAAAACCCACACATATCCCTCGTAGCCCACAGCTTTTTCTGGAGCTGATGAAAAACAGAGCTGATGTCATGGGCTATTTTTATACAATGATGTCTAAAATACTTGATTTTTGTAATGGTGAATGACTGCACTATACTTGTAAGTAAATTATTTCAACTTTATTCTTTCCATTTATGTAAATTGACAAATATCAGCGCTGAACTCAGATGGAGCAAGTCTTTTTTTTTTTTTTTTCTCAAATTACTTTCAAATTCTTAAGCCCCACTTCCACCCCTGTCCTCTTCCTCCAAGACTCCTCCAACAGCAGACACGAAGGTAACACCTGCCAGGGATGGGCTGAGCTCTCGAGACAGTGGCCTTTGGTCTCAAAATAAGAGCAGGTAAGTAATTGCACGCTTACAGCTCCAGACCTGAGTGGTGAGTGCTGCAGCAGAGGTGGCACATTCATTCACAGTCCCTGGAGGCAGACACCGTGGTCCTGTTGGCCCTGCACCCCCGTGCTGTCCTAGCAGCTGTGATAAGCCACCAAAGCTTCACAGAGAAGTTCCTCAGATGGTGGAAAAGACAGAGAGAACCCAACTTCAACGTACGATGAATAGTTGTCATTAGCCATGTCGGATACAGGCTGGGTGTGTTTCCATTTTCTGGTTTAATTCTCCTTCGATGCTGCTGCAGTGTTTGGGCAGCCAGTCTGTTCCCTGACAACTCCCACTTTTACTTTTTTTCCTTAAAAATAATATTAAAAGTGCTTGGGGTTTTTTATTTTTTTTCAGTATCAAAGAGTAGCCCACTGTGCCGAGTCTTGCCTGCTGGGTTTACATTTCTGTCAGGAAAGTCCCTGCCCCTGTCATGCACTTGACACCCTCTTGCTGCTCACTAGCAACCCAGGTGGGCACAGCACGGCCTTTGTCTCGGAGCCGTCCATTAGAGTAAAGAGCGTTTTTTGGCAATTCAAGCAATTGTTAATCTGCAAAATTGAAAAGTAGTTCACTAAACGGAGCACAGGATGCTACTGAATGCAGAGCTCTTTTAAAAAAGAAATGGTTTAATGAAAGCAGTACAGGTTCTCTCCATCTTTGCTTTCTAAACATCAAATCAAAGAAATTAAAATGTTTTGGGTTTTATTCAGGCCCTACTTCAGCAGCATCTGCCTTACATGAGGGAAAGAGGAATGACAAAGGTGGTAGACAAAGGGCTCTTTTCCAAAAGGATTCAGGCACCTAATGTCAGTTTGAGATGCTTCTGTCTAAACGCAGATCCCAAAACCTCTTTGCTTTCCTAGGGGAGCTGAAAACCTAACTCCAGGCCTCAGCAATTATATCAGAGCTCTGCATGAAATGGTGGTGGCTGCTTTTTATCCACTCATTTTTGAAAGGGGAGATAAAAACATTCATATCTCTTTACTGCCCAAGGACATTTGAATTCCCATATCTCACTCAACCAGAGAATGTCCTAAGCAGGTAACTACAGAGTATCCTGAAGTGGTGCTCTCTTTGTTACAACTCTTCCTGGCTTAATGTAATTACACCTATAATTATGAAGGTACAGACACACACAAAAGACTGACTCTGCCTGTGTGGTGGTTAAATACTCGTTGTAGGCCCCAGTTCTTACACCAAGGATGTTAAGGTTTATTTATATATTTATTTATGTAAGTCTAGTATTCAGTGAATTGTTTAGTTCAGTAAGGAACAAAGGTTATTGAATCTTCATAAAAGCTTCTATTAATTCAGATCCAACAGTTGGGTCCATTATACATACACAAACACATGGACTCTAAAGGCCAAACCCCATGATATTTAACTAAGCAAAACACTTTGCAGACAGCCGTGTTCCACTGCAACGCAAGCGCTGGCAGTAAGCACCCGCCTGCGTAATAGATAGGAAATATTCTTGTTGCCTGTCCATAAGCAGGTGCAGCATCAGACTGGGATGTTTTCATAAACACAGTATCATACTTCTCTGTTACAGCTGTGTCAGTTAAAGAAAAATAAAAGGGTAATCTTCTCACTGCCATCTTCTCTGCTTTCAGCTTTCTGAATTATTTTCACTGATTTCATGGCAGGAAATGCTGATCCTGTCTTGCAACATGTAGCCCAGGCTGGAATAGTAACTGCATCTTACATACTCAAGGTAGAAAACATATTCCGTTAACTTCTTGCTGTCTAAAGGGTCACGTTAATCAACTTTTTATCAGTATCTTCTTCAATGCTTTCTTAAACTAGTATTATATAATATATGCTTTGCCACTGTTTTTTTGATAACATTTTGTCTGACCACTATTACACCATCTGCCTCTGGACTACAAATAATTACCCCAAACCTGCACCATGCTTACGTATCTGTGGAAAAGTAGTCATGGAAAGCAGCTGCTGAAACCCTTGGCCACCGAGACGAGCGTGCTGAACTTGCTTCAGACAGCGCTGGGGAGGCTGCCTCCATCCCCCAGCTGTGGTGGCCCAGGGAAAGGGGAATCCAGTTGGGGAGAAATGGAAACAACCTCAGAGGATTTCAACAGTTTTGCCCGTGGAGGCCGAAGGAAGAAAGAGATCAATCAGTGACTGTCAAAGAGCAGACCCATCTGCATCATCATCTGCAGACCCAAGGTTTATGTGATTTATACAATCTGTCAAGTGTACCGTGGTATGTGGCAAAACACTATTTGGAAGAAGCAGTCTGAAGTTGCTGCGTTTTGATCTTGACCACATCTTGGCCCCTCGAAAGGTGGCTTTTGCATTTCTAGCTGGACCTGCTATGGAAACACAGTCCATCAGACAGGTTGTTGTAACCTGAAGAGCCAGGACAGAAGTTTGCAATTTCAGCCCAGTGCCATTTCACCATGGATTTACTAAGACAGTTACTTCCCTCTCAGGAGTTTGTCCTTTCGAGTGCCCAAATGCACCCTCAAAATCTCTGTCCTTCATGAGCACCTTGCAACTGAGATCTGCCTTCTCTGTATCTGTCATTTTGATGGAGCTGAGCATAAACCTGCATGATGTGGCTGCCCTTATTTCTCTCTTCTTTCAAGATTCAGCAGCTGTTTTTATAAAGAACCAACCTTTCCTTTTTCCAAGTCTAGCCCTTGAGCCTTGGAGAAGTGCCCTCTCCTCAGAGCCATGCCACCTTCCTCAGAGTGTTTATGTCCTCTCCCCAGGAAAGGATTACAAATTACAGCATGAATGCATTTTTTTAAAACACACAACCTCTTATTAGACAGTGTTTTTAAGTAAAACAGCAGGTGAGCTTGTTAACTCCATCTGCCACTCTTCTCACAGAGTATATGTTTTTTAAACAAACTTTAATATCCTCTATCAAATTAAAAAAGTGTTGTTTTCAACAGGAATACCCTGACTATAATCATGATATACATATGTGCCCTTTTTAAAAAAAAAAAAAACAAACCAACAAACCAATAACTACCATCTGCCACTTTCCTTGTAAACATTGTGATATTATGTCATGAACTCAATTACGCAGATCACTGGGGTGTGGACAACCGGTTGCTGCTTTTTAAAAATAAGTGCTGAAATAAAGCTTTGCTTTAGGTGCAGCAAACCCATTAGTGAACGTTCGTCAAAGAGAACAGGCTTATTTCAGCCAGCTGTGCATGTTCCCTTACGTCAGCGGGAAGCTGCCTGGGCACTCGGGTAATTATAGGCAGGGTTAACAAATGGCACCAGTTACTGCGTTCTGCTGTCTGTCTTTGGCCAAGCCTGTTGAGAAATAATATCTTTCACCAGATCCACTTTTTGGCCAGATGTTCTCTGTGGAAGGGGATGCATGTCTCGGGCTTGGTTTTAGAAATAGATTCGTTTATTTAGAAAAACGCCAGCCTGAAGGGCTGAGACACTGCTAGCGCAGGGGAGAAAGAGGAAGCAAAAGAGAGTTTTGCACACATGAAAAGAAGGTTTGATTACCCCCTCGAAATCCGAGGTTGGAAGCCACGGGGGAAGATCAGAAGGAAAGTGGGACTCAGAATTGGTAGAAAAGGGCTTAAATTCACTGAGCAAAGGTGTTGGACAGAGATGGAGAGAGCACATGAGAAGAAAGGCAGAAAAATGGCAAAAAGATTTAAGGAATAGGGTGGGGGTCCCTCCTTCCTCTACCCCAGGTCCTAAGAAATCACAATTTATTCATTAAAGAAATGGTGGAATCGTGAAAGCTAAGAACTCCAAGGTTAAGAGATGCTTGTTTTAATTTGAGCCTTTTTAGATATAAACAATTAGAAACAGTTCTTAATTGTACACTAGGTGTGATCATGCAGTGAGCAACATCTGCTAGTTGAATGAGGAAAGCATCTTTTAGGAAGGGAAACAAGTTACAAGTCTAGAGGTAATCTATATTGTAAATCTAAGAGGACAATAATGGTTATGATTCCTAATTTATTGCTCACGGGGCATTGAGTCACCTCTGGAAAACCAACAGAAATCTACTGTGTTACACCAGGTATTATTCAGAAACAAATTTCATCCTTTTTCAAGTTATTACTGGCATCAGTTTCAGCCTGACACTTCAGGAATCTTGGCTTATTTTATGTTCACAGAATATATGGGTCAGACTCCTATCATCCTGCTTCAGTATTAGTTGTAAATTGATGTTAGGCTGATACAGCTGAAATGACTCCTGGGAATTTTTAAGACCTTCTTTCTCTCTTTTCATTTTGGCCTGTCTCCTTTCCCCTCCCTACCCAAACTGACCTGCTGGCTCTTACTGATCTTTTGAGCAGCTGATGTGGAGGGAATGAAACCTCACTGTGATAGTAGGGGCCAAACTGCTTTGATGCACAGAGCAAAACTGCTATTGACTTTAATGGAAGAAGGATCAATCCAAAGTCTTTCACTCTTCTTTTGGGGTTTTTTTGGTTGGTTTTGAGTTTCTCTTTGGCCAACATGCAATAACATGCTGTGTAGATGTATCTATTACATTCAGTAAGACACAAATAGAGACCTTTATAAGGTTCCCATGACCTGTTTATTATTCAGGAGGTGTCTGTATTTGATGTGGTGGGCACATTGTGCCTGATTCGTTACACCTGTTTGGTTCTCAGCTGAAACCTGCTGGTGCAAAACTGCAGCCCATTGTACTAAGCAGACTGGTCTCTTGGCAGATTCATTGTGAGTAAATGATATGTATCCCTCTGGCTCAGTAAGACCTTGATGAACTTATATCAAAGGATTTTCTGAACTTGTTTTAGGGGCATGCTATGAATTATATGGAGCAGGTGTGAGTGCCAGAGGAAGGCGGAGGTTGGTGTCACACTTCACAGCTGAAAACCACCCACCATCAAGGCTGCTTTTCATGTGCTCTGCCAATATGAACCCTACTGGAAACAGAAGGGCCTCTGAGGCTATATAGTAAGCCTGAAGGGACACAGCAGGCTTTTGAGGGAGGAAATAAAAAAAAAAAATTGGAAAAATTCCTGCTTCAAATCAAGGTAATTTTTAATGACTTGTAAGGCGAGACTCGGCTGAAGAAAAAACATCATGATTTACAGGGATTCTCTTCTTGCCTTCAAAGTAGGTAGGGCACTTTCCAGGTCAAATCAGTTGCATCACTCCACTGCGGCAAAACAGAAGAAGGCTTTGTAGAGAGAGCTGGTTACAGTCCTAGCATTGTGGTGCTACCTCCTGTTAGGAGTGGGTATGTGGTTTTGTGTCAGGTTATGCTGTGTTGCAGGCAGTGAGAGAGAGAGTCCTTTAGGTTGGCAAACACTTGTCTTGACTGGGAAACAGGACCGTGCTGTGTGGCCTCTTTTTCCCTCAAGAAAACAGCAATGCCTGGATTTGACCCTTTTTGTGCTACAGATGCTGGGTTAGAGCTACTGGGACTCTTTCCTCCTGGAGATACGATGTTTGGTGATGCCTGAAGGCTACGGGTAGAATGCCTTAAAAGGGACAGCTGGTGGCTTTGCTTCTAGTAAAATTCATGAACTGCTATAGCTGACAGAGCTTTTGTAGGTGTGAGGAAAGAAGTGTGTAAGGGTTGGTGAAACTTTCTTTTAACAGCAATTTTGGAAGGCTCCTAGCGGTTAGGGAATGCTTATATTGTACGCATCCAATAATATCAACGGACAAGTTATTCTTGTCACTGTGTTTCCTGAGGCACTGATTTTTTTTTAGCTATTGTTCTTCTGATAATGCCCCTGTGTATCCAGTCTTAGATGATGCAGAAGACACCTAAGCCTACTGCAGAAATTCCAGGGCACTTGATGGAGACTGTATCTCTGGTCCAGTGTGGAATAAACCTGAATCATGAAATAACAGAGTTTTGGGTATCCATGCTCTATGAGTGCTCTGGTTAAGTACTTAGTTTTTGTATTGATTTGCTTGTTTTTTCAAACCAAGTTTGCTCTTCTGTATTGATCCTCCCTTGAGGAAAGGAAGCCCCAGGGAAATACTGCCATGGAAGGTTTCTCCACTGCAGTCCCACTAAATTAAAACGGAGGCCCTTCACTGTGAAAATGTTGTGCCTGCAGGAAAAAGTTTCACTAGTTACATCTGACTAGTTCCAGCATGTTTTGCAAGGTGTGCAGGCCTTTACCTGAAGGGATTTGGAAATGGGGGATGCCTACAGCAGTTCTGACATAATGTTTTGGTTTTGAGCAACTGGAATTGGGGGTGGGGGAAACAAGCAGAAAAATAGAATTAGTGGGAATATAATAAGTTACTAAGAGTGGCAAAAGGAGTCTGAAAGACTGCCATATGAAGCAGATGTCCTGAAAAGCTAGGTAATTTCTTCACAATGTTGGCATATATCTGAAAAAAATTGTAAGCTTCCTTATATATTTCCGATTACTTAAAAAAATTGGGGAAGATGGATTACAGTGTTACCCTATATCAGCATGCTTTATGTAATTCTAAGGCAGTAAAGTTAGAAAATTCAGAGGCAGTTTGTTTTTATTTTTCAGAAGATTTTAAACAGTACAATGTGTAATAGCAGTTGCTACCTATAAAGGGGGAAGAACATTTTCTGCCAGTTCTAAAATCAAGGGTTACGTTTGCAGAAGTGACCTTGGTTAAGGCTTTGCATTTCGAAGCTGTAATCTTCTGAAATTACATTCCTAGTAGAGTTAGGTTCTTTGGTGTAAACTGTGATGCCTACATGCGCAGCCTCACATGCAACAGTTAATGTTTGAACAAAGCTTCTGGCTGAATTGGCACCTCTCACAATCAGCAAGTCATTTAAAAAAAAAAAAAAATATTTTTTTTTTCCCCCCATTTCTCAAAGCCAGCATAAAACCCTCAAAACCTTATTGCTTAAATAATGCAAGAGAAAATCTCAGGTAATGCATTGACATCTGCAAACCAGCGTTAATTAATCCTTATAATACGCTTTTAAGAAATAATCTCCTTTACCACTTCTTGGTGAGTGGGGCTATGGATAACATCAGCTCCCAGTGGGAAGAGCAGGGCTAGCCACAATCGAGTACTACACTGACAGCGGGATAGGACAAGAAATAAATCTGGGTTAAACAAAGCTACTGTTTCACTTCTCCGTAGTCTTGATTTGGCAGCTTGCTTTACCCTTTGACCAGAGTCCCTTGTGCCATGCATCGTCCTCTTATTTACTCTGCAGTCTGGGAATATAACAAAGAATATGCTTAGTTCTCTGACTAAAATCCTCCTAGCAGGCCTAAATTAAAAGAACACAAATGTCACAACGCACTCCAGTCAATGAACTAGCAAAACAGAAGGGGTAACAGAATAGCCAAGTTATAGCAGTAAACTAGGTATTGCTGGGCACCAGTAATAGTCTTGAGATGGTAAGAGTTATGACTCTAATTCTCCTGGTATTTTATTAAGGAGTTAAGGATAGGGCAGCAGAAAGGACTTCAGGCTGCTGTAAGAAAGAGGTGATGGCTAATGTTTTTCCAGGCTAGCATTTGCCAGCCAAATGATCTGCACAGGATTTGTAAGACCATAGGTGACTGCAAAGGGCACTTTGAAAGTAAATGCCTGAGGGAGGTTAGATGTACAAAAGCAAAGACAATAGGCTCTCCTTCATTTTTCCTTCTCCTGAGAAGAGTGTGTGATGTGCCATCTCCACCATTAAACGGGCTTTTTATTTGTTTGCATTATTTCCTACTAACCCCATCTCTTACAACCATCTCCCCCTTTGTGAATGCTTTTGGCTGTACATTTCTACTTTGATGGCAGGAGTAATAACAGGGAGTGAGGACTGTACCAGAGGAGAAGACTTTTCTTAACCAGTCTGCTGCATTCTGAAGTTCTTTTAATCTCATGGTGGCCTGGTTATCTCCCTGCTTTCTTTTCCCTTCAAGCATCGAGTAATGCTGTCCATGATGGAGATCGCAGATGTAGGTTGGTTTAACACCCGCTCGCTCCTGCCTCCACTCATGGTTTATGGCTGCTTTAGTTAGGCTGGTTTGCCTCTTTTAATATAGCAGGTGACAGGTGCTGATGGCCTAGACTAAGGAAGTGTCTTTAAAGTGTCATGTAGCTTTAAACATGATTTAGGTCTTCTAGCTATTCCTTAGATCACCAAAGTGTATTCCCTCTTGCATCAACCTAAAAAATAGTTGAAAACTGTAGCTATAAATATCCATCAATCAGATGCAAAGCCTGGGAAAACAAAAACCAGGAATATTGTGTTTTTATGCTTTATCCTCAAATAAGCCTATTTTTCAGCTGGATGTTACTTAGATTCCTCCTCTGGACCAGGTATCATTGGTTTTACTTATAAATCCTGTTTTAAAAGTAGGTCCAGTGCAGTTAAGGCATTAAATGACAATGGGCACATAGCAAGGCACTGCTTGGAACAAATACGTGTGACAGAAGCAAGGTCTTCCGTATCAAGTGTGTCAGCATGCATCTTGTTGATATTTTAAGAGTGACTAAGTCAAAATGTTGGGGGGGGAGGGGGGTGACTACAAGGCAGTAAACTGTCACAGACCCTGCCTCTTCTGAGCATATAACAGAGTTCCCCTCACTCTTTCAACCTCTTTTGAATTCAGCTGGATTAAAGCGGTGAGCAAATATTGCATATTGTTTGCCAGGAGTATGATGATCTGTGACAATTATAGCATAGGAAAAATGTGCCAAAATGCACAATAAGCTCCTCACCATCCAGCAATTATGTTGGTACAGCACAGAGCATAACTGAAATTCTGGTTAATAAAACTGTTAATGAGGCAGTTCTAAAACTGTTTTCCTACTCTTCTGCTGGGCAGTATGAGAGGTTCCTAACCAACAGTGACGTGGAGGGACCTTTACAGGAACAGAGAAGAGGGAAGAGGAGTCCAGAGAAAAGAGCCTGGACATCTAAGCATGGAACCTTCCCTTGAACCTAAACAAAGATTTTTTTTTTTTTTTCTTTCCTAGAAATGTGAAAGTTTTAGGATGTAGTCACATGAAGTGTTTTTCTCTATTGGCAAGTCTCATCGAAGGAGATGACTGACCTCTTGCTCCTATGACTGTGCTGCCATACGCCAGCCTCTCAGTTCTGACAGTGCAACCATCTGTGGTGCTGCATGCTGAATCGTTTCCCCTGCCAAAGGACATGGAAGGCCACTGACCACCCCCATGTGCAGCAGCAGATGCTATGTTGAAGATCTTGACAGGCTTTTCTGGATACAATCATGAAAAACCAGCAGCTGATGATGCAGTGACAGGCTATTCAAAAAAGCTGAAAGCACCTCTTGGAACTTGGAGCAGAAGCCCTTGGGGAGGGCATGGAGTTTTGATTTCTGCTTACAGATGGGTAATGAATTTTGGAAGGATCACTTTACCTCACAAAACACACTCCAGGAGACTATTCTGGTCTTGCCTACCACGTTTTCAGAAGTGCAAAATAGTACACTGGAGTATCCAATGTCTCCTCTTCCTGCTTTCCCAGTAAGATCTCTATGAATCGTGCTTGCCCCTTCGCTTCCCCTTTTTCAAGAGGTAGAAACTGCAGCACTGAGTTCTGTAGATGTGACTGAAAGTTTAGACACGTAAATATTCGGCAAATTTCAATTGCCCTGCAGGAAAAAAACCCACCTGACTGTCCTTAATTCCAAGCTTCTGTGAACAGACTGGTCTTTTACAACTTCAATGTGCTTGTCGTAGTTACTCTCTTGATTAAACGACAGCTGTTTTCTAATAAATATTCTAATTATTCCAAAGTATAAATTGAGGAGGAGAGAGGACTGCAGATCATACCTTACAGAACTGTCCAAGGATAAGTAAAGACTTTGGTGGCCTCCTGAATAATGTAAGGCATACTTGCATTTTAATTAGAGTAATGGTCTACTCCTGAGCAAGACAGAAAGCAATTTCTGCCCTAAAGAAAGGTATGTGACAAAGTTTGTGTTCTTAGAAAGCAACATTAAGCAGTGCCAGCAATATCCGGTAGATCAAATGTTCCTAGGATCTCGTGTTACTTGTCTGTGAAATCAAATTGAACTGCTGGCTCCCGAGGAACTTACAATGTGAGTAACGTTCCCAACTAAAATACTGCTCTGTAAACCAAACAGCACTAAATGCATATTAAATCTCCTTCATCACTACTGCTAGGCATCCCAGCATGCAATTGTTAATTCCAGCTGCATTTATTAGTGGGCTCTTAGGCAATGAAACATTAATTCTCCGATGTCATTTGCTATGCCAGCTGCAAAGTCGATGCAGAATTAGTCACGATTCTATCAATGTTTGGTTACTCTACCCAAAGAGATTCTCTTGAACTCAATACCCTCGTTGTCTTTACTAACTAAATCAAAAAGCAAAATTAAAAATGTCTTTCAGCCAAACTCTACACTGGCATATGGAGGATCTCTTCCTTCTGACTAGTAATACAGGATGCATAAGGCAGAGCATGCATGTTTCTGGACCTGCTGTACACCTCCAACTCAAGGTGTATGTATAACATGCCTTGAAATTTGACCTTTGCTTCAGATTCATTTGTGGTATGTGGTTGAGTTAGCACAGGAGCCAAAACGAGTTGCAGCTGGATGATATGGAGAGTAGAGGGATTAAATAGTTGTGCCCAGTGGTATAGTATGAGAAATAGAAAGGAATTCAGAGTGAATTCAGGAGGTTGTCATTAAAATATCAGAAGTTACAGGTCATAAGCACTAACTAGGAAACAGACTTTTGTTAGGCTTGCAGAATTATTATGTTAGTAATATGAAGATATGTTTTGGACTATGGACAATGTATTAGTGGCAATAATTGTGATGTTAATTGTGGAAAGAGCTCATTATTCACACCTAATGCATATCTGGCATCATCTGAAAAGTAGCTTTGTAACTTGTCACAGAGATCTGCACAATCCTGAGCTTACTGAAACCAAGACTGATTGATATAAAACCCAGTATGGTCTGTCTGCAACAGGAAAATGTGGAATCAATATGATAAATGGAGCAATTTCAGAAATGTACTTTTTTTTTCTGTTTTCATGAAGGATGACACTTCAGCCTTATGTGGAGAACCTGACTAAAGCCTAGGTAATACATACCATCTAAGCCCTAGCACTTTGGAACCACTATAAGAGTAGTGTGTTTTTGGACTACTCACTTTGGTGCTAAATTTCACCCTTTTGGTTTATATTATCATATATTGTGTTGCCAAAACCTGGTGAAAACGGAGTCTGAATATAACGACACTCTACCAGTATGCCTCCCTGAAGCTGACTTCTTTGCATTTCTTATCTGGTTACATTTAAAGCTGCTGGCACTTTTGTGTAAAATTTAGTTCCATCTACCTGAAAGAAAAGACCAAATCTAGCTGTGTTCTGCAGAAAACAAACATAGCTCCTGTGGCTTATTTGCCCAGGTGGCCATACAAAAGCCCATGACATTGTTAGCCGTTCTTGTTGTTGAGCTTTTCCAATTAGCATCCTAGAACAAAAAGTTTGTATTGAAATACATGTCTAAGCTCTGAGGCTCAGAGTCTCCTGTTTAATGCCTTGGCAGGGGAAGCTCAATCGGGCACTTTCTTATTTCGCAAACAGCATCACTATCGATACTTGAGCCTGTAACAGAGTAAAGTAGTTGGGGTGTCAGAAACTGGCCTTCCACCACACAGCTTCTGTGTGTCTTACTGTATTTATGGTTCAGCCCGTGAAGGTCAAAGTGAGCAGAGGTAACAGTGATGTTGCAAACCATTGGATCAAACATCAGAATTACTTCCTGCTTAGCAAAAACAGCATAGGGATTCACCCCTGTGGAGTATAGAACTGAAGGGATTATCTGCTCTGCTAAATCCCATCCCTGCAGTCACCTGACCAAACCAAGTTCATCTCATGCACCAGAGCCTACAAAACATCTCCCAGCACCTTGTAGCAACTGTAAGGTCTGTAGTGAAATATGAAACATAACATAATGTACATCAGCTCAGGACCTGTCCCTTTCCCTCTGCCTGCCTCTCTCTTCTGGGTCTTTTAAGGTCTAACATCTTGTTCTTACTGAGTCTGGATATGACTAGCTTTTGCTGCATCGTGGCACCAGTGCCCAAATTAGCAACAGTCTGTGCTAGTCTGCTGAAAAACAATGTGAAGGGGACTAAGCTTAAGTATCTCTGAATAAAATTCTAGTGCAAAATAATAGACGTCATCTTCTACAAACTACTGAACATAAACAGGGTAATATTGGCCTTGATCAAAAGTCACAAGGTGCTTTAATTACACTACTTAACGTTCCTGCCAAATTTTCTACATCAAACATCTGTATGGCAGTGTTAGGTCAGCCAAGCTAAGGTGGTGGTTCTAACTATAGGGTGAAAAAACTAACCATGACCTGGATTATAAAATGTTGACATTAAAGGTCTGCTGCTCCTTGTAAAGAGCGTGTTTTTGTAATTTAAAGAAATCTGATCTCCTGAAAGTGCCCTGCTGCGCCTGCAGCTGACATCATGTTTGTCTGAGCTTTAACAGATTCAACAGGACTAGTATGATTAAAGCAACTTTCAGCTCCCTGTATTTTTGGAACAGAGCTGTGGAAAAGACACTTGGAGTTAAAGATGACAGCTCCCTGGAGATCTTGACTTCACCAGCTTCATTAGAAATTAAATTACAAAACTTAAAGCTATAGCTGAAAAGGATCCAGAGTTTATTTGTCATTCCTTGGTTACCTGTGAAAAATCAGTTATTTTTTAGCTGTTCTCATTTAGGATCAGTGTGAAAGGTATGTGCCAGGAGCAAGTTACCACAAAGTAAACTAAGACTGCAGTCGTAGCCTCTAATTTAAGCTGCCATAACTGGCTGTGCATGCATTCTTACCCAGCTATAAATGCACGGCAGCTACCTCTCAGCAACAAATTCATGGTGAGACCAGGTAATAAGACATTGTCCTTGCTCTGTACTGATTAAATAAAGAGCAGACTTTCAACTCTATAACTGCACTGTTGACATTTTATCACAGCCTTCATCGAGAAGCCTATCTTGGAAGGTCCAGAGGGAAAGAAGTGCATGTAATTACCTCATATGCAAATAGAACAATTGTGTGTATCAATGAGGTAATTCTTATCTACAAAGGTCAGCAGGTAGGTGGCAGCTACACTGTGTTTGTACACAGACTGTTATTGATAATGTAGACAGGTATCTTTCTGCACGCAGACCTTGAGTCCTGCTTTAAAGCAAATTTCTTTTTTTGCATTCTTTTAAGAATATTATTTTGCAATTATGTTGAGGGATTTCTGTATCTCTGCCTTTCACTGCAACTGCTTATCTTGATCTGCTTGAACTCCTTATCTTCATCATCACAGGTCCCATCACTACCATTACATTTTGTCAAGAAACCATTCTGGAAAACTACTTTGTTACCTCACAAAAAAGCATTGGCTGTAATTTACCACTGTGAGGCATCCGGTCTTGCCTATGTTATTCACCAATGAGATCTCAGCTCAGTCTGAAAATTTGAATTATGTTCTAACCTTGCACTGATCTCTTCATTTAGCAGTGAATTTCTCCTCTTAGAAATCCCTTCAAAACTGTAAAATAGATATTATAATACAATCAGCAAGTCCCTGACATAAAAACCAGACTGTACTTGCAGGAGTCAAAATAGGAGTAATACAGCCAAAAAGACACTATGACCAAATCACCATCCACTATAAACCTTTAGGAATAGACTAAATTTCCAACTAAAAGATGCTTGAACTTACTCTAAGACTCTCTGCACACTTTCAGATGTAGGAGGAAAGAGTGGGTTGCCTCTAAACATTTAGAAGCAGAAGAGCTGAAAGCAATAGGTTCAAAAAGTGTTCTGCATGGCCAGGGAGGCTTGCAGGGAGGACTCTATCCAAAAGGAAGGGAAGCAGCAACGTTAAGGTACATCTTCAGCGCCTGCCTTAGCCTGGGCGAGCCTTGCAGTTACCAAGTTTCCAGTACTGTGCCGTGCAGACTGGAAAGGAGGGTGGGTGAAGGTGGGGCAGCTTTAAGTCTTGGGCAACCCTCCAGAAGAGCTCCGGCAGAAGTGGCTGCTGGTGGACGGCGTTGAATCATTGCACCCTGGCGGGACAGCTCTCTTCAGCTAGCACCGTCCGGTTTTCTGAGCAGTGCTGGTTTCCTTTGGTAGCTCTGGCTGCAGGAAGGCTGCAGCCGCTCACTCCAACTTCCTCCCCAGACAGACAGTCTGTCTGGAAGGCTCCGTGCCAGGGTTCATGCTGGCACAGGGGTTCAGCCCTAGTTAGGAGGATTCTGTTACTAACACATTTGTAATACTGATGATATTAGTACTTACAGTAATGTTGTGCGTTTTGCGGAAGATGTATTTGTTTGCTCCTACATGAACAAGTAGAAACAGATAGGGTATTTTTTTCATGTTACGTAGTGAGAAGTGGAAACCAACCCCTAAAACCTTTTCCCTAATGTCCTTTGCTGCTTTACCCATAGAGGTTGACAGAAATGGAGAACTTAGACCAACGTGCGTTTCTCCTCACTTTGCAAACTGACCAAGTTCCTCTTGCTGATGCGAGGTAGTACGTGTATACACACTGTAAGACCAAACTGTTAGCTAATCCTCTCTTCTGGAATCTGTCTGACAAGGGGGTAGGGTAATGAGACATTTTCCTTCTGTAATCTGTTTAAGTAAACGAAATTAAATCTCTTCTTGGCCAGTTTTAAAGATCAAGTCATAAAAGCCTGGAATAGTTCTGTTGTGTACATTTCCCTTGGAAAGTATCTGCTTCAGCTTTTCTCTTTGTTAATCAGGTCTGAGACCTCCATTAGAGAATAGTTTATTCCCAGCTTTAGTTAATATTTTTCGAATGTGCTGTATTTGAATACATTAATTCCTGCTCTCTCAGCTCTCAAAGATTATCTGAGGACAGGACAGCTAATGTCTACCTGAACCCTGTCAGATTTTCTCCTGATGTCAGAGTAGGGACAGGAAAATTATCTGTAGAAAACAACTTATTAAATTAGTTGTGGTCCTTTCCCTTTTGTAAGGCTATTCTTGACTTTGTAGTTTAGTTGGGTTTTTTTCCTGAGTAGTGGATTTTTTTAAGGCGGGTTCATTATTCAGTGCACGTTGCAAGCAAACCTGTTTAAATTCTGATGTCTTCAGGAAGATTGTTCACCTTACGTGTTCATTTTTTTTAATAACTTCTGTGATGACTGCTACCTGCATACACTAATTCTACTGTACTGTTTCTCTTCCTTTCCAAGCAAGCAGAAGGTGAGGAAAATATTTGTGAGACGATCTTTATCATCTTATTAGGACTTGAATTATTTTTAGGGCAGGGCTATAGCAACTGGTGCAGTCAAAAGTTAATATCGTGTAAATTGGGAGTACTGCCATTGCATTCTTGACCACTTTGGGTCAGATCCTGCCTTTCGTAGCAGGGTTAAGTCTGTGTTACCTTCTTTTTCTTCCGCTATTGCCATGCAAAGCAAAGACTTAGGACATACTTGGGTACAGATCTGTCTACAAATGTCTTAAAGGAATGATGCCACCTTAATGCCTCGTTCCCTCCCTCTCCTACCAATAAATTACTTTTCAGACCACTCAGTTTACTTGAGGGGGGACCTGAAGAAAGATTGTGAGCCTGTCATTTTCAGTGTCAGTGCAGCCTTAGGCATACCTAAACTGATTGTGAAACCGCACCTCTAATGAGGGCTTTGGACAGGGAGCCTGGCCATGAATGAGTGTATTTGCTTGCAAAATGCCCCTGACTTAAGGCATTTCCACGCAAGCAGGTGTAGAGCTCCTTCTCTCAGGCACAGTCTGGTGCAAATGTGGCCACACTGCTTCCAGACCCAGGGTGGAGAGAGGGTATCGCACTGCGTGGTCTTCTCAGTTCAAGCCTGTATCAGCTAGGTGCTCTATACAACCAAATGCCAAAATTTTCCCCTCCTGAAGGAAGATTTCTTACAGCAGATCAGACGGAGGCTGACCCCGGACATAGTGACGGAGGCTATCCTTTGAGTGGGAAAACACACTTCCCATCCTCGCTTGACTCTTTTTTTCCCTGTTAAGAAAAACGAGTATGATGACAGCCCACTTGGAAGGGACCAGAAGAGTGCTTCTGGACAGGGTGTTAAATACTGGCTTGATCAAGTGTTTCACTTTTCTTTTCTCCACTGATGTTTTTTAATCGGCTAGAGCTTACAAATCTAGTAAATCAAATATTTCTCCAACCGGTGGTATTAAATTGCATCCAAAGCACTGTGGGCAGGTAGCCAGAACAATAAAAAGCTGCCTTGAAAGTACTTATCTTTGGCAATACTTTATACTTCTCATTGCTCTCTATCTGAATCTTTCAGTGTCTATTAAACTGTCAGTGAATTAAACCTCGCAAGTAAGCTTATCTCTCTTTTCCAGTTGAAGAAACCAAAACCCAAAGGGGTTACAAACAGAATTTGGACAACCCTTTATGTTTTGAGTACTACCCAAGCCCTGGGACCCACTGACGACAAGAGGGCTATTCACAGAGCATGATACTGTCTAACGTGAATCCGGCCGTGTGACTTACCTGTCAACATGAGGTTAGTCTAGAAAGAGATGCCATGTCTCCTGATTCTTGGTTGTGCACCTCAGTTACACTGCTGGGTTTTTCCTCTCTTTAGTGTTACAGAAAAGTCAGGCAGCAGTAGTATTGAAGACAGTACAAATAAGTATTCCCAAGAAGCACCTCAGGGTGTGATTGGATCACACACACAGAATTTTCTGAAATATTGAGGCCTGATCCAAAGGAAATGCGAGACTCCGCGTATTTTCCTCAAACAGTGGGATCCCCTTGCTGTAGGCATAAGCTGATTTTTTTTTTTTGTCCTTTTTGTCTACCCTGAGGCCTTTTGCTCAGCAATGTAAAGGTGGATACATTTGGAAAGCATAGTTGTGTGGCATATTTATACGATCAGCTTGAACTATGAACTAGGAGAGGAAAATCTAAAGGGGATGACAGGGATTCAAAGACTTGTTAAAACAGCTTGAAAATTCCAGGAATTCACATGGGAACCTCACAATGGTCTGAACTCACATCGGCTCGTGGTGGTGCCAAAAATTTCAAATTAACCAGTAAATTAAAATCAAGACAGGAGTCAGACTTTTAGTTTATGGGATTATGGTAGGGCTGCAGGAACCAGAGGAGGTAAAAAAATTATGGCAACACAGTTGTACTTTTTAAAAAAGGGGAGATGGCCTCAAAGATATTATCTGAAGTAGACTGTATTGATAAAATGGACAATTAGGTTACATAAATCAGCACTGCAAATGTGTTGGGATAATCAAGAACTGGGTAAGACTAGGTAAAACTGGCCTATGCTATAGAGGAACAAAAATACATACCAGTGGCCCTTACTGACAGAAAGGAACTGTTTGTTCCCTGAGGCAACTGAATCTCTAGAAATGCCTGTAACAGTTCTACTAAACATAATTATACTTGTCAGGTGAAAAGAAGATCAGGTAATTCCACCATTCAGAACTGAATGTGAGGTCCACTGAAATCAATTAGATATTTCTAGGTTACTTCAATGGATGCCAGGTCAGTGGGGGAAGAACCTGACTAGGAACTGACTGTGGTATTGCAAAGCACAGACATGATTTGTGCATGCATAGCACAGCTGCCTTGGGGGGAAAACTAGAAGTTTTGAGGAAATGTCCTGCTTTGTGATGCTGATGTGTCACCTCTTGTCTGCTCAAGAGTGCATTGTCTGAAGATCAAACAAGAGGAGAGATGGAGCTCAGTGTATCGGTGCTACAGATCATAAACACATACACGCAGGTATTGCTTTAACTGCGCAGGTTGAAGTTACAGGTATTTCAACAAAATTTAGATATTTTGAAGCTGATTTTTCCTGAATTCTGAATCACAAAAGAAATGCAAATAAGTACTGCAAATCAGATATCCCAGTGCTCAGGACTGTATATACAACCTATGCATAAAAGCCTATATACTGTCTGGACAGTAACATGCTTATGTGAGGGTTAAATAAAAATGAGTTTAATGAAGGCACAGATTTCTCTCTACCAAACTTCCATCGACTTCAAAACAAAGAATTTAACAATAGGATATTTCAAACCTAATAACTTGACTATGTCCTTGCTAACTAATGACCTAAGTCTATGAGAAACCTTATGTGTCTATCATGCATCAAGTTGTTGACATGGATCTTGAGAGTCTTGTACATTATTTAAAAAAATAATTGGTGAGGAGGGAGATGGGACTATTCTTAAAGAAGTAAGTCTTGCAGCAAGCAAGCTTTTTGCATTTTAGGCAAACAACCTTTTTGAATGTGACACTGAAGAGAACAAAGGAGCAAGGCCTGTTCCTCACCTTTACTTTATTCTTAACTCCTGAGGGAACAGTGAAACTAGTTTCATCCATGTTTTGAAAGATGGGTGTTTCCTCTAGCCTATTCCAATGTTTTCTAATTACAATTTTCACAGGTAATCGGCTGCTCTCAGCTGGCTTAAAAAGGGAAACAAATGATAATTCAGACTTCATGTGAACCCTGATAATGTTCTTAATCATAAGATTCCTTGAGATGTGTTCACACAGAGTAAAAAAATCCTCTTATAAATAGCAGCATAGTTGGTATTAACAGTAGTCCTGACTTAAAACTGGTGTGTGCATATAAGTGCACACTCGTGTGTATGTGTCTGAAGAGGGTAGGAGCAAGCCTTATTTTTCTGAGGTGATATTTTTTAAACCAAATATGTGTTGTGGACTTTTTAAGCAGTGCAGACTTAAATGCTAAAAAACAAATTTAGATCCCATTTTAGGCAAGAGTTTACTTACGGCAGCAATTCACAAGTCTTTTTAGAGTAGTCACTGGGACTTTTATACGTATTTCATGATGGGTCCAATCTTTAAGGCTTTTTAATACATGAAAACTACTGTCTAAAAGTCAATGTCTTTTACAGACGGCTATTCTGACGCGACTAAGCAGACTTTTTCTTTGAAAGCTTTAATTAAAAAAAAAAAAGATTCTAACTGCGGATTCTAAGTAACCACAGGTGTTGTGTTGAAATAACATTGCAAATAAAGCCATGGCAGTGTGCGGGAGATGCTATCCGTCACTGCAGCCGTCCTGCTTCCAGGGTGTATCCGGCTGTGCAGAGATCTGCAGTACCACAGCGCTCCATCTACTGGTGCGTGGGAGAAATCTCCTGTGCACCACCGCCTCCTTCTGCAGCCTTGGAAGCCGGCTCTGAATGGTTTTTGGGGCTTAGATCAAGCTGTGAGGCTGCTTTCATGCTGGGGAGAGTCGCGATGTTTAGTCCGTGATATCACCTTACTTCCTCTGCTACATCGCTGTCAAGGTGTCTTCATCCACCATCGAGGCTAGGGGCTGAGATCACATTTCAGCCTTTTAAGAGCTGAGATTGTGAGGCCGAGGATCTCTGAATGACCCAGTTCCCAAACCACAACTAGCTGTAGCTGCCAATTCTTCTGATTGAGTAGTAACTGCTGTGCGTAAAATGGTGGTCTAGAAGGGGGGCAAGTACGCAGAAATCTATTGCTAACGTCTGAGGTATTCATTTACTATCTGCACTTGGTAATGTCTCGTCAGCGACTTGAATCATAGGCTAAAAAAACCCCTTTGAAGTGGGAGAAAAAAAATGTCTGGATATCTGAACAGCACTGGGGTTATCCATTCAGTAAAACCAGATCTCGAACAGATCTTTAACTGCACTGCCAGTCAATCTGCATGGCTAACGCTACTTAAAACTTGAGGGGAAATTTTTTTCTTTCAGGGGACCAAAATATATTGTTTGGATTTTTACTTTTTATTATGACAAAAAGCTGATTTCATGATTCAAAAATTAAACATTTGTTTCAAAACATGACAACACAGGGCGCTCAGTGTTGTTCGTTTCCCTAAAAAGACATGAATTGAGAAATTGGTTCATTTTGAAGAATATTACCTTTCCAAGTGGAAAATGATTCAGCCAAGGGCTCTCCAATCAAATTTATCATTATTTCTTCAGCTTCTGAAAGTAATACCACAAATTAATAACAGCTTATGTAGACATATTCTAATCTTTTGCAGGACAGAGAAACTAAGCTGACCCTACTTTTCCACCTGTAAAACTAATTTCCTTCAACCGAAGCTGGGGTTTACAGCTGGCTCCTTGCAGTGCTTTGCATTCATGCAGCTTGGGGAAGCTTCCAAATCTCCCAGCTACCGTGAGGGAAATGGGGAGCGGGAGTTACACTGGAAGGAAAGTGAGATCATCTGGAATCAAGATCAGTCCACGTGTTTTCAGGAGTTCCTCACAGGGTTTTTCATTGGTGTGTTTGTACTCATAAAGGTGGCCCAGAGTCTGTAAGGCTTTAATTATCACTCAGAGCTCAGGGCTGGTTGTCAGACAGCCCGTGTTTGCCTTGGACCCTGTGCGGTCCCCCTCCCTCTTTTATCTACCAGGACAGCGCTGCCCCTTGTCATTTCTCCTCCTTGAGGTCTTTTCAGCCACTGCTGACTTTGCTAGCCTTGCCCAAGTGTCCCTGGCTGCTTCTCCCCCAGGGTCACAGCTTCAGCAGCAACCAAAGCCAAGCTGCCTCAGCCTTGCTGGGGACCCCTTGACATTGTCGCTGTTGCTCTGTATGTTGCTGCGTGCAGAGCTCATAATAATCCCCACAGGGAGATAATACTCTCAAGCCTTCCTTGGCAACACCTCTCAGGTGACAGGTCTTGCTGAGGACAAAATACTGGCCACAAGTCTCTGCTCGTATGAAGTTACAGTTCTGAGGAGTGAATTTTGGTTGTTTCTGCTGCTTCATTCAGGGCACTCCATTCCTCCTGCGTGGTTCTCCCGGTGTCGTGCTACTAGGAAATGTCATTGCCGTGCTCCACCTTTTTTTGCTTTAAAGTCAATACTCTAACAATATTTTCCTCAATGATCCACTTAGCCTTGTTTTCACATGGCAAAAAGTGCATTTCAAACTTGTGTCTAGCTCACCTACTCACCGAGGGCTAAATTGAATAAATGAGAAGAATTATGGTCCCTTGTGAGATGAGTCTCTACCCCTTTATCCCTCTTATCCTTCCTGCACTGTCAACAGAGCATCTCCAAGTGCGTCAGCAGTGTTTGATCAGAAAACGTTCAATTCATTGAGATTAAGATGTTGCACGCCTGAGGTTTGACAACTGTTTTTAGCATCTAAGGAAGAGTTTCACCAGAAGCTGGCCTGTGTTTTTGGTGGATTGCTCTGGGGAAGGAAGCTGGTTTGTTCTCCCTTTAGAGATCCAGAGAGGCGGCGTTGTGCTCCTGCAGTCCCTGCTCTGCTGCAGAATGATCAGCCCTCACTGGGGGAGGCCCAACAGGTTTCCAAAGTCTCTGTCTCCAGGGAGACAGCATCTGTGCAGCCTTAAAGGATGCTCCCCAGCAACTATTACAATAGTCTGCAGGCTACAGCAATATTCACTCGGCCTCTACACAAATTAGTTCTCTGTACCTCTTTCATTAAACATAAGCTTTGTGGAAAGAGTTTTAGCAAGCTCTGGACATAAGTGATTCAAAGCCAGTATTCCCGATGCATCCTTCCGTATATGGAACACAAAAAATCATCAATGGGAAGGCTGAAAAGTTACTGTGCGCCAATGCAGCGTTACATATAGAGATATATGCATGTTTCCATATACGTCTCTGGCCTATAAGAGTGTCTTGCTGACATCTGTCAGTAGGTTCCAATAAGGTTAATAAGCTAAAATGTCCACAGAACATTACTTTGCCTTTTATCTGCGAGTTTCTCTGATACCACAGTGGCCCATGGAGTATACTTGTTCTTGGGGTGTTGGTTTACAATACAAACAGATTTAGGGTTTGGGATTTTTTTAAGCATATTGAAAAATGCTTGCTTTCTTGAAGTACAGCATGCTGAATTTGAAAAGAATAAACCAGAGTAACTGTTTCTAAACACTTCATTGTATGTTTTGCATTCAAACAGAAATGGTAATGCTATTTTCTCAGCGAGCCCTAGTCAAAGTATGGAATAATTCTGCCCTAAAAATGAATCGCTACTGTGTAACAAAGGGGACCGTTTTCTGTGAGGCCTGAATTATGCAACTGTAAGTTGCTGTGGTGATGTGATTGCAGGAAGAGGGAGGGAGGACCTTCCCCCAGTCATGGAAAGGGGGACCTGGCGCAGCAGCTGGGTTCTTTCTCCATTGCAGTGATCCCGTGCTTAATCAGTCAAACCCAGAGACCTCCGGGGAGCCATTCACTGTGAGTTTCTCATTGCCTGGCTTGATACCTATTTGCAGAAATGCCAAGCATTGTCAGCTGTAAAGAAAAGGCTTTGGGAGTGGTCCGCTGAACCAAATATCCTGCAATAGTCTATTTGAAGAAATCAGGTCATTGGCATCAAGCAGGATATTAGTTGATTTATCTGTTGTGGCTCTTCATCAATAAATTGCAAATTATATTGTGAATTACTTTACCTCTCCAACCCTTGCATCAAAGGATGCTAACATAAAATGATGTTTATGAAGTGCTATAGCAAGCAGTTGAAGGAAGGCCAGTGAGGAACTGTGTGCACTAAATATGGCCTAGGGGCACATATTTAAGAATGGGAGGGAAAATTGCTGGCTTTTAAATCAGTAAGCACCATGCATCCTGTGCTTTGAAAGAGGCAGCGTTCAGCTTAAAGACTTCATTCTTTTATTACATAAAGCAAAGGAACTAACTAAAGTATGGTTACAGAATTCAGATTTGCTCGAGCTTTCTCAAGTTTTCTAACCTTTGAGGGCTTTAATCCGCAGCAGCACTGACCGTAGAGCTCTTAGGTTCCAAGGCAGAGACAGGAACGTCACGCAGCACCGCCTGGGTGTCGCCTCAGGATGACAGCTCCTCTGCTGCACCCCCTGCTGTCACCTGAGCTCAGCCACCTCCGGCCTTTCTAACCAAAATTCACCTCGGGTGCATAACCTGCCTGCCCCGCCGCGCCCCTCCGCCGCTCAGCGCTCGGAGCTGCCTCCTCAGCTCGCCGCCTCCTTCCCCCCTCCCTCAGCGGCGAGCAGGGGACGGCCGGGCCGCCTCACACCCCGCCGTGCCGGCCACGCAGGTGCTAACGCCCGCGCTCTCGGGGGCTTTGTGCTTTAACGCTGCGTGGAAAAGCCGCTGCCGTCTCTCGTTGCTGGTACCCACGCCGGGCGCGGCTCCGTTCCCCCCTCCCCCGGCCGCTGAGGTGGCCCCT
>VYXH01009902.1:148916-164653 GCA_013397275.1 Burhinus bistriatus | reverse complement strand
CTCACGGCACCGTCCTCCGCAACCTCACCGGTAACCGGGCGGCGGCGGCGGGGCGTGGGTATGCGAGGCGGAGGGTGGGGTGGCTCCGGCACACGCGTGGGGGCGGCGGGGCGAGCTGCGGGCTGAGGGGGCTGGGGTGCGGGCGAGCTGCGCGGGTATGCGGGCGCGCTCCTGCGTGCGGGTGGGCAAGTAGCGCCGTGGGCGTGGGGCTCCCGGGGGGAAGCCGCTCGGTGGCTGGAGAGCGAGCCCCGGTGGCACACAATGGAGGGCGTGGGTGGAGGGCTGGGGGTGATGGTCTCCCTGCCTGTTACACGTAAGGGAGGGCTGCTGTTTGTGTTCCTAAATCTGTGTGTATGCATGCGTGTGTGTGCGCATACACGCTTGTTCTGTGAGCGCGCATATACCGTGTGTGTATGTGCTTGGGTGTGGGGTTGGGATGTCCAGGAAAACGAGAGGGATGTGTGTGTTACGTGTTGGGAGGACTGGTGGGCGCACCTGGGATCTGGTACGCCTGCGTGAGTAAAGGAGCTGAGGATGGGAACGTGTTCGCTCACTTCTATGTGTATGTAAGGCTAACGATGTAAGGTATGTGTATATACGCAAATTGATGGGCACCTGCGTGTGAGTAAAGGGTTGTAGAAGGCGTGTGTGAATATATAAATATGTCTGGAAGGCTGGAATATGTTTGGGAGAGTGTTTCTTTGTGGATATATGCTCATTGGCATTTGTCAGNCCGAGTATACCCCTGGACAATGAGAGCTGTGGGAGGTAATGGGGTGGCAGATGTTTCCTGACAAATAGACGTAATCTTAAGTATCAGGGATTCTTAAAGACTGAGCTGTTCTGAAAAAATTATGTGAACCAAAGTGGAGTCAGGTCTTCATCCTCGGTTAGGAGAGGGGAGCTTTTAGCTACTTTTGGCAAGAACTTGCTTTTTTCTGCTCAGTCTCATGCTGAAAAATGGGTGTGGACTACTGTGAGACCCAAGGCATATAGTGGAGAGGTGAATTTTCTGATTTCCTAGTCTGTCCAGGTGTAAAGAAAAGCATAAGCTTTCAGCTCTGAGTAAGCAGGGATTTGGTGTCAATAGCAGAGATGTTACTGAGTAAAATCTTTCTACTTTGTATAGGGGTATGTTAGGTGGTGACAGATTAGTGGGAAATGTTGAGTAAAGGGGATATGTTTTGAGTATTTATGAAAATATTCTAATATTTATGGAAGAGTATTATGCTATCTTTCCCCCCCTCTATGTTAATGATTGATAGATTATTTTAAAAAAAAAAAATATTCAAGGTAGAAGAAGTATGATGAAAATAGAGGTGTAGTTGAAGCTGTAGCAAGCAGGAAGTGATCATCTTAGGCTTTATTATCTTTCCTGTTCTTTTAACTTCCAGGATACTTTTTAATGTAATAAAAAGGTTATACAGATATTTTTTTATTTGATCAATGAACTTTTTAAGATGTATGTCTGATGACTAAATTTCCCAGGTACTAGTGTGGTGACACACTAATACAGCTAATTTTATGAATTATTTTTGCATACTTATTATAAAAATACATCTTGTACTCTTAAGGGAAAAAAGTTAGCAATCGACTTTTCTTTGTGCCAGACATCCTCTATAAAGTTTTTCTTATTAGAGCATTATGCAACATAGGCGTTTCTGTGAAATTCAGTGCTGAGTGTTAAGTAAGAAAAAGTTTGTTTCTCAGTGCTTTTGCAATATAACGAGGGATTGCACAAGGTATTTTTAATGTGGAATGGTGATTGTTTTTAATTTATAGAATATGAAAAAGAATTATTTATCCATTGTGATATTGTTGAAGAATATGTCAGTGTCAATTGTAGTTGCACTACAGTTTCTGATTTGGTGCTTAAAGGCAGGTTGTCCTTACAGTCATAACCTGTTGTGCTGAATGGACCATTGACAGTTAATAAATTTCACTGGATTTAAAATCTTCTACATAAGATACAATGATACTAATTATGTCTTACGAGATTGTTTTTAATATAATAATTGATATTAACAAATAGCTTTTATTCAATTTACATAAACCCTTCCTAAAATACTCACAAATATAGAAGTAAACTTTGTTCAAAAACAGAAGTTCTGGTTTTCCATGCTAAGAAAATAGGTGTGTGAATGAGTTTGTCTCGTTTGACTAATTAATTCATGTCCTTCTGCATCTCTGTCAAGTATAAGGAGAAACTTCTTCAGAGTACTGGGAAAAGAAATTCATAAATGTACAGTATACCATGAATATTCATTAAGACTGATTTGCATTTATTTTTGGACTTAAAGTTGTGGTCTGGACTTGGCTTTTAAGTTGCACAAGTAAAAACTTTTCTTTAGATAAACAACGTTGATTATGTTTGTGCAAAGCTGTAAAGTTTTATCAGCAAACTTCTTTAAAATACGTTATTTTTCCAAAACTTTCAACAGGGACCTGATATGAACTCCAGCCTAAACCAGGAAGTGCTTCAAACCTTAATGGTTTAATTTTGATTTTTTTTTTTTCCCCCCCTTAATGAGAAGCCGAACCATTATTTTTACACCATATATCTGATTCAAGTTCAACATAAAAAAAGAAATCATGTCTTTCATGGCCTCAAATATCCAGGAGACCACAAACAGTTTCATTCCTGCCACATATACATGCATACCCTGCAATAGCTAAAGCTGCAAGCACTGTTCTTTGTAGCTGAACCTTGGCCCGCCAACATGATATACTTTGCTTCATATCTTCCTGCCTTCACTTGGGAGGAAGAGGAGTGTTATTGTAAATGGTGGAGGTAAGTTGCTAGTAACGATGGGAGAGGAGGCTTTTACCTTGTCCTGTTTTACCTCTTCCAGCAAATCCTGAGAACAGCCCCTTTATATGGAACGGTTGTGTTTTAGAGTTAGTAGTAGGTTAGGATTTACCAGAAGAAGGGAGATAATACCTGAATCTGAACTGAAGAAACCCCATCCCATTTTGAGTGCACATTAAAATAAATATTTACGTTTAAAGGCTACTTCCACAATGAAGAACTTGGCAATGCTTCTACTCTTCCTGTAACCAATGTAAATGTCTTGTTTATGTCTAGATATCGCGTGTTCCAAAGACATAAGCTTCTGGTCTGATTGAGTTTTATGTTAGCCACTGAGAAGGTGGGGGGAGAATGTCATCTTCTTGGCGCCACTGCATGCCTAGTTGTACTGTATGACTTCTAAAGTCTGAGTTGTCTTCCTTCTCCTCCCCGCACCCCCAGTGTCCTAAGGTGATGAGCTCAAGATGCCACAATTCTTTTTATATACCTTGGAATAAAAGTCTATAATTTTAAAGTGCTGGACAGTAATAAGTCCTGAATTTGTTGAAAATAAACATTTTTAAGAGATTATGGATGTTGCATAGAAGATGCTCCTTGTCTGTTATATTTTTTTCCTAAGCTTCATCCTGTAATCATGTGTTCCTGATTGTCTGGATTATGTCTTTGTCCCCTATCATGTAACTTGAGTCTGTAATTTATGATTTAAATGCTCTTCAGCAAGTGCTTTTCTTCCACTTAATGCAGCAAAAAGTTAGCATCTCCAAACAACAATTTAACAGTATAGTTCTGATAACTTAGAAAATACCAGGTAATATGATAATTAAAGAAATGACCCAGTGATGAAGAAAATACTGTAACATGTGAAGAGCTGAGTTACATGTGCAGATATATCATACTGGCATTTCTTAACTGAGTGCTTTGAATTTATAAGTCTACAGGAATGTAACATTATACAGTTTCTTAATTAAACTTCAATATGTGCTACCTTGTTGACTTAATTTTGTATCTTTGTATTCACAGCACAGATACTTATTGCTTGACTTTAGCTAAATACTGGTAGGCTGCATACATAGATCAGAATCTCAAGAGAGATACTTTCTTTTGGAGTAATCAGTCTTGATTTATGAAATGTTATAGGCAATCATTATTCATCTGGCAAAACAAGCTAAGTACTAGTGGAAAAGAAAACTGCTGAAGTGCTCTGTGGCAGGAGGACAGCGTGTTCATATATATAAAATTTGAAAATATTAGCATTTATATACTCTCTGTGTTGACTTAGCTTTTTTTTTGTTTGCCCAAGATAAAGCTGTTGATGGAGTGCAACTTCAAGTTTTGATAAGTCGGAAGTGATATGAATGTTATTCTAAACCACTGCATGCTTAAAACTCTTTTTCTAATCTTGTTTAATCTTTACAGTTGTGTATGCCTACACCAATATGATATACATAATGCGTATATGTAGTACATAATAATGCATGTATGATATGTATAAATACCTAAATTAACAAAGAAGTACTCTAACTGGAGTAAAAGGGCATAAATTACAAGTTATTTGAGCCTTGCAGCTTTTCTGGTAGAAAAAAAATTCCCACCCAAGTAAAACCAGTGGAAAGGAACATAAACTGAAGACATGATTTAAGATAGTGGTTAACTGCTAAGATTTTTCAATTAACCTGAAGCACGGATCTCAGTTGTCCTTATAAAGCTCTGGATTCCGTGCAATAGATTGGATGTCACTATGCTTGTAAGCTAGTAAGTACTGGATCTTTCCTAGTTCCCTATCAGTGCATTCCTTTGGCAACTGTGGAGTTTTGATACAAGTAAGTTATGTTTTGGCTGCTTAAAGTAATTTGGATACACTGAAAGTAAACTCTGAAACTTTCTTAGGGTCAAGCAAAGGAAGCTGGGAGGTCTTTATAAAGTTTTGTTTTATTCATGGCTTTTTAAGATAGCCCTATGGGGACATGACTAAATAAACTGAGGCTAGGTTAGTATTTGGAGCTCTCTGCCAGGTAAAGCTAAGTCTTTATTACCATACCAGCAAAGTACTCCATACATGCAGCTCATCATCAAAAGAGCAAGCTATTTAGTATAGCTACACAAAGACTGAAATTTTTTGATGGCATGCTTTTTTATCGAGGTAGCAACGATGATCACGTAGGTAAGTTTATACCTCTTAAAGTATGAATCAGTATATAGGACATAAATAGTTTTTGTACCAGCGTGTTCTTAAGACACTTCAGTCTCACTTCGTCCTTATAGATACTGCAAATCTTTCAACTACTCAGTTATTTTTGAACAAGCAAAGTCTTGACCAGAGGTCCACATTCTTTCTCTCTGTTTTCTAGTGGCATCTCTGTGTTATCCTCAACCCACTCTTTGCCTTTCATTGTTACTCTAGCACACCTTTTTTTTTTTTTTTTTCTGAGGGTCATCTCTCATCATAGTTCTGGAGTTAGATGATACTGAATTTTAGTGAACTTCAAACTCTTCCACTCAAATTCCTCTGCATTAAGTTTTTTGCCCTCAACTTGTCAGGGTAAGAGTGACGAAGTTGTCCTCTGAGTTTGTAGAGCTTGAAACCTCCTCCATTTTGCTTAAAGGTTGGCTGTCCTTCTTACCCTGTCCATCCATGTTAAACAGCTTCCTCAGTCATCTTCATCTCTGGCCTAATTAATGAGCAGAAGTAAATAAGTGAGTGTGTTGAACTACCAGGCATAAAAAGGATAAATAAAGGAGGATAAGAAAGGATGACTCTACCTGCGTTTCCTATGGAAGATACTCAAGAGATTTGTCCTGTTTCAGCTTCTAGGGCTGAGATGATGTTTTAATCAAGTGAGGTGGTGATTTAACAAAGTGGATGATACCTACTCAGGAATCTAAAGAAACTTTTGTTTTCAGAAGAATTGCTAATAAATATGCAGTCATTTACTAAAAGTGTGGTTTGTAGCTTAAAAACAGGAAACGTGAAATAGTCAATTGATACTAGTCTCTGAATTACAGATCTTTCAGGTTTAACAGCTACTTTAACATGACAAAAATGACTGTGATGAAAGGTTCATGAATTATGATTATAAGTGGCTCCAATTTTGTGTGTTGTATAAGTTTTATGGCAAATATGTTGTTGTATTTCATTGAGTCCCTCACTACAAAAGCCAACTTTGCAAGAGAAAGGTATGATCTAAATCAATGATTAAAAAGCTTTGTGTGATCAAGTTCTCAATTTCTTGAATGTCAGATTTTAAATTGCTACTGTCGTATGACAATTACGTAAGCTATCATCCCAGAATATTTCTTGAGTAGTGTGATTATTCATTTTCCTTTATTTTGTGTCTGGAAGCAACAACAGAAATTATTGCCTATTGCTTGCTAATATCAACCATTAAAAAAAAAAGTCTCTAGGAAATTAGAGGTATCTCAGTACTGAGGGTAGATGCTAGAATAATTCCAACTAGAAGACAAACTGGCAGGTCTGTACTTTGTTTCCTCTTCAGGGAGACTTTTCTCTTCCTTCCCTTTTAAAATATTGTTCTTATTGCAGCAGGTGAGAATCTTTAGCAAGAATGTGTGAGGGGGAGGACAAATTATTCCTCTAGTCTCTCTGTTCATAACTCTGTCTAGTAACTTGGTAAATAAAAGCTTTTCAGCTGCTTTCATTTAACAAATTTAGATATGTAAGTTGGTGGAGAGTGGATGATCTAGAGTATATGTACTTGATGGAGTTGCCCAAATAAAAAGCAACTCCAGATAGAAGATGATCTAGAAGTAATTTGCGTAGTTACAGGATAAAGACAGTTAACCAGTCCTCAACTGCTTGCTGTGTCCCTCACCGTGCTGCCTGCCTTCTGCAAATAGGAGTATCATAGGCCTATGTCCCCAAGCCTTCTGTCCACACCTGTCACATCCCCCTTCTGCCTCCTTCCCAAATAAACAAACTTGGTCCTTCCTCCCTCTTATCTTCAGCTAGACATGAAGGTGTCCCTTCCCTCCATCTCCCTGCCCTCCAACTGTTCTGAACACCTACAAGTTTTAGCATCTACAGTCAGTTTAGCAAAATGATACGCTATTATGAATAATTTATAATAAAAAGGTACTGGATTATTGCAGGTATGTGTAACACTACCTGTATTTCTTCTGTCACTGACTTTACAGTGCTCTTGACTTGGGAACCTAAGCCTCTGTGAAGTGATGATTTAGAACTGGTTTCTTTAAATGGTATAGCTGCATTTCTGTGGAACAAGGAATATTTCTGGATGTTCTCTAATTTCTTTTTGAATGCATTCAATATGTGTGTTGCTTTTAAAGGAGTAAGAGAAGAAAATGTGTACCAAAGAACTAAAGTTCATATTCCTTTATCGAGCAGGATATTTGGGACTGGTTGTATTCTCGTGTCTCCTGCCCTAAATTTAAAGTAAGGGGTGATGCTAATTTTCCTTGAGCCTTATTTGGAATGTAAATAAGACCTAAGATAGTTGCTGACTATGCAGTTATCTTGTTGTGCAAGGGTTTGTAAATATTTTTTATTTCTTAGTTACAGGGGAGTAGTTGGTCTTTCCTTTTCTTCTCAAAATACAGTCATCCTAATAAGTCTTCCCAAGACTGGAAATTGGGATCCCTTTTCTACCTAATGAGGGTTGATGATGACCACAAACACTGATTTCCTAAAAGGTAATGCAGTGCCTAGTAAACCCTGTGGAAATTACAGGGAATGACAGTGTCTGAATCAGGTTCCAACAGACTTCCTTGGTCCAGTTTCAAGCTTTTCATCTGCAGTGGCATTTTGAGAGAATGAAAGTGCAACTTTAAGTGCCCTGGGACTGTCCCTCAGATACATTTGCAGAGAGACAATATCAAGAGCTTTGCTTCTCTTCCCTAGAGCATATTTACATATTGGCTGTTCACTTCAGAGTAACTGGCTGCTGAACAGACTGCCATAATCGCAGGTGCCTTCTCACCTGAAATAACTCAGTCTTCTGTTCTTAGACTTCATGTTAAATGGGGACAAGTTTGTCTCATTCTGATGCAGTTCTATGAAATCAGTTGGTATGTGCCTGAATTCAATATCCACAACAGCACACCTTCCAGGAGTTTGTTTTTAGACTGTGGAAGAGATGATGGGATAATACTAATCAATACACCATTGGCGTAGTTATGGAGTGTTTGGCAATCTTGGAAGCCTGCAATTGTCATGTAACCTTACACAAGAACCAAGCATTTTCTTCAACTGCAGATTTGAAATATGCATTCTCATAGTCCGTCACTGGGGTATCAGGTTATCTTTGTTCTAGTAGTATTGCAAGAGGTCATAACTTTTTCTTGGTAGTTGATATTTCATCTCTTGCATCCATTTTAGTCAAGAGAAATGAAAGTTTGGGTCAAGAACATTGTAAGCACTCTGTCCTGGTGATCCAGGCCTCTCTGTTACTAAGTATTTTGTATATCAGTATAATCTGAGTGGTATGAAAATTGTGTGACAGACTTAATTGCAGGGAAGGGTGCTGTGTCCAGAAAATAAGTAGCATCTCCACTATAGTATTTACTTGCAAACAAGGCAAATCATCCTCTTCTGTGTAAGAACAAGTTATCTTTTGAAATGGTGCATTCCGCATCGCATTCACCTGCCAGCGGTTTCATTTTGTGTTTCTCTGAATAATCTGGGAGATGAACTCAACCACATTATGCTGGAGAACTAAAATGGAAGATCTAAGATATGCACATAATACCTTCTGGGTTTGAAGGTCTTCAGAGATCGACATCTGCAAGCAAGGAAATGCTTGTTCTTGCCTTCTAGATGCATTCTTAATTCCCATGTTAGACTTTTCTCTAACTTTTGTTCTTCATGGTTATTCATATGGTAAAGTGGAACATAGGCTTTGTGTTTTTTCACTGCCAGTGTTGACAAAGCAGTTTAGACTTGAGGACCTGTTCAGTCTATAGCTGAGCTATAGTCTGCTCAGTCCGTACCTCTAAAATTTAAGTATCGGCTAACAACCTATTTGGTGGTCAAGGAAATGATCCCTCATGGGACAGGAGCTCAGTTTTTTTTATTTTGATAGAACAGTGTTTTGAGCTGCTAGGAATCTGGTTTTGTGGCATTTTTTTCAATGAAAGGGTCTTCCCTGGTAGCTCTTCTGATGTACACTAGAAGAATGAAAGTGTTCCTTCCTGACAGGGTTTTCTTGCCCAAAGTTGTATGTCACCTACATTTGCAGGAAAGTAAACTTTTTTCCCATCTCTTAAGGTTTAGCTATGGTCAAACTGTAGGTCTAGTAGGACTGCCAGGTTCTGTATTGATAGATCCTTTGGTTAATGTCCTTGCTTATTTGCTTTGACTAGAAAAAAAACAATGGGAACACCTAAGCTGTACTAATAACAGACAAAGCCTGTTAGGACTGCAGGAGAGGTTCCTCTCCCAAACTATCCATGACCATGGCAGATTAGATCAGCAATCAGTCAATCTTTCTTAGTGTTAGTGAGGGGGTTTATCAGGTATTTGTAGAGTGACTACTTGGCACTCTTGCCAGTGTTCTGTCACAGTAGCTTCTGGGAATGATAAGACATTTAGTAGAACAGTACCGTGGTCATTATCCTTTTGCAAAGATTTTTGAGACCCAGCTTGGGGCCAGGGAAGAAGGGATGGAGGATCTGAGGAGAGTTGCTTGGAGCCACTCTCAATATATGTGTGCGTATATCTAAGCACTCAGAGAAGTTACATCTTGAACTACAACTGTTAGTATTAACTGTATGTAGATTTACCACCCACCTTCCTTGCTGCTCTCCTAAGAGAGTCTTTTGGTGACCGTAATTTAAAGGAGTTGTAAGTCCTATGACATAGTTTTGCCTTTTATGCCTGTATGAAAGAGTTAGGGTTGAGTTTACTCTCAAAGTACTATTAAATGAAAAAGCTTAAACTGTATTTGTGCTATGGGTATACATACTATATTGACACTGGACTCAGAGGACTGTGGTTAATGTCTAGCAACAATTCTTTCTCAGCATCCTTTCACAGTATGTTTTGTTTGAGCTGCTAAGTATTTTTAACTTAGCTGATTGGGTAATATTTCTGCTTAAATGACTGATGCATGTCAAGCTGCAATAATATAGGCTCACCTCATAAGCAATAAGTATGCTGCTGTTGTAAGGAAGCTGTATTTTTTTTTGAGGGGGAACTGGAGCAAAAACTCTGAATTAATGACAGTTTCATGGGGATTACAGCAAGCAGGAAAGTGTGCCCCAATTTGCTGAATTCTGTGATGATACATACCAACTGTAGTTGACTTAAAAAAAAAAATAAATAAATTTAAAAAATTCCCTTTTGTTGCATTTCCCCACCCTTTTGAGTCATAGTAAATGTTTTAAGAAAATTACCAAGTGAGGAAGGTTCTTTAATTCTTATGTAGCTTCATTGATGGTTCCTGCTCTTTTCTTTGAAGGTAATGATCATGGTTGGCATTCTTCAGGGAAATGTTTGTAGTCCACACGTTCTCATGATCTCTTGTCCTTGCTTAGTAATTTAATAGTGACTACCTTTCTCTATGAAGTTCTGTGCTAAGCAATTAGAAGCAAGGAGTTAGACGTGTTAAAATTTCTTGTTAAAATTGTGGTGGTTTTATTTTGCCTTTGAAGCTAATTTGATAGAATATTACAGCTCTTAGGTAGATAAGATGAAGTCTTTAATCTCAGTTTTCCCATTTGATGTTACCTGATGCTGTCTATTGTAAGAATAAAAATAACACATCCTCCCCCCACCCCCACTCCAACAAAACCCCATTTCTTGACTTTTTCCTTGTTCAGTCTTTGCTTGAGAGAATACTTCATTCTGCAGGAGTAGTTACAATACCAAGGAAGAAATTGCAATTAACGTTGTTTCAAGAAACCATTAAAAGAATGATGGACTTCTTGTAATAGTATATCTGAATCAAGAATTGTGCCAGAATCCTTTGTATAATTTTTGGGCATAATAGAGTTACTCCTTTATGATAGACTGCTGAAAGGGGGAAAGTGTCTTGAGCATATACTGGTGTTGTCACATTGATTCCTTTTAAGATGGAAATCAGTATTGTTTTTCTCTTACTGTTGATTCTATGCAATGTTTTAAAGTTTCTTACTTATGAAGTTATTGTCTCAGAAATATTAACCCTTTATTTGACTGCTTTCTTTCAGAGATGTGGTACTGGGTTTTCCTCTGGGCTCTCTTCTCCTCTCTCTTTGTCCATGGTGCTGTGGGAGTATTAATGTTTGTGATGCTGCAGAGGCATAGGCAGGGGAGGCTGATCTCTGTCATTGTGGTCAGCATTGGATTTCTGGGTTCTATAACTGGAGCAATGATAACCAGTAAGTCTGTCTTTTGTTGTATGGTTCTTTTTTTCTTTTTTTCTTTCTTATTTTACATCTAACTTCTAAAAAGAAAAAAAACCCACCTTTTTCTTAGTGATTTGTTAATTGTTTATTTTGCCTTAGTTATATAGCTATCCTAATGATAATGACAGCTGAGTTGCTCTTCTATTGTGTAAAGATAAAACTACTATAAATTGTTAGAGGAGTGCAGAAATTATTCTGCTCTTTCATTTTGGAATTATTGGGTACCAAGCTTTTCAAAAGGTGTATCCTCAGCAGGTAATATCTTCTGGGGATCAGGAAGAGCAGTCCTGTTCTACCATGCTTGTTGCAGACTTTTTATCAAAGGTTTCTGATTAAGGTCACCTCTTAGTACCCTAAAGCCACGAGTTTCTCTTGGAAATGAGGTCCTGATCCCATTGGTGGCAAGGCTGAATTCCTGCTTGCTTCCTTGGGCCTGCTGGAGGTTTTTAAATTGCACCTGAATAGGATGTTGCTTTCTTAAAAGAAATAAAGGTGCAATGTAGGTAGTGATGTACAACTAAGAAAATTGTTTGTTTGGAGAAGTTAGACTTCGGTCATGGATTTGAAAGAACTTTCCAGTCTTGGCTTGGCCAGAATGTTACTTTCTAATTTATTTGGGGTAGGGTGGAAAGAGNAAAAACCCACCAACCAAAACCAAAAACATTAAGCTGTGCTGCTGTTCTAGGTAAAATGCTCTTTGGCAAGGGCATCTGGTACAGAGTTTCCTGTCATGTTAGTCTAATGTCTACCACTTGATACACCTTAGACTTTTTTTTTTTTATTTCTTGACATTAGCATCTTATCTGTGGATACAACCATTTTTCTATTAAAGCAGCATGCTGAAAGATTTACAGAGCTATAGTTGAAACCTATGCTCGTCATTAAAACATTGCAGAAAGCAGGAGCACTTTATGTAGTAAAGTACAGAAGTGTCACACCTGACCAAATATGGCACACAAGTGATGTTGCCAAGAACGTTTTGAGGACATGCTGCTTAGCTGTTTTCATCTAGAGTTGCTAGATGAATGGTATCAGATGCTGGTTTTCCATGTTTCCTAAGAGATTTCATTATCTGTGTCAATACTGAAATATATGCCATAAGATCAGTAGGACACTTTATTCAGTCTTTGGCTTTATCGTATCCAGCTATGTTTATCTAGCTTATAAATAGACTACAGTAGCTTTCCCAAGCAAATAAGAACATGGTGAGTTTTCTGTCTGGGGGTGGGGAAGAAATAGTGAATATTATTTTCACAGGAAAGAAGCTTGTGCTTTGTTGTCTGAAACAGTACAGGTAAGGGGTTCTCAATATTAAAATTAAGAATTGAATGGGGCCTATGTTAACCTGAGCACTAGTTTCTGCCCAAAGATTTTCAGTGTTGTTGACAAGATGGTCTAACCTGAAAGGCCTTTGAGGGTAGGAAACTATAAATCTAGTTACCTCGTAAACTGTAGACAAGCCTTGATGCCTTTCATTCCTATTTTTCTGTGTACTGCCCAGATTATCAGAATAGTGATATCACTTCAGCTTTGGACACATTCATGGATGATTTGTGACAGATTATTTCTTATTTATACTGAAAGCCCTTCTTGCCTGTTGGTTTCAAGGTTAAATAAAAATGCAAATTTCATTAAAAGTTTCGTTAAGACTTTCCTCAAAAGGTTGTCTTAATTGCTGTATATTTCTCAGTCTAGAATGTCCATCATTTAACAACAGTATAGTTCAGTATAACTTTTTTTTTTGCTAAGGTGAGATGGAACCAACTGAATCCCTTGCTTTTTTTGTCTTATGATTAAAATGGCAGTGGCTCTATTACAAGGTCAATCATGTATGAGCATTTCTGAAGAACTGAAGATAGGCAATGTGATGTTGGAATATGTAAGCAGAGACTTTTACAGTATTCTGTTGCGGGGAAGGTTCAGGTTCAGTGTTTCTCAAATGAAAGTACTGTGTGTCTTTTATCTATGCATAAAAAGAGGAGCAACGCAGTTGTATCTTTGGCATCTAATTTTACAGGTCAAAAAATTTAACAAGTGAGTAGTACTGTGTTTGTGTAAATTCACCAGAGAATTTCTGCAAGCTTAGACTATAGACTTGTTATGTGGTTCGCAATGGTTTTGCACAGGGCATTGCAATTTGGATAGCCAAATACTTCTACTTTCAGGTGTTTTTGTTTCTGGACAGCAGTGTGTTGTTTCATACCAAAAGAAATTCTGTGGGGACCTTCTGAAGACAAATTATGGTGACAAAATATTAAAGTGAGGATTTTTAATAGCTGTTGTGCTACAAACTGGCATGCAAGTTGAAGTATTTAGTCGTTCAGATATGCCTGGTCCAGTGCTTAAGAAATTGAAATAGCAAACTGACTTCAATTTCCATTTTGTATTTCCAGTTCTCTGTATCATTTGTGTAGGTGAATGAATACAGTATAGATTATTAAATAATACAGGTTTAATTTTGCTCAGGTAGATCTTTCAAACTTTCTGGCCTTCTGGGATCTGTTTACCAGCATGTAGAAGAGCAGGAAACCCCTCAGTTTGTAGGCTTTGAAAAATTATGGAACTTAATGGTTATAAAAAAGGTATACAAAATTACTAAATAGCAGTGGATGGTGTCAAAAAAAAACCCTAGACCAACAACAACAAAAAACCCAAACTACCAGAAAACCAAACACCCCCAAACCCCGGAACAGATAAATGTCAGGCAGTTTGACAGCAAGGATTTTAGCTGTATTTCATCCAGAAAGGTCTGTTTTTCCTCCTTTCCCCAAGCACACTCCTTTTTGGTGACATATTCTCATTTTTCTCATTGGCAGCATATTGTAGTATACTTTGGCTCTGTGCCAATTGTGCTGGGTAATGCATTACAGGCTGTATTGCACACTGTTATTTGATGAGTATAAACACATCATTATCAAACTAGCAAATTTTTATGGTTTTATTATTGATATTTTCCATAATATCTGTGTTTTCTTAAGAAGCCAAAAATTTCTGTTATTGATTAACTAATAGCATCAAATTCTAGTATCCCAATTTGGCTGATTTGAATTCACTTCGAGAGTTCAATCACCAAAATAATTTTAATGTCAGTACTGGGCTCAGTCTAAAGGATCTCTTTTCGTATTTTGAGAACAGATAGTCAAGGAACAAACGGAAAAGCTTATGCAAGGTAGCTGAGTGAAATACCATAAGGCTAGCCTTCTGGTGAGATATTTCTGACAAAATATACTGACAGAATATGTTGTTATTAAAAAAAACCCCAAACCAAACATCCAAACTTACCTAACAGTCTGATTAATAGTGTTTTTAAATACTCTTATGGTCACAATTATTAGTGAATTCTACTCTTCCTAAAATTTTTGTAAAAATGAGGTGTTGCTTTTTTAAGATGTCAGACGGTTCAGATACAGATTGTACTTTCAGAAAATCTGTTGGGACTTAATGTATTTCTGTGTCACTAATGGGTTTTTTGATCACTTCAGCAGACTATTCCTGTTAGTGACTATGCAAAAAACAAGAAAATTCCAAATATTAACTCTTGCCTATTTAAAAAATTGTAGTGGCTTTTCAGTTTTCTTTGAACCTGAAAAAGCCTCTGAGATCTCTGAAAGCATTTAATTATGATTAAATAGCATCTGAAGGTCTATAATTAAATTTTGGGTTTTGGTCTTCAGGAAAAATTCATTCATTCTGAAATAAAGGACAATAAACATAATGTTTGTTCTTTAGGCAGGTAAAGCAAGCACCGTATAGAAAATACCAGTGCAGAAAGTATTAAATAAAAGCTTCATTCTAAGTGAACTTCTGAGGTTTGGATTGAGTAAACTTTTTACGTATGGACACAGCTGTAATACAAGCCTGTATTTCCTTTTTTGAATTAATGTTTAATGTCCTTAAAAAGCTCAGTAGTTGTTTGAGCAGAAAATGCTGTTCATCATTAACATGTAGGTTTTTTTGACTGATTGATAAGAAGACTTATCTTTTTCTCAGGGATTTGCTTCAAGATGTGACAGCTATATGTTTGCTCTGTGACTTTTGTTCTTCAAATGCATGTGATTAAATTCAGTATGTGAAAGACACTAGAAGGGAGTTAGTAGCAGCTGGCTTTTTTTACAGTGCAGTATTCTGTTTCTGGTTTATGCTGGCCATTTGATGTTATACTTTAAATGGGAATTTGCACACAACTGTACAAGAAAGTCTCTTAATTTTTAATGTGTTATAGCTCAAAATTTAATCATACTGCTTAGAAATTCTCATGCACATTCATGGATAACAATGCAATACTTTGATCTCTTTCATGTTTTGCTTGATTTGCTAAAAAATTGTTAACAATTTAGTAGCTTCAGAGAACTAAACTGACACAATATGACCAGGTTATTCAACTGAAATATTAAATGAAGCTGATAAATATGTGTTTACAGTTACTTTGTAGATACTAGCAGTTTTACTGTTGTTGTCTTCTCCCTGCCTGTACAAGCAATATTAAACCGTGCTTCAGACTTGGTCAGCTTTTAGAGGATTTTTTTTTTTTCCTACCTTTTCAAATTAGCAGAAGGCAAAAATGTAA
>VYXH01009902.1:136876-148869 GCA_013397275.1 Burhinus bistriatus | reverse complement strand
AAAAAAAAAAAAAAAGATTTGTAGATGTCTACAGGGAAAACAGCACGATTCAATTTTCTTAAAACAAGCAGATGTTGGAAAAGTTGATCTGGTTCAGTTGGGAAGGAATTAAATAACTAGAACCATACAAGCAAGATTAATAATTCTGTAATGCCATGAAGTAATACAGCTTTTGGTAATATTCTATAAATAGCTGATGCATAGGCACAGTAAATAATTTGTCACGTATTTCAGTCTTGGCTTTTTCTGTGATTTGATCATTGTTTTTCTTGTGATTCTTAGGTGCTGCAGTAGCTGGAATTTACAGAGTAGCAGGAAAGAATATGGCTCCCTTAGAAGCTCTTGTCTTTGGTGTTGGACAGACAGTACTGACATTAATTATTTCATTTTCAAGAATTCTTGCAACACTTTGAGACTTATGTAGAAGGGGAAAAAAATCAACTAAAGAAATATTTAATCTGAAGAGAAGCTTCCTGAAAGTGGATTCATCAATTTACGAACTTGAATTCTAGTGCAAGAGAAAGGAAGCTATCTGGAACCTGCACTACAAATCTAGAGGTTCAGTCAAAAGAACAGACTGTCCTCTAGTGTCTGAATTGTTGTACTTCTGCGCTGCGCCTTATGTGCCTCAATCACAGGCAAGGTGCAATACATGTGTGCGAAGTTGAGATAAAGCACCTTGAATAGCTGCCGGTCAGGTTAATGCTTGGTGATAGGATCATTGTTCTTAACAGTGTTGTAACAAAATAAAGGGACGCCCCTGAAAACTGCTGCATGTGCCAAACTTGGAGTGTAATGCTTAACTGTTGGTTGGGTGAGCTTTGAAATTGAAATTGTAATTGTAGAAGAATGCTGTGAACATACAGTCTACTTGAATTCAGGTAAAATAGCAAGATAACTGACTTCTGTATTAGCAGAATCTCTTTGAATGCTGAATATTCTTATTCAGCATTCAAAGCAATTGTTAGGTCTGTTTTGAAGTGTAGATAAATATTGATAGGGTTTAAGAACCACAACTTTAGCAACCCTGATGTAATTAGCATTACGTGTAGAATGGCTCATAGCAGTTTTCTGAAGCTCAGCACATCATATCTTCATGGTTTTGGCTTTTCAGAAACCAGTAGTTTAAGGAGACTGTATGAGGGTTACTAAGTACAACCTGTTGTGTATGCACAAACAAATCTTAAATTCATGCTTTCCTTGAAATTATTTTGTCTTAAACAGAGACAGTTACCAGCCCTTCTGAAAACCTCAGAAAGGCTACTTGTTGCAAATGAGCTCCATATATTTATTTAAGCACTGATAGGACTCTTAATCCTACATGTATTCTTTAAAGAACACAGAAATATAACAGACTTTAAGAGATTACATCTACGAGGAAAACGGAGAGATAAACCATGATATACTGGTTTTCTACCAAACAAAAATGTTGAGTTTAATGAAATAGTTGCTATACTCCGAAAGTTTGGAATTGGGGCAGCTTTAATGTATTTACTACCTTGTTTCTAAACACTTTGTATCTTTGGAAAGATTAAGATACCTGGAACTTTCAAGTATTTAGCTTTCAGTAGAGCTTGTGCTTTTCTAGCTTAGAAGGGACAGTATTGTTGTGCATGTGAAATGTCTTAAATGTGAATAGACATTTTAAGTCTAATTACTAATTATTTATGAAATGCAAAATTTAAAGGGCACAAAGTTCTGTGTGAGGAATAAGGGATCTTTTACATCTATCCTCAACTGAATGCTTTTCAGCAGTCAGCTTTTATTGCTGACAGGAAGAGTAAATTTCTCAAAGGTTTTGCTGTTAAGATGTCAGAAAGACTTTCAGAACTGTTAAAACCACTAGCACCTACTGTGCAGGTAAAAGAATATGGTTAAAATATAACTTACAATCCAGACATATTGCTTAGTGCTTGAAAATATTATAATTAATTAACCTGTCTGCCTTTACTTTACTCCACAAACTTTTTTTTAAAGTGCTAAGGATGCTAAATTTTTTTTTTTCTTTAAAAGTATTTAAGTTTTATTTAGAAAATACACAAAGTTATGGACTTTGCAGGGAACAAGGTAAAATATAGGTTTATAAAACTCAGTGTTATACTTTGGCTATGAATCGCTTTAAAATGCGGCTGAATATGTATATGCTCACTATTTTGAATGTCTTCAAAAACTTATTTATTTTTCATGGTTTGGTTTTTTGTCTTGTAGCTTTTTTACTTTCTGCAGATACTTTTTGGCATAACAATCATTGTACTTTAGTAGACAATGAAATTATTACACCTGTAAAAGGCAATTTAAACTTCTCCCCATTTTCTTAAATTATGAGAAAACTGGTTTCAGGTATTTAAGTCACATTGAATAATAAAATAATTGAAGATATTTCTCCTAATGTGCCTTGTTACATATATTTTTAGGGGAGAGGATTTAAAAAAACTAATTTACTGTATCTTCGTTCTTATTCTATTTTTGCTATTTCTAGTTAATTTTGTTATTTGATATAATGTCTTAGTCAACAGACACTAAAACATTTCTGTTTGACAACCTGGAAATGCTTGTCTGGATCAAAACCAACCGTTTCATGAAGCACTGTGTTTGGTAATTTCAATTGTCTCATTACTTTACCTCACACTCTAAACTCCTTCCCAGTTTCCAAATTTCCTTGAGCATCTCGATTCTTATTTATTGTACGAGGCTATTATGCTACCACTGATCAATGGCTTGCTGTCTTTCACTAAGTTAAGCTATAACAGACTACTGCTAACTTATGAAATGCATATACAAAATTTTTATTTATGAATTTCATTCTTAATTTTAATTGCATTGCCAATGAAATTGTTGCCATTGTAACCTTCCTCCTTTGACAAGGAGGCATCTTTACAGATGTAAAGTTACCTCCCTCCAAATAACTTTTATTGCATAGATCATTGTAATCACTTTTAAAACATCATTTAGGTTGTTTAGGTGCTTAGTTGTCTCTGCTTTATATGGCACTATTGCTTGGCAGCAATGAATAGGCCGTTAATATAATGCCTAAGTGGCTTGACAGAGACAAAGTTATGTATTTGATAGAAAGATGTTTTTAACTGTTTTTTGTGAGGAATATATGAGGACATATAGTTTGTCTACAAAGTATTCTTTGGTCATAGCACGAACTTACTGCATAACTCCAGCAGTGAAAGGAAATGTGAGTAACTGGCCTTATGTCTGTGAAACTTTGAAGTTTCATTCTACATCCTTAGGAACAGCATTGTTAAACATAAGGTGCTGTAGTCAGAGTGCAGCGTATGCTTGTGTGTATATATATATATATATACACGCATGAGTGATGGTTTTGGGTGTTTTCTATACCTTACACACACTAACAATTGAAATAACTTGTCCAAGAAAAAGAAAATTACTTCAGATAACCTTTTTTTTTTTTCTTCCCTCTTGCTATTAGACTACAAAGATATCGTGTGTGTGAATGGCATTGATGGTACTCTGGTTCCCTTTGGACAATGCAGTGTTGTGCACATGTCCACACAGGATCTTTTAACGCTATCTTCAAACAGCTCTGCCTGTCTCTGCATTGTATCACTAGGCACATTCTGTGTATTGTTAATGATTAATTTCTAGTAAAGAAAAATAATACATCAACACAATTTAATCTTTGGATTATATTTCCAAATAATTATTGTCTTTCATTTCGTGGGTAATTCTGAGTTTATGAAACTAATCTGTGTACCATGACTAGCAATGTTATTTGAAGTTTACTGTTGACAGTTGTGGTTTGTTTTTTTAAAGAAACCAATAATTTAACCAGATTTGAATGTTCAACATGGACCAAAGAGAGTAGTCCTGATTTTGTGTAATGTAGCTTTCTATTTTTGAAGTACACTGTTCTTATTACTCTGAGGGAATGAGTATTCATCTTCAACATATTGCACATTGATATTTATTTTGGTTACAATTTCTATTTGACTTCTGTTGGTGAGAAGGCATATATAATGTCATTTGAGTGGAAGCTGTAATGGAGTCTAAGCTCTAATAACTATAACAACCGATTCAATTGTTCTGTTTTAATTTAATGTATTTCATGCACTAAATGTGTTCTAATAATGCCTTTCCTGCACTAAATCAGAATATTATATCATGAGCATATAAAGCTGCATGGTTTTGTACATAGCCATTCAACATCACACATTTTTAATTCCACATAAGTGATTAATTTTTTTCTTCAGACGCAATATTCCTAGGTGTAACAAAGTGTGGGTGAATGGGGGGGGGGGGAGTATGTGACTAATAAGGCTTAGAAAAACAATTGTGAACGTGAGAACTTTTTCAGTTACTCTTCTGTTTCTGTAAATGCGCTTTTTCATCATATGTATATTTCAGTTAAGGGGAAAAATGTGGAGATTGGTTGTTAGGATGAAAACTGCAACCTAACTTAATTCCAAGCAATTTCAGATAAAATGAAATTCTGAATTTTGTTCATAAATTATAATGAAGTGCTACATCTATATAAGTGCTAGAACATAACTTTGAGCACTACCTTTTGAATTATTTCTTTTTTTTAACCTCTAGATTGGGAGCAGCTCAAGGTGAAAAGGCTGTTTAAATCCTCAGCTGTTGCTTCAGAAGAAATAAATGTTCTTTGTGTACAGGTGAATTTAACACAGCTGAAAATCCAGTATTGGGTTAAAAGTCAAATTTTTGGTCACACCTTGGTCGTTCTGTTACAGCAAAGAAATCTTTAGCTTGGCTGCACTAGTTTGTGTACTTAACTGCACATCCTTTGGTGAAAATGAAGTTGCCATAGAAGGTAGACTTAACATAGAAGGTAGACTTAACCTGAGTACATACCACTTGATATCCTGTGAGAAAGATTGCGTCCTGACAGTATGCTATTTCCCACACTTGTGCCTAGAGTTATACTTGAAATCAGTTTCTGCATTAAGTTTAAAGGTAATCACAAAGATATCTCAAAGTCTGCAAAGACGTTACTGCTTAGGGTATTCTCCCAGTATAGCAGGTGTTAAAACAATTATACTCTAAAGTAATGATCTAAAGAAGGACTTTCTTTCAGGAACACACTTTTTTTTTTCCAGTTCCAATTGTTCATCTTGTAGTTACTGAACGCTTTAAGAAGTTATTGCATGAATACTAGTAAGATTTGCCAGTTGTTAAAAGAAATGGATAGTATGTACTTTTGTGCTGCTTTTGTGAATTGGAAAAAAAAAAAAAAAAACAACCCAAAACCTGTAAGGCAAAATAAATACTGAAGAGATATTTTCAATAAAATAAATAATACTTGATTGATATAAATGGCATTCCTTCTGATTTGAGATCTAACTTTTTAAGTTTAGTTCAGGTATTTAATATCACCATTGTAAAATCTGTTTCTAGACTATCCATCAATATAAGGTATATTGATGAGGCCACCAGAGCTAAAAATTTAAAACCTTTTAAAATTGCTTGGCTGGAGCTTGCTTGGCTGGAGGTTATTACTTGTTTGAAATGTACTTAACTCTTATACAAATAATGAAGTTTTGAAAGTCCTTAGTATTTTGAGGGTTTAGAGGATAATCAGGTATTTACGTAACTAAACTTTTGACTGTGGCAATATATAAAATAGCATATAATTCTTCAGAACTGCTTACAGAAACCACTGAAGATAGGTACCTATTTTACAGTTAGAAAAAGACTGCAGTTTAACATCTGTGTTAATAACTATAACAGTTGTACTATAAGCTTTACAAATACAATCAGTATTATAATCATTTGGATTTGGCTGAGCAAATAAGGAGGACAGGAAAAAGGGAATTTGAAAATCTTTAAAAAAAGAAAAAGGCAAAAGGTATCCATTAGTCCACTGACAAAATTGTGCCCCTCCAGTACTGTTTTCCATCAAACATGACTTAAACAGTAGATCATACACAATGCAACATAATATGTCTCCATGGATACAACGCATTCTGCAAATTTATATTAGAAATAAATGTTCATATTTTCACTTGAAGTTACCTGAGCTAAAGGATCATGACCTAGACATTGTTATGAAGCTCAAAGATAGCAAGAACAGTGATGGAGAAGAGTAATCTAACATGTCGTTGATTTATGCTTTGTAATTGACTATATTACACTGCGAAAAAGGTCTTCATTTTGAGTTGTGGGTGTTCTGCATGTTCATGTAACGGTTTAGCTCCAATTGAAAAAAAAAACCCTACTTTAATGGGTGACATTTAAGCTGTAAATACTGTATATTATTATCTTTCATTTTTTAAGAAACTTTTTTATTTCCCTATTTGTGTACAGTTCTCTGTGTACATAGAAAAGCCCCCACAACATTTTGAGAAATTTTGTAGTTAACTTTTGTGTTTTAATTGCAGTAATGATCTAAACATGTCCGTTTGGCTGTTTAGTTCTGTTTTCACTGTATGCTTTCAGGTTCTTTGAAAAGCAGCAATAACAGCTGGACAATTATTTAAAGTAAAACTCTTTTCTGTACAATTTCCGCTTCCATGCTTTAGAATGGAGGCACAGTGGACCACTTGTTCAATTGTTAGATTTCAAGAGCCTTTAATTAGTTATCTTTTTTTGTGATAGGAAATGTTTCGCAGTAGTGCTTATATCGAGAATTTACAAGTGAAACACAATTTTCATGCTTATTTATTTGTTTAAAAGTTTCTGTTAAAATATTTTCATAAACTTCCCATAGTTTATTGCATGTGCTTATAAATAAGTAGTCATAAAGCTATGCGTCGACTTCTGTATGAAATACTCTGATAAGAAAAGTTTTACATTTTGTGAACCTGATTGAAATGTACAAACGTACACACAAAATAAAGCTAAACTTAATACTTGAGTGATGCACTTTCTTCTAGACTGTAGTGCTGTGTTCCTGCAAGCATTTTATTTCTGCCTTATAGATAGAAAAAAAGCCCTCAGTAGGACGTATGGTGGCACAAGACTAAAATGTGTTGTGGTTGAGACTTTCCATTTCTCCATTTTTTTTCACACATTATTTTAGTATCTACGGCCTCTGTTTCTGATAGTTAAATTCTAGCATGTGGGATAAAAGATGCCTGAGCAAATGAAACACATGTAAGTGGCTAGTTAGAACAGAAATTGAGGCGCCTGCTTTTGTGGTTAAAATAAAGATTTGTTTATGCAACTGGATATACATAGTTTAGAAAACAAATTGGTTGCAGAAATGAAAACCAGACTGATTCAGTTCATCAGATTTTTCCACACTGCAAGCTGGCTTAATATGCTGAGTCAGCATAATGTCAAAGTTTTTTATCTAGGTTATTTTTTTTGTTGACCTGCTGAGGTATGTAGATGCTTTTGACACGTGTACTTTGTCTTTAAGGAAGTCTAATTCACCATAAGCATGTTAGTCATTACCTCTTGGAGATGCCATTTTGACAAAGTAAAATGTAAGCTTAGTATTGCCTATTTTAAATAAAAGATACAGTTTTATTTGCTTTATATTTTATTAAAACAGTCTGAGAACATTCACAAGTAAATCTGTATCCTTTCCATGCAGGCTGAAAGTACTGCTTTTAGAGATGGCATCATAATAGCTAATTTCTCATGAAGAGCTTAGGGGGCTTTTAGAGAGTATAAAACCAGGTTGCTGTATCTTGAAGTAGTGGTGGATTTTTTAATTTTTTTTTTTTATTGGGTGCATTTGGGGATTTTTTTGTTGGGTGGTTTGTTTTGTTTGGTTTTGTTTTTTTTTTTAATTTGTGAGTTAAAGTTGCTTTCAAGATGAGTTTTTATTGCAAGTGGTGGAGGCACAAGAAGGGAAATTAGTCTGGAGGAAAAAATGCAAAATCGCTGAATCTTCTGATTATAAACTCTGGAGGAACTCGTGTAAGGTACAATGCAATATTGCGTAAAAGTATAAGCTTTCAGAGTAACTGCCAGAAGCAAGTAGCTACTTTAATGTTGTACCCAGCGTGGACTAACGGCCTCTGCAGAACAGCTGGGTACCTTTGGGGTCTGCCTCTGACCACAGGAGGGATGCCTTGCTGCTGTGGTGCTGCCTGCCCTGTGCTGTCGCGGGAACATCTGTGAAGAACTGAGCTGTGTCTGCATTGGGAACCAGGGGGACAACAGGAGCTGAAAATGATAGAGCTGCTCCAAGGTAAGTCATCCCCACTCCCAAAATGGAGCCCTCTCTCTGGGAAGAATGATGTCCAAATGACATTTCTAGTATGCCAAAATGGCTCGTTCAGAACTAGTTTGGGCACTTTTTTTTCCTTTTTTGGAAAAAAAAAAAAAGATGTGTTTATTTCTAAGACATATTTGCTCCTGAAAAAACAGACTTTCTTGCTTTCTAAGCGGCTTACTTTCAGGAGTGGTGTTAAGCCATTGCATCTTACGTTGCTTCACAGACAGGTTTTTGAATTGGTTTCACTCTTTCTGACGCACAAGAGAAATAGTTTCATCTTTTCAATACCAAAACTAATTAGCCTGGTGAGGTAGATGTTACCAGAATAAAACTCCACGTTAATATGTTTTATATATTACAAAATATATAATGTATCTACATGCATATATGTAGATACAAATACAGATGTATAATACAGAATTTTATATGTGTGTCCATGGTTAGTTGAACTTCTCATACTGGCTATACTTGTGTAAATAATGGAGGTTTTTTTACCCTTTCTTTTAAAAATGATACCTAGTATCTCTAGTAAGCTTGGACGCAGAAGTATAGTGTAGGTGGAGCTTGTTCAACCGTAATATAGGATATATGTTTAAATTATTCAGAGAGCATGAAGACCTGATTTTTACTTGGCCAAATTAATTATGACATGTATTAGCCTAACTGTGTTGATGGATTACAGAACGACACTGGTTAGTGGCATTCCAGGCATGATAGATATTGGCAGTAGCAGTGGTTTTTTAAAATTGTTAAAAGCCGAATGAAAATATTGTTGTAGAATAGCAGCTTTATCAGTAGAAGAGGAGCCAGAGTAATCAATTGTCTGAGCATATAGTTTCCTATATTTAAGATGTTATGTATTGCAACACGACTCCAAAATGAAAGTTATTCCTTTGCACAGTGCCTAACTATCAGCTGATAGTGGTTGCATTTTACTTTAAAGCTGCCTAAACTGTCCCTGGTGTTATTTAGAGAAAAAAAAAAAAAAAAAGGGAGGGGGGGAGATGTTTCTAATGCCTGCGCTATTTGTTCTTTCTTCAGTGCTGTTGCAGTTGCAGCTAATGCATGCCTGTTTCAAAAGCTTACTGCGTGTATCTTCTGCTTTTAGTACAATTCCTAGTATCCTCCCTCATTGTAGGATTTAGGTGTTATTTGTTGTCCACTAATTATTCAGCATGAGCTGTTGCTTTGTTTTTTGTCCAGCCACTACCTGGGAGAGGTGTGCAGCCCAGTTCCTAGCACTGGGTAACCTAGTGCTTTAGTCTCTGACCGTTCCGCTGTTGTGCTACCATGCACACATGTGACCTACCCCAAATAAGCTATAACTAATGTAAGACAGTAGAAAACAGTCATCTAAAGACAGGATGGGAAATACAAGGTAATACACAGCATTGTTGATAGGGTTTAAATAATGATTTTTTTAAAGCTGTAATATCCCGTTATCGCGAAGCTAAGTAACTTGAGTGATTAGGGATGAAGCATAATGGTGTTTGAGAAGTTAATGACTGCTAGATAGTGACATGACAGGCCCATTGGATGTGGGTGAAAATACCTTGATAATGTAGATGGCTTGAGTGGCACAAGCTATGGAATACCTTCAAACAAAAGCATGGGACTTAGATGGGATAGAGAGCAAGGGATGGGGTGGCCAAGACCTAGGAGGCACTGGGTCATGGCAAAGATCTTTGTAGTGTATGAAAGGGAGGGAGCAAACAAAGGTGTATTTTTCAGGCCTGGGGAAAAAAGGTACTGCAATAACAAGAGGGTAGATGGCATGAGCTTCATCGGAAAGGCTAGTTTCCAACTTGCTATCTGTAGGAGAAATTTATTATGCTAAACATAAAAATGTAGATATCCACATCAAAGATCATGCCTCAAGTTTACCATTTTGAATGATGGCAGTGCTGTCCAGGGAGGGAAAGTAAGTAGTGAGATACAAAAGAAAAGAGTAAAATATCCTGCTGGAAGAATTAAAGACAGGTTCTAGGGAGTCTTCATACTTCACCCAGCACTCCTTCACAGTCAGGTGCTACACGAAGGCACACATCCAGGGCTGTTGCCCTCATGTAGGAGGGATGCTTCCTCTCATAGAGTTCCTATTTTGTGTTTTTCAGGGTCCCACCAGTGCAGAAAACTCCTGCCCCTGTTGAGTAATGCCAAAATAATTAATTTCAAAACTGTTCAAGTTCAAATAATATTTAACTTGTTAGTTATCTAAATTTTTAGTTTAGGGAATATTAGAACAGGTGCCTTGCCAAATCAATCTTCCACAAATTCAAGAAAATGTTTTCTTGAGTGTTTTTAAAACAAGCAAAAAGCCAACAAAGCATTAAGTACCTTACTGCACCAGATCATATGCTCTGATTTTATTTTTTTTCCTAATCTTGAAGAAATAGATAATCCTTACATTATGAGGATTATTATTGTAAAAGAATTGGATGGTTTGTTTCTCTGGCACAGTAACTTGTCTGGTGTTTAAGTAAACCGCCTGCAAAGCAAAAGTTCTGTCACTAGGTGGTGATCTTGGCCTGTGCATGCTTTCTCTCCTGTCTCCCTTCTCTCCCCCTTTCCTCCCACACCGCCCTTCTGGATAATGACCAAAGCAATAACTCTCACCTTCTCTTCTGTTTTAATGCTGCTTCTGAATATTATGTCTACAAAGGCAACAATTCTTAACATTTAAAGGCTTAGGGCAAACTGAAACAACTCATCCTCCTCTTTTTTCCTCTCAAATTTATCTTTGCTTATGATGTCTGGTACTCAAGGCATTATTTATTATTTATGGCTGGTAGTGTTCTTAACATTGTGCTATATAACATGAATACTTCTCAAAGTCAAAATAAAAACTAAAGGAGCAGATGAGAAGCTGGAACACTTAAATGTTAAATTATTCTTTACTTGACTAGCAGAAAATAATATTTTTTTTTTTTTTTTTTTGTAATAAGGGAATAGCGCGATGGTGTATTGGTTTGGGAATCCAAGGCAAAAACTTTTGCCTGGTGACAGGTGGTAAGGAAACAGTAAAAGCGAGAGGGGGCAACCAAGTGGGACAAAAGGGAATCTGTCTTTGAGACTTTATTTGTATTTGACTTGCTACAGTGTGTGTTTTCTTTGGTACGCTTCTTTCTTTCCATGTAGTGCAGCTCTAACTTGGCACCTTTTACAGGCATCCAGTGACAAACTGGGAATTTTTCAGGAATTTACTAAACGTGATGGTTTTGTCTTCTGTATTTGCTAATGGAAGTTGACACTCAGACTTTCCCAGCTAAACATTAGACTCAACGGTGTTAGTGGACGGCCATTGCATTAAAGCTTGCTATCATTCCATTGTGTATTTCAGAAAGTGAAGTCCTCGTTGGCTTTCTCATTGGTCAGGTTCCTCTGCTCCTAAATATGAAACATGTTTCTGAAGCAGAGATTTTAGAGGTATTAAAATGTGAACAAAGCTCAAATTCTAGTCAGACAGGCAAAAGAACAGCTAGAACTTAACCTGGCCACTGTTGTAAGATACAACAAAAAAGGTTTTTACAAATACATTAACAACAAAAAGAGAGCCAGGGAGAATCTCTACCCCTTATTGGATGCGGAGGGGAAGGTTGTCAACAAGGATGAGGAGAAGGCTGAGGTACTTAATGCCTTCTTTGCCTCACTCTTTAATAGTAAGACCAGTCATCCTCAGGGTATTCAGCACCCTGAGCTGGAAGACAGGGAAGAGCAGAATAAACCCCCCATAATCCAAGAGGAAGCAGTTAGTGACCTGCTACACCAACTGGACAGCCACAAGTCTATGGGTCCAGATGGGATCTACCTGAGAGTGCTGAGGGAGCTGGTGGAG
>VYXH01009902.1:120908-135496 GCA_013397275.1 Burhinus bistriatus | reverse complement strand
GCGGGGGGGGGGGGGGGAAAAACAAAAAAAAAACCCAAAAACATACTCTGTGTGGGGGTGGGGATGTTGTGTGGTTGTGGGCTTTTTATATGCGAGTTAGACTTGTATATATCATTCCTTCCACCTCCAGAACTTCGAGATTCCTATTTCAGATAGGAGATGCTTGAGGAAGAAACACTTCAGGACCAAGACAGGGTCTTGCATTTTAATCTTTGCAAAGGACTTACCATGTGTTTGGCAGTCAGAGTAATTTCTTTGTAGACAAAGAGGATCCTGGTCAACTAATACCTTGACTGGCAGGTCTAGGGAAGATCAGCCTTATAAGCAACCAGATCAGTCAAAGTAACATGTAAATTTCTCTGTCAGTTGACAGATTTTATAGTTCCCACTGGAAGTAAAGCCATTTTGCAGGACCCCATCTCTCATGGGAAAGACTCCAAACCGTCCTGTAATGAACTTCAACTCTACCAGCTGTTACAGTGGAGAAGGAAAGTGCCTGAAATTCCTGGTATAAGCATTAAAAAAACCCCATACTTTCACTTATGTGTCTAAACAATCACATAATCGCAGTGATTGCATACGCCCAGGGCTGAGCCACCTATTTTTGTATTTAAGATTTATGACTTCAAGCTTGACTCCACCTCCCAGAAGGTCTCTTAAAAATAGATATTTGAGGCATTCAGTTAGTGTGACTTGGACTTGATGATCATCATTTTTCTGCAATATTTTCCAGACTGGATGATCCTTTTGGCAGATTGGTTTCAGACAAACATGGTGATTTGAGGATGCAGTGTTGTGGAATGTATACATTTGAAAAAAACCCAAACAACAATAAAAGGGAGAACTCAGCCCTATTTTGGAGCAGAAAGATGAATGCTAGGTGACTTAATGCAGAAGGGGCTTTTTTCAAACAATTTTTTTAATGTGGAATCCCAGTCTTTATTAAAACTTTTTGCGACTATCACAATAGAAACAACAGTGCTTACATTGTCTTCTGCATCTGACAGTTTATATCTTGATTGAGGAGTATGCTATGGTATAGTATTAACAGGCACAGCAGACAAGTTTGTTCATGATACTTTTATTGATTTTATAATATTGTATTATCCTGCAATGAAATGGGGAGGAGGAAGGACTTCAGCCTTTGGTGGTTTTTTGCATTTAAAGTTAACTCCTTTTTGGATCAGTAAGATGGTCACTCCATTACATTTAACCTTGTCAACTTTGGAGTACCAATTTCAAGTAGGTTAATAATATTAAAAAAGACTTCAAATTTCTGAATTCAAAGGGTGTGCGGTTTTTCTTCTGGTTTTTTGTTTTTGGTGTTTTGGGGGGTTTTGAGTTTTGGTTTTTTTTTTTTTTTTTTTTTTTTAACCAGGCTAAACAGTCTTTGGAGTGCTTCTGCTAACAGAAGTCATCCAACTAATTATTTCAACAGGGTAAAATCTGTTAAATCTAAGCTATAAACATCTTTGAGAGATCCTGTGGAAACTTCCAGTTGAAAAAATAAATGGTGAGTCCCTGTTGTAAACTTTCAACAATGCCAATAACAGTAACATTCTGCCCTTTGCCATAGGTTTGAGGGGTGAGTTTTCTAGTAAGTTTGCAATGTAGTAGTTGAATGTTCTTGCCTTTGCTGAGGGGCCTCTGAGCATGTACAATGTAGTGTGTGGATCATGTGTTTGAAAGGTACTTTAAATAAACTGTAAGGGAGAGATTTATTATGCCAATAATTAAACTAAAGAGTAAAGCAAGTGTTTATTAAACACCAGAGTTTCTATGATGGGCCATTGTTCCTGCTGTCAAAATACTAACTTAGAAGTGGTAGAAGATTCATTGAACAAGTTCAAACAGTTCCAATGTTGAACGTTAAACTTTTAGAGCTGTGAATTTTGAAGAAATAAGGCCTTCATTCAAAACCAAAACAAACAAGCAAAGCCTAGATAGTCTGACCTATTACAAAACAAGTCTGTACCTAAAGGTCAGACTGAGTTTTGGAAGTGCAGGAGGAATGAGCGCTGATAGCCATCTTCTGAGACCAAACAGCCCAGCATACCCTCTCTGAAAACCCAGTGTACATCAGCACCATGATCAGTATGAAAATATGCAGCTATGGCTGATGAAGAGATTGTTGCCCCTGACTTTGGATGTCCATGTGAGAGAAGGGGATGATCTCCGTCAGTTGAAGTCTCGGCGTTAGCTAAACAATTAACCCTATCCAACTGTAAAAATGTGCATTTGAGGCTTTAAAGAGTATATTTGCTGCTTGATAAAGTGGCTATTACAAATCTTAAACCAAATGTCTGCAAGGTACATCTTAGTATTAGGCTTCTTCAGCCGTCTTTTCTGCTGATCTTCCTCCAAGTGTTTGACACTGATCTCCCTTGGATCATAAAGGCTGAACCTACGCATTTCACCCTATACATAAATTAGGGACTTAGGACTAAACACCTAATAGCCCCATGTCAAAAAGACCAGAAGCAGATGGTGCCGCACCTGTGTGAAAGTATTAGCGATTGTAACACTATCTGCCCAATTACTTCCTCTAAATAATAAATGGGTCATGACCAGGTTATATCAATTGATCTTTCCAGCTTCTCTTCTGTAATTGTCAGGAAATTTCCTTTTCCAGGCTCAGTTTCACAAACATGCAATTTAATAGGGGCATGGTTGAATTGCTTGCCTTGTATGGTTATATGAAAATAAAGGCTGAGAGCATAAGAGCATGCACAACTTGGGGGGGATGTGGTGGAGGGTCATAACATTTATTGCTAGACCGCAGTGAAAAAGATCCCTGCAAAAAGTGAACTTGGTGTTAGTTTTGAATCTCCCCAGAGCTTGTGTGGTCTCCCACTTTTGTACAATCAGCAAAGGGAGTGACAGCGTGCCCTAAAAACTGACCTAAGCTTTAGGTGTGAACAGCTTTAAGTCTAGCTTGTGTCTCAAGATTTTCAATTCGCTAATAGGTGCTGCTGTATTGTCTTCTTGTTCACAGGTTCTTGATGTGGTTTTTGCAGCAGCAGTCTTCTGAAAGGCTGTTACCTACCTGCACTGCGCCCTGCTCCCTTCTGGTTCTCCTGGCCTCCTGTAACTCACTCTTTGCAGTGAGTATGAGAGTAAGTAAAAATATGGGATGTATTTTTCTCATTTCTGTAGTCAGCTGAGGTATTTTAACACAAAGCAAAAATCCTCTGGGTGTGCACTGTCTCATACATACATATACTTACTAAGATAACGCAAGCTGCAGTGAAGGTGTAATTCCTGGTGTGTACGAGTCCTGCAATACACACAATGCTATTCAATTGCTCTTAACAGGTTTTTAAAGGTTTCTAAATTTCAGCAGTCTGCCAGGTCATATTCATGCTGTATGTTTGCTGGCGCTTATGCTGAATATATACCCCTTTTTCAGTGAGGATGACTTTCTTTCAAACAGCAGTCTCTTTCTTTCAATAGAGGTCTCTCTCTGACTTTCCATTTTTTAATTAAGATGACACTTTTTTAATGGTTTGGTTTATGTTCTGATATGAAATTACAACTGCTTTTGCATGTCCTTGCATCGTTCCCCCCTTCTCCCACAGTTCCAATAGAGCTTGCCTCAAAATATCTAAAATTATTTGCCTTGAACTGCCTGGCATGGTTGATACTATGATTATGTTGTTATGCATAAACACTGTGAAATATTCCTCTTCTCCAAGATTTGCTTTTGGCTACATCTTATTGACAGGATTCCTTAAATGGGCTATGGAAGAGAGAACCTTTCCATCATGTAGCTTGAGACAGAAATTAAACAGCCTAAAAATAACTTTTTAAAATAAAATCAATGAAAAGTATGAATTAAAAGAAAAAAACACTATTACTCTAGGGGCAAGCAAAATTATTGTTTGCTTCCTGCCCAGGGGAATCTTTTTCCAGGTGCTTTAAGGACATGTGGTGGCTGTCTGACTGAATGCATTTATGACTCCTTTTAGCTATTTAAGAGAAATGTGATAACTACCTTATGCCAGACAAAAAGACATCAGTACAGAGAATGTGGTTCTTGGGTTTTAGGAGCAAGGGGAATCATATGGGCATACAACAGTAAAATCTTCTCTCCTCTTTGTTCCTTGGTACTCTAGGAAAGACAATCTGATAGGGAGCAGTAGGGAAATTCAAGCTGAGGATGGACAAGATTTTTGCAAAACTTTACAGGTTATTGTTCATTTGCTTTTCTGCCATGAGGCCTTGGTGTTGCAGCTAGAGTGCAGAAAGGGGAAAAGAAGTATTGGTGTAGTCTCACTTTTATTCTGAGACCTGGGATTGTTTTAGAAAACAGCAATTCTAGGATAATAGCTTAAGTTAACAATATTCCTTGGCTAGATGAGCACTACCACAGCTTTAGTTAGCGAATATACAGTGTTTTAAATTTACTCTTGATGAGCTGAGCTGCGTATCCTAAAATCTCTGGTATGTTTTTCATAAGCCAAAAGAAACAAACNCCCCCAAAAAAACCAAAAAACCACAACAAACCCCAAAACAACAAAAAAAACACAGACACTCATACCACTTCAAAACTTTTCAATGATCCAGGATGTATCTTGAAATATATTGATTTCATCCTTTACAGATGACTGTTCACATTGCAAATGCCACCATAACAAGCTATTAGTATGTTCTGAAAGGTGGCGTGTATCGAATGGGCTTGGCAGTAGAACAATTTTCTTCCTGTAAGCACTCATCATTTCCCTGGGGCAGTGGTATCGTGAGAGAAGGGCTGAAGGGGTAGGGAAGGAGAATATGAAGAAACCCTACTCCTGTTTTCTGTGGCGTATGAGATTTCTGGGTAGAGAGTGTTCCCTGTCTCAGTACTGAATAGTATTTGTAAGCCCTTCAGGAGAATTACTGTTATCTTAAGCATGCTCTGATTTATTTTCACAGAAAAACTTTGGATAGATGTTTCATGCCACTGACTTTTGTAAGTAAGCACTCCATGTTTTGCTGAAGCAGCAGTAAAAGCAAACCATACATTAGTAAATGCCTCTCACCCATAATTCTTTGTTGCTGCACACTTCATGGGTGCATTGATCCAATGTCAAAAGAAGGGGTCAATTTAGTCTTAAATCCTTACTCTTGTGATAGCAGTTCAGGCTCTGATGAAAGATGAAACGTAGCATGTGCACTGGCTACAGAAACAAATTGCATATGGCCAGGTGCAATCTCAAACCCTTCAAAAAAGAGAGGCTTGCAAGGTAAGATGTGCAGGGCCTGGCTTCCTATGGATGTTTTCCATAATATGAAAATAAGGTGAAAAAGTAAGTAATTCTGAAGTAAAATGGTCCACATACACAGTTAGGTGAGAATGCTTAACCTAGATTATGTGTGGACAAGTGTTGTTAAAACTGGCCTCTAAAATTAGTGTGTTAAAGGTCAGCATGTGGAAGACTTAATTGATGGGTCCTATATGGTGCTGACAGAAATATCTAAAGACCCAAATGACTTCCAAAAAGTGTTTGGTCACATTAATTACTGGCTAAAGCAGCAATGACAAAGNCCCCCCATGATCACAGTATTTAAAGAATCCGGTTAAAATGAAGTAGTAGTTGTTCAGCATCCTGCCTACCTGTGCCTGCAGTGTGCTGGCATGTTGCACGGCCCTGCTGCCCTTGGCCTCCACAAAGCAGCACCTTCTGTTCCTCCAGTCAACAGTAGTATGCTATGTCGATATCCGGAGAGAAAAAAAAAAAAAGCTCCACGGGTCCATTAGGATATGTTTTCTTATGGACAAATGAACAACTGGTGAGAGGAAATGTCGTGTGGAAAAAGCTGCTGAGTGATGTAGGATGGTGAAAGGAAGCAAATGAGCAGCTGGTGATTTAGAGGGAGAGAGAGAAAGATGTTACAGGTCAGTCTGGCATTGAGAAACAAGGTATTTCAAGCCGATTAGCTGAAAAAAATTTGGCATGTTTTAATTTCCTGAACAATTAGGAGAAATAGAAATGTCTTCTGCTTTCCTTGGAAAACATTTTCTAAAGCACATCGTGTTAGGGAAAGAATTAAGGATCTGCAATAACAGAAATGGGAAGTCTAATAATCAGCTAATTAAACCTGGACAATAGATCCAGCCCTCATAAATAAGATCACTGTCTGTCTTTTGGTTGGCACTGAATGAAATCAAACCTTTAGCAAAACATGTTTTGAATGAAGGCTAAGGCACTTCTATATAGTGGCCGCTTATTTTGTTAGGAAAAAAAAAAAAAATAATAAAACAAAGCAGCAGGACGTTGATCATGTAAGCTGAAAAGGGAAGTGTAAAATTTTGACAATGAAATTTTTACAGAGTGCCAATGATCTGTGGGGAAGCAGATCTCCAGCTGGTACAAATAATCAGAGCTTCATTATTCAGCTTTATTTTGTAGGTGGCTTTACAGAAGCTGTAGGTTGCCCCTGGGCAACCTAGATGCCTAGTCAAATTGTTTCACAAATTGTATAAATAGAGAAAGTCTTTAGCTGCGTGGTAAGGCTATGTGGGAAGGAAGCATCGCTTCCGTTCATGATTGAATGGCTCATCCCCCTTTTTATTCTCAAGCCCTCACAGCATCCTTGTGGCAACCTCATTATTACTCGCCTGGAAGTTGATCATAAGTGTAAGTGTGTATTTTTAACTTTCTTGAATGTGATCAGCTTTCTGTACTTTCAGGACTGTCAGCTCTATCACTGTACAGCAAGTGGAAAGAAGGGCGACGGATGTGGCTTTCTGTGCCATGTCAAGGCTACTGGCCCTGCTTGGAGACCCCGGTACTGGGCCTTTTCTCTCTTCTTAAATTAATCATTTTAGTTCAAGCTTTACCAGAGTGAGTTCCTGGGATAGATTTTGTTTTGCACCTTTGAACAATAACAAAACTGGCGCACTACCAGGAAGGGCAGTGGCTGGGGTGGGTAAGGAAGGAAAGAATCATATAGGAAACAATTGTGTAGGAGGTTTTTGAGTATGAGGAAGTAGAAACCAGGAGTCAGCTCTATAACAGATTTGTGATGAATACATATGTTTGGTTATAAGCAGTATCTACATAGAAAATTGTTCTATTTTTGGTTTGCAGGCGTGGTATCACCATTTTAATGTGCTATTCTTCTTTTTTCCAAATGTATTAATCTCTGCAGGTGAGTCTAAACTGGAAAACTAAATATGAGCAATTCTGAATGCTGGAGGAAATTCAGCCTTCATACCCAACCGAGGATTCATATTCATTTCTGATGTGTGTAAGACTCTGAGAGAAAGAATCACCTGGAGACCTGTGGAGTGGGCATGGGAGGGAAGAAAGGAGACCTGTAATTCTTGCACCACTCAGGTACTCGCAAGGACTGTGTTTTCTCTAATAATGGAAACAACAAAATGTCCTGACTTCCCAAACCGTGTAGTCCTCTTAACTGTCCATTGGATGGACAGCTTTTCCTGTCTATTCACAGTGGGTATACTACTGTGAACAGACATTATTTGGGAGGAAGGGAAGGAACAGTCTATGGGAGTGAATGACTGACATTACAACTTACTTTATTTCTATGGCTCTGCCTTTCTTCAGAAGCACAGATGGAGGGTAGAGGAGAAGGGGAAAACTTTGTCAGTATGTGGATTAACAGTGAAGCAAAGGGCTGATTGTCTTAAATGCACTACTGAAAACAGAAAGTAAAATTAACGGCAACCTTTGGGGTTTTCTTCAGGAGACAGTTATGCAGGCAAATTGCAGTTGTTAAATAGCTTTTTAGCACTTTCTCTGATCAGGTTGACACTTTCTGTATTCTTAATTAGAAGCTGCTGGAGTGTTTGAGGATAGTTTTCAGTCCTTGCAAGATGAGAATGGCTAGTAACTTGTTAATCGTGATTTAATTTTAAAAATGGGGTGGTCTAAACGGTGTCCTCCAAGGTCTGTGAGAGGATGTCCTGTGATTGGAGTTGGAAATAGAGCACTGCATAAACAGCAATATTGACAGCCAGGCAAAAAGATGCCTTAAGAAACAGTGCCAGAAATGGAAGTTATTGTACAGGACAACCTACCTGTATTTGAACCTTAATGGTTTTCTGGTCATATTGTGTTACACCCTTGCGCAATGGGATCCTTTTCTAGAGGGTCCCTTTGCAACTGTTTTCTGCTGTGGATGCGTGTTTCGTACTCACCCGTGCATAATTTCTGGATACCTTTGAGAAATAAGGGGGCAGTGCCTACCTTAGCCTTACTGAACAGCTCTACTAGGTCTTGGGGGTCCCTGTGAAAGACGTAGCCTTGACACAGATAGCTCAGCTGTTGTCTTGGCAGTCCTCTTGGCACTTTATTTTTTGGTATACGGCTTTCCTACCTGGAATAGAATAATTTGGCTGCTTTTTTCCGAACTATTTTTTCTGCTCTTATTATCTTTTATTTTTTTGTTACAATTTAGCTAATCACTTTCCAGCTTCAGGCCTTGGCATGAAGACCTTTATCCCACTGCTGAAGTGGTGTGTTGTGAGGTGCACTGTGTTACTCTGCTAGGGAGAAGGGATCTTTGATGATATCAAAGAACTTTTACAAAGCAACGCCACAAAGATCTGTGGTGTTTGTACCGCTATTGGCAGGAATATCTGGAACAAAGAAGCAAATGAGCTCTTGGGGGTGCTTCAGATCTGAAAGAGAAGCAGCAAACCTCACGGTTGAAAGCAGAGTGAGGCAGTAAGCTTGATCTGATTCACAAAAGTGCAATGTAGTTGCTTTCTGAATTCTGGGGCACACTTGATCTCTCCTTCCTCAGTTCTCAGAAGGACCCGTGAGTTATGCTTCTCATGTGAAATCTCATGCTGCATCACATACTTCACACATGCATGGCAGAATTTTGTCTGTCACCTTAGCAAGGGTGTTTTGTTCGGTCTCCTGTTCCTTCTCCCCCATCTCCCGCAGCCTGTGGGACTTGGCCAGTCAGCCAGCATCAATAGTTAATAGTGAATAACAAATACTCACTGCAGTTGTTTCATGATCTGCTTGTTAGGCACTGAGCAATGGCAAAGAGTAGAAGGAGTAAATACCTCGGACTGTTTATGCTCAATTTACAAGCAGTAATGAAGTGACTACTTATCTATGCAAGTAGTGCAATGCCTAAATGAAAATGGTAAGAAAGCCAATTTAAAGAGGTACGTTTAATCTTCCTAGCTGGTGGTTAATGCTATGTTCAGTCAAGTAGTTATTTGTAATATGCTATGGAAACGTATTTACCACTTCCTTAATGTGGCATTTACTTTCTTTTCAATATGTTATGGGTGCATATGCATGTGTAATTTTTTTAACCTGTTAAAGGTTAAAGATCCTTACGACTCCCTTCTGCTGTCATTTACTCAGGGGTTTTCAGATGGGCTACCCCTAAACTGTTCTGTTTTGTTTTCAGAAAACAGCTAGAAGTGACAAAACTTGCCAAATCTTTTCTTTTCCTTGAAAGCGCAGACGTCTAAGGGAGCGCTGCTTTGCAAGGACTTTCGCAACCTTTGTTTTTGACTCCTCTGGAATGTGACACATTGTTATCGCAGTTGCCTACGAAGGCTTTGGTTGCAGGTTTATCATATACTCCAGGCTCATGAACTATTTCCCTGGGGACCACACTGCATTCTTGATTTGCATGGCGTCTCGTGGCCAGCCAGCACCATTCAATTCCTGTCCTCTTGGCATCCTGTCTTAGAAAATGACCTTCTGTTCTCCCTCAGTAGCTCCAAGTTGCTATTGAAAAAGTGCCTGCTGTTCAGGAAGACCCACAGGGGTGTCTGGCAAGAGAAAACAGCATTTGAGTCTAGGAAGTTTCAGTGATGCATACACACACACAGACGGTCATCTCAGGAAAAGCAGAGATGTTTATGTTCCTGTCTTTGAAATGATAAAGAATACAGAAAAATTCCAAATATGTACAGTATGAAACAGGTGCAGAGGAGCCCAGCGGCACACAAAGGGAAACACATAAAACCCTAGCCTCCAAAACACGGGCTGAATTTGTGCTTGGCAAAGTGCAAATTCATAATTTATTTCCAATATACAGTTGGGCAGATGCCGGGTTGTGGGGTTGGGTGTATTTTTATTTTGGATTTTAAGAATTCAGTTTTGAGAGGAAGAAAAAAATAAATAATCCCTTTTTATAGGAATTCATTGCCAAACTGTCAAGGCAGTTCTCGAATGGTAATACTGTAGAGTTTAAGACACTTGTAGGCTTGGCAGCATCCTGATAGAACAACATTTTTAATCCAATATGCACTTCATTATCTTAATTAAGGACACAAGTAAAGCTATGTTAAATTTTTGGGAGCAGGTGCCCGCTATCTCCTCTGCATAGGGTAATGACACTCTAAAAATCACATTCTGCTGAAAGGAAAAACTCTTATTTCCTTAACCATCTCAGAAAAAATGTCAATTGTATTATTTTTTTTATCCATGAGAATTTTTGTAATGGCACAGAAGATTTGTTTTATCTTACATTCATTAAACTGTCATTCCAAACTTTATTTATGCATTCCCAATTGAGCAAATGGAACGATAAGTTCCTGATTTATTTTGTAGCAGTTGCTTGCAAATCTTACAGTTTCCAATTTAGCAAGATGGGTAAATGCATATTCAGCTGCATGCATGTTGTTTTCAATGAGTTAAAGGCAGGGTACATACTTAAATTCCTTGCTGATATGTGTCTATCCTGTACAGTCTAACCAAGTTGATATTTTTAAGAAACATAGCCTAGCTACAGTTTATACGAGCATTGCTTGTATGGAAACCCAGTCTGCAGGGAACATATGCACGTGTATGGTGTTTTTTAGAATACTTACATATATAAGCGTACATGTGAAGCCTCTGCAGTGTATAGACCCATGGTGACTTTAGAAAAAAAAGTAAATCGTGCTTTTCGTGGGTATAGATTGGGCAATGTGAAATATAAGCTCCAGATCATAGAGTTGTCAAGGATCTCTGAGGGAAAAGAGAGGAAAGGAGCAATTTAGTCCACCTATTGCACTCCTACTCGGGCTGCATATCTGGGATTAGAGGCACTGCTAAGGAGTTAGTAACCCTAAAAGAGCATGGTTGGGTATGTCTCTGACTGCGGCCCTTTCACTCGCCTGGGGGGCAAGGAGTGTCCTGAGGCACAGAAACAAGGTGCCTCTGGCAGGGCTGTGCTTCCTCTGCGGGTGCCAAAGGCGTGCAGCTCCTGATGCTGGAGCTGGGGGTGCCCTGCCTGCCTTCAGCTGCAAACCTGCATCTCCCCCCAGCTCTGGTCCAGCCTTACCAAGGAGAGTGGCACTGCAGATGGCAGTGTATATTTCTGCTTTTTTTTTTTTTTTTTTTTTTTAAAAAAAAAAGAAAAGTCAAAAACCAGATTTTTTTTAATGTGTTTTCTAGAATGTTTAAAAACCCAGCTAAGGAACAGTGCCTTAGGAAACCTTGGCTCGCTACCCAAGCATTTTTCACTCATGTTTCAGTTTCAAAAATAGCACTTGTTGTTGAGGCTAATCTCAAGACAATAACAAAGTGATGATGATGATTTTAAAAAAAAAAAAAAAAATCCACCTCCCTCAGATTGGGTAAAAGTTCATACCCTAATCTTTCCTTCAAATGTAGCCTTTCCCCATCCTAGCTTTTAGGGCAATTTGAGTGGTGTTAGTGACTAAAAAAAAGTCCTATCACTGTGGCACACCAAGCAGGAGGTTTTTTTCTTATCATCTTAACACCAGAAAAATCCCAAACTGTAAATTTTGTTCTCTTCAGATGTTTATCTTCAGCACTGACAAAGCTGATAGCAAGAGCCAGAGACTTACGTCCCCAGGTATGCACTTTTCCAGTCCTCTCAGTCTCAGCAAGTTTTAGGGCTGAATGCCACCTTGATGGTGGTTGGCAGGTTTTGGGGTCGAAAGACCTTAAAACTGCAAAATCTTTCCCTGATTTCAGACTTATAGGGCATCCTGTTGCTGCTCCATGTCAAGCTGAGGCCAGGGAGGCCTCCTCACCTTTCTCAATAACTCCATTCTTGATACTATTCCCAGGTCTTTGCCTCAGATACTAAAAACCAGTGATGTAGCATGCCTGTGGTCTGACATGGTTATAGGCTTCCATGCTGGTTTTTATGTTAATCCTTTGATTTGGTTTAATCGTGTAGGTTTACACTGATTATACAACAAGCTCTTCAGGTGAATCTAATTGCAGTCAACTATCACCACTTTAGTGCTTAGTAATGTTTGTTCTGACAAGTCCTCAGAACTTGCTGTTGAAACAAAGGAGTTGGGCTTTCTTCTTAAAAATAAAACAATAAAAATGTCAGTAATTCCTTTTCCCTCTCAGGAAATGCTTAATGGATGTGGTTTGAAGTTTGTTGTTTTTTTTTTAATCTTATGACATTTTTATATGCCTGATGAATAGAAAGCAGTAAACAGAAAACATATATAATGTTGCTGAAAACCTTTGGTAACAATTTTATATTTAAAAAAAATACTCTGTATTATTTGAAAACTAAGTAAAAACACAAATATTTTTTCCAAAAGCTTTTTTGCAGCTAAAAACTTTCCAGCAGATAGTATATCAACATTTATAATGATGCTTGAAAATTTTTTTATTTAAGTAGTGTTAACAATAGGTGTTCAATCAGCCCTAATTATTACTACAGTCATTATTTTTGGAGGGCAGGTGTACTCAGTGAAGAGAGTATCTGAAATGTGCTGCAATTTCTTCCCAAAGCAAACTTTTGCTTATCCGGTAATGATATAAATTTTATAAATTTTACTATAAAATACTACTGAATTAAACTGTTAATCTGAACTTCAAAAAGATTTTAAATCTGGGAGGTTCATTGCTAACTGGGATAGAAAACCTAGTTGAAATCAGTCACCTGGGTTACATTGGAAGACTGATGGTAATTTAAAAAAAAACAAAAACAAAAAACCCAAGAAATTGCCCAACTGGACTAATATTGGCTCTGTATACAATATATTTTCATTCCTGGCTAGTTAGATGATGTTTCTTTGCTGGAGCAATTGCGCATTCATCTCTCCAGGGGCCCATGTCCTCATGCAAGTGTTAACACACATTCCTCTCTAAAAGATTTTGGGCATGTCCAGCTGAGGTCATGGTAATTAGAGATAGAAAAGACCCTTTGGATCACCATGTCTTTCCTCTTGCCAGTGTAATTCTGTTTTTTTTTAGGAGGTGTGTTTACAACAGATTCAACAAAGCTTTGGAAAAGTGACTCAAGATGACGCAACTGCTTTTTGTTAGGGAGACTGTTCTGTGTCCAATAGACCATAAGAATAGTCTCTTTTTTTTTTTCAGATGTTTTCTTATATTTTCCTTTACTGCAATTATTTTTTCATATGATAGGCACCTGAGAATCTCCAGTAACAATTCAATTTGGAGCTTGTCTGTCATTAGTAACTTCCTACCTCATCATGCTATGCATTAGCTCACTCCCTGAGTAGACATTTGGTTCAGAGCTCAGGACATGATGTGGACTTTCTTAGCTTTTTATTACTCTGTTGTTGAGCCACTTTCTTCCCTGGGAACTCTTAAGCTCTCCTGGGCTTAAAGTCAAGTTTGCTACGTATGAACAACAGCTTGTCAAACAAAGTCAGACTTGCAAGTAAAGATTTTTGGTTTAAGGGAGGTTTGGTTTTGGGGAGAAATATTTGGGTTTTTTTTTTTTCTTCTGAGTTCTTCTGCTACTTGTTCATAATACTGTCTCAGTTAAACTATAATTACTGGTCAACACTACCTCTCCCCAATGCCTCTTTTGACTAGACTTAAAAAATTGATTATGAGCTCACTTAGTCTGGGCTTACATTGTTGTAATTCCATATGGTAAAACCGTAAGTCTGTCGAAGGCAATAGCAGTTTTCACCTGTTTTCCCTGGAGTTAACTGGTACAAGTCAGATGTGAACATTTTCATTGTCACCACATGTTCTCTCTTGCATGTGCTAATGCATCTATTTACCAAGAGAGGTTTTTCTTTCCCTGCCTTCTTCACTGGGGACCGGATGATGGGAAAGCTCCATGTTCTGTCATCTTTAAATAAATACCTTTGTATTTAAAAAAGGAAAAAAAAAAAAGTGATTGTTTTCAAAAGCTTGATGAGAAGGAGGCTGCTTTCTCATTGTAAGTGGTGGTTAGGATATAAACAAAAATAATTGGGAGATTTATTTTTTTTTAAAATCCCCATGTTCATAGCTGACTCCACTTTAGTGGTAGGGTGAGCTGGATGATCTCCTTAGGTCCCCTCCAACTTGTGTTAACCTGTGATCCTATGAACCTGTTTGAGGTGACAATGGATGATGTAGATACATTGCTTGAGGAAATTTCAGTAAAACAGTGATTCGGTAGAAATTAATTGTCTGCTTTTCTCTTGCATGGTTGTTTTTTCACAGAAAGAACTATAGGATTTTAGAATTAGGATTTTTTTAATAATTCTCAGAATTTATGACCAGATTTTCTTTGCTGTTTTCTGATATCAGACACTATAAGAGACCATAGTTTTGTCACTGGGAAGCTAAAGCGCCTGCCAAGCTCTGCTTTACAGCTAAATTGTTGCTTTTACAGAGAAGATGAAAGCTAAAAAAACCCCCCCAAAAACAACAAACAAA